>CM024760.1:176049369-176161156 GCA_014218235.1 Colocasia esculenta
CCCCACAAGCCACCGGCCGGCGAGCTTGACCCCCGAAGCCTGGAGATCACTGCCGCCTGCGCAACGACACGGTCCACACGCTGCTAGGCCCGTCACGCGCCACCCTCTCTTTGGCGAAGGAGGATCCCAGCCTCCCTGGAGTCCTGGACCAGGCTGGACGGCTGGAGTGCTGGAAGCCTGGACCCTCGCAGTCGCCGTCGCGCCGAGTCGCCTGCTCTCCTCAAAAGGTAATCACAACTTCGGATTAGGGCAACTGGGCAAGGGAAGGACGCAACGAGTAATGTGGCGTTAAACCGGCTCAACGGTTCGATTCGGTTTCTATCAGATGAAAACCGAACCGGACCAAATATCAGTCAAAGTTCCCACGGTTGGGGAGGGGGGGGGGGGGGAGGGGCAGGTTGCTGATGGATACCCGTGGGTAACGCTGAGGTGGGGCAGCTTTACTCAAGTGGGTAATTTTTTTTAAAAAAAAATTATTAAAATATTTATTAAATTATAAATATTATTTTAATTATTTATATATAAATATTATTTTATTTTTTAATTGCAAAAGAAAAATAATTTGAGTCAAAATTTTAAGTTGACTAAAAAAATAAAAAGTGGATAAGTCTACCCAAATTATCTCGGTCAGTGGGATAAGTTGTCAAAGTAAAAATAAATAAATTTTTGGTTAAGGAACTCATGGTTAAACTACTCATGGGTAGTTTAACCATGAATCAAAGTGGATATCACTTAGTTGGTATAATTCTTTTCTCTAAATTAATACTAAGAAAAGACTTCAAATTATGGCCAGCTCAGTAAAAAAAAGGAGTGGTGAACTATCATAATATGTTATTTTCTTATTGTTTCCCTTAAACACACACATATATATATATATTATTTAGAGGATATATATATATATATATGTAAAAAATAATTACACAACATATACGTTTTGTTCATTGTATTACATCCTTTTGTAGACTATATGTGCTCTATTTAGTGCACAATCAAATATGCTGCCATGTGTAGTTTTTTGAGGGGAAAAAAATGCTAAAACATTTGTTTGGCAATTCAAAAGCTTCAAACAACCAAATCATGTACTCTTTTAGAGAGAGAGAGAGAGAGAGAGAAAGGTTATACATTTACTTTTATGATATTGAAAAAATTGATCCAGAAGAAATTGGGGACTTGTTATTAAAGTTAGGGCTGCCAACGGGTCGGAGTCAGAATCGAAAATGACAGTTTTCGCATTCATTTTTTATAAGAAAATCGGAAACGGGTCGGAAACGGAAAGTAATCGGAAACATTTGGTACGAACAAATGGTAGATGTATGTAGCATTAGGAGCAATGGTAAAAGAGATGTCTTTGATAATAATAGGTATAATAAATGCTATAAGAGAGACAAGTTAATTATATTCTATTTACAAATTAAGGAGAAGCTAAAAACTTAGTTTAAAATTTTCTAATATTAAGAAATAAGATTTTAAGAGTATATATTTTATAAGGGTGTCAATGGGTCGGGCCTAGACCGGGCCTTGCTAGGCCCGCCCATGCCCGGTTTTCTAAAAGTCGGCCCGGGCCCGGCGTAGGTTCAGTTTTTTAAAAGTCGGCCCGGGCCTGGTCCAGGTCCGGAAAAGTCCGAAAAGTCCGGCCCGGCCTGAAAATATTATTTTTATTTATATAATATATAATATATCTACTCTAACTCATTTTGCCATCAAATTTTTAGAAAATTTTGGACGGTTTTATTATGTATCAGAAATTTTGGACGCTTTTGTTATTTTTATATATTTTACTTTTATCTAGATTAATATTAATTTATAAAAAATTATATCTAGAGTAGATTTATTATGAAAAAATGAATATAATTCTCTTTTAAATTTAAATTTTATATTTAATACAAATTATATTTAATTTTTCGGGCCGACCGGACCGGCTGGGCCGGGCCTCACAAAGCCCAAGCCCGACCCTATTTTTTTCCGAGCCGGGCCAAAAACTTTGAGCGGGCTCATTTTTTCGGCCCAAGTCCGGTTAAAACCGGGCCGGGCTTCCGGGCCTCCGGGCCGGCCCGGCCCAATTGACACCCTTAATATTTTGTAAATAAAATAAAATTATATTTTATCGAAAACGGAAATAAATAACAAAAAATAATCAAAAACAAAAAAACGGATACAAAAAAATCAAAAACAGGTCGAAAAGTCGAAAATCGGATATCCATAGACAGACAGCCCTAATTAAAGTGAACTGTCAAAAAGAAAAAAAAATCTTATAATAAGAGAAAGGCCTATTAACTGGAGACTAATAATTATTTTTTAAAAAAATTAAAAATCTCAAACTATAAATGTGAAAGATGCCATTTTTGGGAGCTCCAGCAGCAGCAGCAGCCTAGAGCCAGAGGCTGGGCGAAGCAAAGCTTGGTGGCGCTCGCGGCGATGGCGCGCGTCGCTGCTGCTCCTGGTTCTGCTTGTTCCGCTTGGAACCCCTGCGGCCTCCAGGGCCTCCCTGACCGGGCAACTCGCTCCCGTCCACCCCCACGCTTCCCGGTTCTCCCTTGGTCCCCTCAACGAGCTTGGCGCCTCGGGAGGCTGAGCTGCCAGACCAAGCCCGACGCCGTGGAATCCGCCGCCTCTCCCACGGTCGGTTCTAAACTCCAACTTTTCTGTTGTCCCTAGGAGTTGCTGATGCTGCATCCCACGAAATCTTAGAATTAATCGTCGAAATCTTGATTCTTTTCTGTTTTTCCCTGATTTCTGGATGAATCTCTTCTGGCTCTTCTGACTTCTGAGGGCTTGGGTCTGTGGTTTCCATGTCAATTTAGGGTTTTAAGCTCCTTGTCCCCATCCAGGTGTTTTATCTGTCTCTTCTGGCTTCTCTCAGAGGTTGGCCTTGCAGTTTCTATGTCAATTCTGGGATGTGTTGGGATTATGTAGCTCTCATGGAAAAGAACAGAGAGGGAGGCGCCCGAAACGAGGGACATGGCAACAATTTCGCACCCATAAAGGGTTTTCTCTTGTTCACTCTTTCCAGATGTTAGCGGCAGGAACTTCACAACTGAAAAGGGCACAAGAAATCAATTATCCATCACTGTCAAAGGTTTCGTGATGTATTAAGGTGGCTGCACCTAGTGCTGCTGTACGAATAGCTTATATTGTAATGGACGCTTGCCGTTCTCCACTTCGTTATTATCTTAACGAAGTTTGCACAGATGTTTTATTATGTTGGAACTATACTACCTCTAAGGCATGTTGAGCATTGGTAAAGGAAGCATAGAGGCATGATTGCTTTCAAGTACGTTTCTATGAAGCTTTTTATTATGTCAGCATGGTGTTTCCTTCCTGATATTATCATCAGTTGACAATTCCCTTAGATGCCTCAAGTGATGTTGCCTTTATTGGTTATTGTCCATGTAGAAACTTACAATGCATAGTAATGGGGAAGAGGATCAGTTGGCTTTACAAAATTCATCAAGGCAGCTAAAAATGACTGCATTCATTCCTGCTTCCCTCATTAACAAAGAAAATGATGGCAGTAGCTTCCCCCAAACCTTCCCTAATTAAAGAGAAATGAGGATCTCCAATGTCCAACTATGCATGAATTGTCCACCAATACAAGCCCCATGCAGATCCTTGATGTCATCTATCGGTTGGAATCCATCATCTCTAGTTATGTTGGCCAAATAATGTGCCTTGCCTGTACCAGTTGCAGGAGGAGGGCCCTGTCTGCAAAAAAAAGGGAAATTCCAGAGAGCCCTAGAAACCCTGAGTTTTCAATTGTTTACTTGTCCAAGAAGGCATAAAATTACGTTAGATAAAGATAGGTGTATAATGGTAATTTTCCAAAATCTATGTCCTTTGTACCATCGTCTGACATTCCATCAAGCTTTGACAGTGCCTTTCCATTGAAATGCTCTATTTTCTTCTCTACCATAAATTCCAATGTATTGTATTAATTCAAACCCCATCCTATGAACCTTTTGGATTTCAGAAAACCTGATCTGAATATGTGAAGACATGCTTTTCCATGCCAAAATTGACAGTGAAGCTTGACTTCTGTTGCCATTTTGAATAGACTGGACAATGGCATTTTACATCGGAATTGCCTCTTACTTCTTGTTCTTGCAACATATTCTCTTGTTCCTGACCATTTTGGCTAGTCAAAGGTCGATGCTCATCTACAGTCTTATAGTACCATAGTATGGATTTTTTGTGTTTGAGGCATTCAATGAATCATCATTTCAGTCTGTTTTGATGTTCAAATGGTTTAGTTTTACATCTTCAATGTGTCATATTGGCGGGAGTGTACAATCTTGAAATTTTTTGCATAAATCATTTGTTTTCTTTATTTCCAGCATCATTTTAATCCTATCAATCTTGTAATATCTCAGGAGGAGCCAAAGGTTGAGACTGACTCAGTCAAGAATAGTTCCACTCAATCTACCACAATTTCCCAAAATGCTGTTCAGGAATATCCAAACAAGGATATCAACAGACGCATTGCTGTGGCTTCTAGTCTTGCTGCTGTTGGTCTCTTCTTGTCATCAAAACTTGACTTTGGTGTTTCCTTGAAGGATCTAACTGCTAATGCTGTTCCATATGAAGAGGTTGGAATTTTCACATCCTTAGTATTTAATGCTTATCGACTGTGTTGATTGGTTGATGTGATGTAAATGTCAAATTGGAAAATTTCCTAATCTGTTACTTGGTTCCTTGCATTCAACTACAACATCAACTGTGTCATGCAGTTTTATGAAAGTTGAACACATGTGATGCGGGACAGAGAGAGAAAAGGGGTTAAGGAAGAGAGAGAAAGGGGGGAGGTCGCCGGAATCACACCGGAAAGAGGGATAGGAGGTGGGAGTGTAGACTTCAGATCTTCCCTTTCACAGGGACCACCTTGGGGATTCTCATCCAGGGGCTTCACACCCAAGCATAAACTCCATTTTCGGAGGCACTCTTAAGAACTCAAATTTTTCTTCTTCTCTATTCCCCCCTCATCTTTGGTTACAAGACTCTATATATAGACTTTAAAACAAAGAGACTCTTCATAAGACACTTAATAAAGGCCCTACTTAAGACTTGGGAAACTCAAAGGACTTAAACTTATTTTAATGACCCTAGGAATTTGTAAAGCCAAACAAGATTACAACCATTGGGTCTTTTAATAGGCCAAATAAAACATAATAAATACTTTGATTTAGCCATCCTTCATTTCCCATCAACATGTCTGGAGCTCATCATGCTAAATTATCTTCAGTCCTCTGGAAAACCAGGGTTGTCATAGACATAATCCAAATGCAGCTGTGTCTGAATTTTTATTATCTTATACCAGTAAAGTATGAGTTTATATTTCTTCTCTTTGCTTCTCTTTGCTTCCCATTACTTCTTTTCCTCTGTCAGTTATTTCTTTATAATTTGTGAAGTGAAAATCATTTTTCAAATATGGTAATATGTAGCATATCTTAGAAATCAGCTTCTTTTTTGGGAAGCTTTGTATGCCATTCATTGTTAAAATGAAAGTTGCAAGTTTATCCTTCTTGATACCTTTCTAATATATATGACTAAACATTAGGTCAGATCAGCTGAGAGCTTGTTGTTCTATCTAGTTTCAGTTGTCCTAATGGTCAGATCTACCACCTTATCACTTTTTTTAAGCAATTATTGGTCCAACAAAAGAACACAATATTATGACCAATCGGACATGAATTCTGTGTTCTATCTAGTTTGAGTTGCCCTAATGGTCATATCTGCCATCTTATCACTCTTTTAGCAATTAATGTTCCAGCAAAAGAGCACAATATTTTGACTAGATCAGGAATGGGCTCTGGACTGTACTATCAAGTTTTATTGCAAAACAGAGGTGAGGAGAGGTTCCTCAACATCAAGATAAACAAGGGGAGAAAAAAGAAAAAGAAGGTTACATTCCTGTAAACCAATGAAACTCAGAGGTCAAGGTATTAGCTGGCTCCTTAATTATGTTCCTACTCTAGGTTTACTGTAGGAGTAATATTCTAGAAATAGTATCGTCCATACAAGATCTTTGTGCCTCTAAAAATTGTGTCACTTCTCACTTTCCGTATGCCCCAACAAGCTGCTGTAGGTAAGATGTGTTTATATAAGCATTAAGCAAGAAATTGCACAGAATCATAGGATTTGGTGAAATTGTGCATTAGCTTATCCTGACTTTGGCCCACTGATTTTGATTTGGAATGGGTTGTTTTGTTTGCTACACTGAATTAACTGCTGCTTCTCAAGGAGTTGTAATTCTCCAACTGTACTTTGCTTGGATTTTGTCCTTGAAAATGTAACAAAGTACTGAATTGGTTCATCATAACAATAACTTTGTTAGGATGCACTGATTTCTTCTTTGACATTTTAGAATACTTTTGATGCATTCTGCAGAATTGTGGTTGATATTCTTTCTCTTGTGCAGGCCCTTTCAAATGGGATGCCCACAGTTGTTGAATTTTATGCAGATTGGTGTGAAGTCTGTCGTGAGTTGGCCCCAGATGTATATAAAGTGGAGCAGGAGTACAAGTAATATTTTTAAATCATGCCCTTCGATGCACAGACACTTACTCATAGATATGGCTCAGTTTTATTTCTGAAACATATTTCATTTCAGGAGTGCCAAAATTAACAAGTTCCAGTGGACTGCATGAGGATTCTAAGTAGCGGATGACAATATAATTTAGACTCCAAATCGGTTCTTGATTGATGAGCCGCATGCTTCTGTTCTTGTTGGTCATGATTAAATGTCTTGGATTAAAAAATTTATTTTTGTTGAGAGCCAATTTTCAAGAAGAGAAAAAAGTGTCTTGCCTTAGGAGAAAATCATACTGATTTCAGAAAGAGCTGTTCTCCACAATATTGTAAACTATTTTTTAATTTCTCTTACTAAATAACATCAATCTAAAAATAAATTTTCATGAAATGTGGAATGTGTATTTCTAAAAAAAGAAAGAAATACGTTATTTTCTGGCTACCAATATTTTCTTTGCTGAAGTCAGTTCCATTTCATACAAATTTGATGTTGTTAATGATGCTTCTGCATTCAGGGATCGTGTAAATTTTGTCATGCTGAATGTGGATAACACAAAGTGGGAGCAAGAACTTGATGAATTTGGAGTCGAGGGCATCCCACATTTTGCGTTCCTGGACAAAGATGGAAATGAGGAAGGAAATGTTGTTGGAAGACTTCCAAAAAGGTACCTTCTTGAAAATGTTGTGGCCCTTGCCAATGGAGAACCCTCGGTACCTCATGCTCGGGTTGTTGGCCAGTACACAAGTGCGGAATCTAGAAAAGTGCACCAGGTTGTTGATCCTAGAAGCCATGGTTAAAGAGTCTTCTGTATATTTGCAGTCTTGAGAGATACTTGGGCTTAGAGCTTGTGTACAAGGTACGCCTTTGCTTTCCTAAAAGAGAATTGCCTGTGTATTAGCTGATTGGTAAATATAAAAAAGTGGCTTGTAATTGCAACTCCAAATTTTCTAGTTTTTAGGTTTTAATCCTTATAAACTTTGGCCCATGTAACTTGGCTATTTAGCCCTGAACCCAAGAATTCCGCATGTCCTCTTTAAGGGCCTCTTGGTAACTTTTATAATTAGCTTTTAGACCCTCACAAGAATCTGCTTCTACGAAAATTAAGTTATGAGGATTGAAAGCTAATTGTGAAAGATAACAAAGAGTAACATGAAAAACCCCAAAACACATCTGAGACCTAGGTGAGCTGAACTGTCGAACCGTGCCGAACTGCTATCTTATAGTACAGTATGGACTGCCATACTGTACAGGTTTAGATCATCTGGTTCGACCCAAAACCACACTTTTTTTTTCTTTCAAAAACTGTTTTTTACCCAGAATTGAAGGTTCTTTGCAAAAAATGCATTGACACATGATAATAATATCCAAAATTCAATGACAAAGCATCACTAAATATTAAACTATAAAATGACATATGGAAACACACATTATTCCAAAATGTCCAAAATCAATGTAATAAAAAGGCAATCCACATGTACACATACAAGTCTAGAAGAACTAAATTGGCTTGTCAATCGTCTAAGCCAAAGTCAGCTGTAAACAAATTTGAATCAGTGTCCTGTCATGGTTCATCAATGCTGAACTAGACATCGGGTGGGTAAGGGTGAGCGTGGGTTTGTGGACAATACTCTCATCATGTCCACAATGAAGACGAATCCACTGCAACAGTCGAGATGTTGAAACTCTCCGAAGAACTATCTGACCACATCAGTGGTTGCTGTTCTAGATGAGGAGGGGGAGGAGGGGACTGTTGGTGGGGAATCTCTGGGCATAGATGGAGTTTGCCTCACTGCACACTGTGTGCCATCCTGCAGAGTCTGTAGAATTGAACCTGCACATGTTACGTAGTCTCTACCAAGTCTGACTACATGCTCGAAGAGGTGGTGGATCACCTGTTCGATATGGTATGTCCAACCATGTTTGAAACCACTATTTATGTCCAGAATTTCCATGCCTAGTTTTCATGATCAACTGGATCTGTTGTAATCGATCTGTTGAGATTAGGATTTGAACTGGCCAATGCAAAGATGGGAAGAATCACCAGTATCGGCTGGGATCAGTCAGTATTAGATCAGGTAGAATCAAGTTGGAAGCTCAACAGTTGGTCAGGGTCAGATGGAACTGGACTGAGGGTCTTGGGATCTCTCAATTCTGGCTATTTTATGTTTTGTATACAAACAAGATTTCTCCAGTTTGGCCAGATTGGACATGTCTGGGGCTTGATCTGGATGGCAATCAACGATGGGTGCTAGCTCATTCAAACATCTTGAATTCTCTGCTTCCAAGATATCCCATATCTCACAGATATCAAGTGCCCCCTCAATGCCTGCACGTATCCTCTAACTAGAGTTCCACCAACGACTGGGCTAATTTAACAATACCCTCCTGCGTCAGGTGTTTAATCAACCTTGAGATCAGCTGGGTCCGGACATCCAGGAAATTTTCATCTATGAAAACTACCTTTTCTTCCCCCACCCCCACCCCCTCTCTGGTGCTCTTCCATCATCAGCACGCAGTTGACTTTATAATGTGTTTAGATCTGCATTCATATTACGCTACTTTTGTGTAGAATAAAGCAGTGGCAATTCTTTTTATTCTGCATCAACATCTAGGAGTTTGTGATCAGTGATTTCCTCGATTGTTTTGAAGCTTGTTGACCTTTTGCTACAGCTGGCTACTCTTTTTTTTTTTCAGCCAGCCAGTGGCATGACTGGGTTACAGCATCAGAGTTTCCTGCTTTAAATTATTGCTCTAGTGCATAGATCTGGCAATCTGTTTGTGATCTAAGACTGGGGAAAGAAAAAAAAAAACTAGAACTGGGTTAGGTGACTGGAGCTTTGATTGCCGTGCCACATGAATAAGCTGACAGGGGTGTGATCCAACCTTAATCCGGCTGGATAATGACTCGCTGCACGCATGTGAGTACCCGTTCTGTACTCGCCCTCACATGATAGTGGGATCCATTGCCATGTGAGGACAGGTACCTGCCGTTTGCAGTTTTTAAGCATTTCTGGCTTCCGCTGGAAGTGTCGATAAAATCTAACTGGGCCCCTACGTAGCGATTGGGTAAAGATTCAAAAAAAAAAAAAGATTAAAAAATGTATGCAAGAGAAGAAGAAATGGAAGTAGAAGGAGCAGAGGAAGCAGAAGAGGCGAGAGGGAGAAGACGACTGCGAGGGGAGTGGAAGGAGAAGAGTTGGTGTGTGTGGGGGGAGAGAGAGAGAGAGAAGTGGGGAGATGCGGTGGAGGCCTAAGGCATCGCTTAAGCGTCCCTCTAGCTCGGAAACACATGGCGGGAGGCGACAGCGGCGACGACGGGATGGAGACTCTGGAGCGCATGCAGCTGATTCGGTCTTGAATGATCCTTACAGCTTCAGACATGCTCTTCCACTTGGCACCCCAGCCTTGCCAACCTATTGTCATTCCAGGGAATTATATAAAAAAAGAAAAATGCTAGTTACTTGGGTGCCCGGGTAACTAGCCGACGTGGAATGGCCGCGAGGCCGACCTGATTGGTCGGCCACGGTGTAGGCCCCACAGGCAGTGGTGTGGGGGCCACACGGCCGACCAATCAAGTCGGCCGTGCGGCCATTCCACCTCATGCTAGTTACCGGGTGCCCGAGTAGCTAGCATTTCTCATAAAAAAAAGAGAGATTTTTTGCACTTTTGAAAGTGCAGAATACCTAGTCATCTTGTACTTTCCCCATCTCATTGAGGGGAATCAAGTTGGCACATGAACCTCTCTCCTCTTTTCCATCAATGGGAGGAGAAAAGTGCAAGGTGACTAGGTATTTCTGCACTTTTAGAAAATCTTTTTCAAAAAAAAAAAATAGAATGATCTGGAAGCATCGAGAGAAAAAAGATGCAACCAGAAAAACATAATGCAACTGATTTGTTGTTATGGTTCTTCTCCTGCTTCACGAATTCCTCCCTTCAAAAATAAAATCAAAACGCAACAGTCAAATATGCACGTCAACAAAGTGGATTGGAGAAGAAACAAGAGGCATAGGGTAAAGTATAGAAGGAATATATTGAGGTAGAGAGAGAAAGAGAAACGCGATCATACATGAAGATGAAGAAGGCACTTGGCGGCCTCTTGGAGTTGTTGAACTCCTTCCCAGCCTTTGTCTCTGCATTCGCCTTGAACCCTCTTCATCGTAGAATTGACCGTACGGTCCATATCTCATCAGATCCATTAAAAATCAAATAATCTAAAACTACAAAAAAAATACAAAAAAACCAAAAAAAATCAGACGAAGATCAGGAAGAACATCACCGATCCAACGAAGGTAGAGGCGGGGAAGCCAGATAATGGAGGGGAGAGAGGGAGACAGAAATAAAAAAGAGAGAAGCACTGGGAGTGCGAGATATTTAAAATTGTATGCATTTTTTTGCATTAAAGTCAATCACAGAAAGAGAACCACCGCATTCTATTTGAATTTGAATGGCGGTGAGATTTAACAAGTTTTTAAAGAAATTATGTGTAAGATTTAGTAAGATTTTTTTAAAAAATTAAAATTGTAAGTTTTTTTAAAAAAAGTGTGTGTAAGAAGTCAATTATGGAAGAGGAACCGTTGCATTCTATTTGAATGTGAATGACGGTGAGATTTAGAAAGTTTTTTAAGAAATTATGTGTAAGATTTATCAAGATTTTTAAAAACTTAAAATTGTAAGTTTTTTTTAAAAAATTGTGTAAGATTTAACGTGACGGTTTAGGAAGATTTTTTCACTGATTTAGGTGGGAGATTCGGTTTTTTAATAGTTGTGTTAAAGCGGTGAGGAAGAAGAAGAATTTGTGAGATTTGATGGGAATAAAAATATCTTGGTGTTGCCATGTGACTGTCCCAAAATTGAAAAATATTATATTAGTATAGATAACTCACTTTTATCAAGTTTCATGGCTGCTTTCTTATTTTTGGGGAAGGATTTTATCCCATTGAAAACTCCTCCTAAATAAAAATATATTTTCATCTTTTTTTAATTTGAGAATACTAGACGACATGTCATGTTGCATTCTGCATGTGATCAAGGTAATCCACCACCTCTCTCTCTCTCTCAAGCTCACTCACTAGATGCCTTGCCCCTCCGCCCTATCTGTTCTTTGAGAAAGATTTTGTGCACTTTTAAAAGTGTACAAAGTGCAATCCACATAGACAGCTAGTCTATGTGGCATCATTCACATGAGTTGGTAGTTCATGTGACATTTAAAAAAGTAGTGCCACATGGGTTAGTTGCCCATGTGAATTGTATTTTGTGCACTTTTGAAAGTGCACAAAGTCTTTCTCCAGTTCTTTCATCATCCCTCACTCAATATATGAAAAAATATTTAAAAAATAAGGATCCATTGCCATCTATGGCACCAAAAAGTAGGGCGCCATCAACTCAAAAATCACAAGATTTGAAGACAAATTTTAGACCCATTCTATTAAATTATCTTTTCTATCAATAAGCTCCATAAACAAAAAGAAAATGCCAAATCGAATGGATCAAAAATCTCACAATATAGAAATTAAAATTCGATAGAGTGGAGGAGAAGTTCGGCAATTTACGGCTCTCCATACCGAGGGAAAAGGCCTTAGTTAAGAGCACTTTTTGGTGCTCTATAAGCACAAGAAACGCCACCATGTTTAACACATCTTTATATATCAGATAATTTGGAGGTTAATTTGCTTTGTAAATTACATGGATGATGGTGTTCTGCCAAGATATGATCTTTCTGGCTGCAGAGGTGCATACATATCTTTGGCAAGTGAGTTTTGGATTTTAGCGAGTAACATCTTAGAATTTTTTATTCTCAATCATGATCCACGTTCCTATTGTAATATATAGGCGGCCGGTCCAGTCTCTACCTAACACTTGTTTCCACCTGCCAGATATATCCTTCTCCTCCCTCCCTTTTCTCCTTTGGCTCCACTCTCCTCTAGTTAAGGCTGTTCAACGTTTGGTCCAACTCCAAGAACCAAAGTTCAGTTGGATTTCAAGTCTCCAACGGCTCACTTCGGTTTTACATTGTGGAATTGAAATGAATTGAATATATATATATATATATATATAATTAATAATATATTATTTCACAAAAGCGCCTGTAGCGGAGTTGGTTGGAGCCCAATGTGCCGCGACACCTCCAAGGGAGGTTGCGAGTTTGACTCTGGCAACCTCCCTTAAAAATCCCATTTTTATCTATTTTCAATTTGTTCGGTTCGGTAAGTCGGAATCGGCACTTCAACCTGGTCGGCACTGGGTCAGATTCGGAGATTTCCCGTCCGGCGCCCGAATTCACCTCCGGGAGAGTGGCCGCAGGCTCCCGATGCGATCGCATACGGACACCCCATCACTCAAACGGGCATAACTTTACTCTCGGTTATCGGAATCGTTTATAAGACCCCAATTCAGAATCGTCACACAGAGGCACTCGTCGCCTGCTATTTCCTTGTGGTGATAACACGTCGTTTCCGACTTGAAAAACCTCTGTTTTGGGCTCCAAAATTACGATTCCAGCCAACCATCTCCCCATTTCTAAGGTTTTCTTGTAGTAACGTCTCCCTCGATGACGCGAATCACTAGTGGGGCCACAACACGGAGTCGGACTATCACGACGATCGGAAGTTGTGTTCAACTCGATGCGAGAATTCTTCCCCAGATCGTAAATATGGGTGCACAAACATCGTCGATATAGTCACCCCTTTCGTATTATTCTCACCCCTTTAGTGAAAGAACATGACATAATATTTCGCCCAAGTATCGGAATCGCTTATGTGACCACAATTCGGAATCGGCATTCCGAGACGGTCGATAGGATGTCAGCTTCGCAGAATTCCGTTCCGAGGCCAAAATTCCACACCAGAGCGTGTATACTAGTACACCGATTGCGCACCTGTACGGTAAGAGGTGGATATTTCTTCGCCTAGCGATCGATACCACCCGTGTGACCCCAATTCGGAATTGGCACTTCGACTTGGTCGGCACTGAGTCGGATTTAGAGATTTCCTATCCGGCGCACGAATTCGCCTCCGGGAGAGTGGCCGCAGGCTCCCGATGCGATTGCAAAGGGACACCCCATCGCTCAAATAGACATAACTTTCCTCTCGGTTATCGTAATCGTTTATAAGACCCCAATTCGGAATCATCACACAGAGTCGCTCGTTGTCCGTTATTGCCTTCCGGCGATAAGACGTCATTTCTGACTCAACAAACCTTCGTTTTGGGCTCCAAAATTGTTATTCCAGCCAACCATCTCTCCGTTTCCAAGGTTTTCTTGCAGTAACATCTTCCTCGATGACACGAATCACTGGTTGGGCCACAACACGGAGTAGGACTATCACGACGATCGGAAGTTGTGTTCAACTGGGTGCGAGAACTCTTCTCCAGGTCGTAAATATGGGTGCAGAAACTTCGACGATATAGTCACCCCTTCCGTATTATTCTTACCCCTTCAGTGAAAGAACCAGACATAACATTCCGCCCGGGTATCGGAATCGCTTAGGTGACCACAATTCGGAATTAGCATTCCGAGACGGTCGACAGGATGCCGGTTTCGCAGACTTTCGTTCCGAGGTCGAAATTCCACCCTGGAGCATGCACTAGTACACCGATCGCGCACCCATTCGGAAAGACGTAGATATTTCTTTGCCCGGCGATCGAAACCGCCCGCCTAGCCCCAATTCAGAATTGGCACTTCGACCCGGTCGGCACTGGGTCGGATTCGGAGATTTCCCGTCCGGCGCCCGAATTCACCTCCGGGAGAGTGGCCGCAGGCTCCCGATGCGATCGCATACGGACACCCCATCACTCAAACGGGCATAACTTTACTCTCGGTTATCGGAATCGTTTATAAGACCCCAATTCAGAATCGTCACACAGAGGCACTCGTCGCCTGCTATTTCCTTGTGGTGATAACACGTCGTTTCCGACTTGAAAAACCTCTGTTTTGGGCTCCAAAATTACGATTCCAGCCAACCATCTCCCCATTTCTAAGGTTTTCTTGTAGTAACGTCTCCCTCGATGACGCGAATCACTGGTGGGGCCACAACACGGAGTCGGACTATCACGACGATCGGAAGTTGTGTTCAACTCGGTACAAGAATTCTTCCCCAGATCGTAAATATGGGTGCACACACATCGCCGATATAGTCACCCCTTTCGTATTATTCTCACCCCTTTAGTGAAAGAACAGAGCATAATATTTCGCCCAAGTATCGGAATCGCTTATGTGACCACAATTCGGAATCGGCATTCCGAGACGGTCGATAGGATGTCAGTTTCATGGAATTCCGTTCCGAGACCAAAATTCTACCCCGGAGTGTGTGTGCTAGTATACCGATTGCGCACATGTTCGGTAAGAGGCGGATATTCTTCGCCTAGCGATCGATACCGCCCGTGTGGCCCCAATTCGGAATCGGCACTTCGACCAAGTCGGCACTGGGTCGGATTTAGAGATTTCCTATCCGGCGCACGAATTCGCCTCCGGGAGAGTGGCCGCAGGCTCCCGATGCGATTGCAAAGGGACACCCCATCGCTCAAATAGACATAACTTTCCTCTCGGTTATCGTAATCGTTTATAAGACCCCAATTCGGAATCATCACACAGAGTCGCTCGTTGTCCGTTATTGCCTTCCGGCGATAAGACGTCATTTCTGACTCAACAAACCTTCGTTTTGGGCTCCAAAATTGTTATTCCAGCCAACCATCTCTCCGTTTCCAAGGTTTTCTTGCAGTAACATCTTCCTCGATGACACGAATCACTGGTTGGGCCACAACACGGAGTAGGACTATCACGACGATCGGAAGTTGTGTTCAACTGGGTGCGAGAACTCTTCTCCAGGTCGTAAATATGGGTGCAGAAACTTCGACGATATAGTCACCCCTTCCGTATTATTCTTACCCCTTCAGTGAAAGAACCAGACATAACATTCCGCCCGGGTATCGGAATCGCTTAGGTGACCACAATTCGGAATTAGCATTCCGAGACGGTCGACAGGATGCCGGTTTCGCAGACTTTCGTTCCGAGGTCGAAATTCCACCCTGGAGCATGCACTAGTACACCGATCGCGCACCCATTCGGAAAGACGTAGATATTTCTTTGCCCGGCGATCGAAACCGCCCGCCTAGCCCCAATTCAGAATTGGCACTTCGACCCGGTCGGCACTGGGTCGGATTCGGAGATTTCCAGTCCGGCGCCCGAATTCGCCTCCGGGAGCATGGCCGTAGGCTCCCGATGTGATCACAGACGGACACCCCTTCGCTCAAATGGGCATAACTTTTCGCTCGATTATCGAAATCTCTTATAAAACCCCAATTCGAAATCGACACACAGAGGCACTCGACGTCCGTTATTGCCTTCCGGCGATAAGACATCGTTTCCCACTAAAAAAACCTCAGTTTCTGGCTCCAAAATTACGATTCTAGTCGACCATCTCTCCGTTTCCATAGTTTTCTTACAGTAATGTCTCCCTCGATGACGCAAATCACTGGTGCGGCCACAACACGAAGTCGGCCTATCACGACGATCAGAAGTTGTGTTCAACTTGGCGTGAGAACTCCTCCTCAGGTCGTAAATATGGGTGCACAAACATCGTCGATATAGTCACCCTTTCGTATTATTCTAACCCCTTCAGTGAAAGAACCGGGCATAACATTCCGCCCGGGTATTGGAATTACTTATGTGACCACAATTCGGAATCGGCATTCCGAGACGGTTGACAGGACACTGGTTTTGCGGAATTCCATTTTGAGACCGAAATTCCATCTCGGAGCGTGTGTACTAGTACACTGATCGCGAACCCGTTCGGTAAGACGGTGATATTTCTTCGCCCGGCAATTGAAATCGCCCGCGTGGCCCCAATTCGAAATCAGCACTTTGACCCAATCGACACTGGTTCGGATCGGAAATTTTCGGTCCGAGCCCCGAATTCGCCTCCGGGAGCGTGGCTGTAGGCTCCTGATGTGATCGCAAATGGACAACCCTTCGCTCAAATGTGCATAATCTTTCGCTCAGTTATCGGAATTGCTTATAAGATCCCAATTTAGAATCGTCACATAAAGGCACTCGTCCGTTATTGCCCTCTGGCGATAAGACGTCGTTTCCGACTCTAAAAACCTCCATTTTGGGCTCTAAAATTACGATTACAGCCGACCATCTTCCCATTTCCAAGGTTTTTCTTGCAGTAACATCTCCCTCGATGACGTGAATCACTGGTGGGGCCACAACACGGAGTTGGCCTATCACGACGATCGGAAGTCTTGTTCAACTTGGCACGAGAACTCCTCCTCAGGTCGTAAATATGGGTGCACAAACATCGTCGATATAGTCACCCCTTCCATATTATTCTCACCCCTTCAGTGAAAGAACCGGGCATAACATTTCGCCCGGATATCGGAATCGCTTATGTGACCACAATTCAGAATCGGCATTTTGAGACGGTGGATAGGACGCTAGTTTCGCAGAATTCTGTTCCGAGGTCGAAATTCCACCCCGGAGCGTGTGTACTAGTACACCGATCGCGCACCCGTTTGGTAAGTCGCGAATATTTCTTCGCCCGGTGATCAAAACCGCCCTTGTGGCCCCAATTCGGAATCAACACTTCTACCCGGTCGGCAGTGGGTCGGATTCGAAGATTTTTGGTCCGGCGCCCGAATTCGCCTCTGGGAGCGTGGCTGCAGGCTCCCGATGCGATCTCAAACGAACACCCCTTCACTTAAACAGGCATAACTTTTCTCTCGGTTATCGGAATTGCTCATAAGACCCCAATTCGGAATCGTCAATAGAGGCACTCGTCGTCCATTATTGCCTTTTCGGAGATAAGACGTCGTTTCTGACTCTAAAAACCTCTGTTTTGGGCTCCATAGTTGCGATTCCAGTCGACCATCTTCTCGTTTCCAAGGTTTTCTTGCAATAACGTCTCCCTCGATGACGCGAATCACTGGTGGGGCCTCAACACGGAGTCGGCCTATCACGATGAACGAAAATATTGTTCAACTTGACGCGAGAACTCCTCCTCAGGTCGTAAATATGGGGGCACAAACATCGTCGATATAGTCACCCCTTCCGTATTATTCTCACCCATTCAGTGAAAGAACCAGACATAACATTCTGCTCGGGTATCGGAATTGCTTATGTAACCATAATTCGGAATCGGCATTCCGAGACGATCGACAGGACACCAGTTTCACAGAATTCCGTTCCGAGGCCGAAATTCCACCCCGAAGCGTGTGTAGTACACCGATCGTGCACCCGTTCGGTAAGATGCAGATATTTCTTCGCTCGACGATCGAAACCGCCCACGTGGCCCCAATTTAGAATTGGCACTTCGACTCAGTCGACACTGTGTCGGATTCAGAGATTTCTCGTCCGGCGCACGAATTCACCTCCGGGAGAGTGGCCGTAGGCTCCCGGTGCGATCGCAAAGGGACACCCCATCGCTCAAATGGGCATAACTTTCCTCTCGATTATCGGAATCAGTTATAAGACCCCAATTCAGAATCATCACACAGAGTCGCTCGTCATTCGTTATTGCCTTCCGGCGAGAAGCTGTCGTTTCTGACTTAAAAAACCTCCATTTCGGGCTCCAAAATTATTATTCCAGCCGACCATCTCCCTGTTTCCAAAGTTTTCTTGCTGTAACGTCTCCCTCGATGACACGAATCCCTGGTGGGGCCGTAACACGGAGTCAGACTATCACGACGATCGGAAGTTGTGTTCAACTTGCCGCGAGAACTCCTCCCTAGGTCTTAGATATGGGTGCAAAAATATCGTCGATACAGTCACCCCTTCCACCTTATTCTCACCCCTTCAGTGAAAGAACATGGCATAACATTCCGCCTAGGTATCGGAATCACTTATGTGACCATAATTCGAAATCGGCATTTCGAGACGATCGACAGGACTCCAGTTTCGCAGAATTCCGTTTCGAGGCTAAAATTCCACCCCGGAGCATGTGTACTAGTACACTGATTGCGCACATGTTCGGTAAGAGGCGGATATTTCTTCGTCTGGCGATCGATACCGCCTGCGTGGCCCCAATTCGGAATCGGCACTTCAACCTGGTCGTCAATGGGTCGAATTCGGAGATTCCCGTCTGGCACACGAATTCGCTTCCGGGAGAGTGGCCGCAGGCTCCCAATGCGATTGCAAAGGGACACCCCATCGCTCAAACGAGCATAACTTTCCTCTTGGTTATCGGAATTGCTTATAAGACCTCAATTCAGAATCATCACACAGAGTCGCTCGTCCGTTATTGCCTTCTGGCGATAAGACGTCGTTTCCGACTAAAAAAACCTTTGTTTTGGGCTCCAAAATTGTTATTCCAACCGACCATCTCCCCATTTTCAAGGTTTTCTTGCAGTATCGTCTCCCTCGATGACACGAATCACTGGTGGGGCCGCAACACGGAGTCGGACTATCACGACGATCGGAAGCTGTATTCAACTTGGCGCGAGAACTCTTCCCTAGGTCTTAAATATGGGTGCAAAAATATCATCGATATAGTCACCCCTTCCGTATTATTCTCACCCCTTCAGTGAAAGAACGGGGCATAACATTCCGCCCGGGTATCAGAATCGCTTATGTGACCACAATTTAGAATCGACATTCCGAGACAGTCGACAGGACGCCGATTTCGCAGAAATCCATTTCAAGGCCGAAATTCCACCCCGGAGCGTGTGTACTAGTACACCGATCGCGCACCCGTTCGGTAAGACACATATATTTCATCACCCTGCGATCGAAATTGCGCACGTGGCCCCAATTCAGAATCAGCAGTTCGACCCGGTCGGCATTGGGTCGGATTCGGAGATTTCCCGTCTGGCACCCAAATTCGCCTCCGGGAGCATGGCCGTAATCTCCTGATGCGATCGCAAACAGACACCCTTTCGCTCAAACAGGCATACATTTCCCCTCGGTTATCGGAATCGCTTATAAGACCCCAGTTCAGAATTGTCACACAGAGGGGCTTCTCGTCCGTTATTGCCTTCTGACGATAAGACATCGTTTCTAACTCAAAAAACCTCCGTTTTGGGCTCTAAAATTACGATTCCAGCTGACCATCTTCTTGTTTCCAAGGTTTTTTTGCAGTAACGTCTCCCTCGATGATGCGAATCACTGGTGGGGCCACAACACATAGTCGACCTATCACAACGATCGAAAGTTGTGTTCAACTCGGCGTGAGAACTCCTTCCCAGGTCGTAAATATGGGTCTACACACATCATCGATATAGTTATCCCTTCCATATTATTCTCACCCCTTCAGTGAAAGAACCGGGCATAACATTCCGCCCGGGTATCGGAATCGCTTATGTGACCACAATTCAAAATAGGCATTCCGAGACATTCGACAGGACGGTAGTTTCACGGAATTCCGTTCCGATGCAGAAATTCCATCCCAGAGCGTGTGTACTTGTACACCGATCGTTCACCCGTTCGGTAAGACGCGGATATTTCTTCGCTCGATGATCGAAACAGTCCTCGTGGCCTCAATTCAGAATCGGCACTTCGACCCGGTCGACACTGGGTCAGATTCAGAGATTTTCGGTCCGGTGCCCGAATTCGCCTCAGGGAGCGTGGCTGCAGACTCCCGATGCAATCAAAACGGACACCCCTTCGCTCAAACAGGTATAATTTTTCGCTTGGTTATCAGAATCGCTTATAAGACCCCAATTCAGAATCATCACACAGAGGCGCTTGTCGTCCATTATTGTCTTCCGGCGATAAGACATCGTTACTGACTCAAAAACCCTCCGTTTCAGGCTCTAAAATTTCGATACCAGTTGACCATCTCCCCGTTTCCAAAATTTTCTTATAGTAACGTCTCCCTCAATGACGCGAATCACTGATGGGGCCACAAAACGAAAGTCGGCCTATCACGACGATCGGAAGTATTGTTCAACTTGGCGTGAGAACTCCTCCTTAGGTCGTAAATATGGGTGCACAAACATCGTCGATATAGTCACCTCTTCCGTATTATTCTCACCCCTTCAGTGAAAGAACCGGGCATAACATTCCGCCCGGGTATCGAAATCGCTTATGTGACCACAATTCAGAATCGACATTTCGAGACAGTCGACTAGACGCCGGTTTCGCGGAATTCCATTCCGAGGCTAAAATTCCACCCTGGAGCGTGTGTACTAGTACACCAATCGCGCACCCATTCGGTAAGACGCAGATATTTCTTCGCCCGGTGATTGAAACCGCCTGCGTGGCCCTAATTCGGAATCGGCACTTCGACCCGGTCGGCATTGGGTCGGATTCGGAGATTTTCGGTCTGGTGCTTGAATTCGCCTCCGAGAGCGTGGCTGCAGGCTCTCGATGCGATCACAAACGGACATCCCTTCGCTCAAACGGGTATAATTTTTCGCTCGGTTATCGGAATCACTTATAAGATCCTAATTCAGAATCATCACACAGAGGCGCTTGTCGTCCATTATTGCCTTCCGATGATAAGACATCGTTATTGACTCGAAAAACCTCCGTTTCAGGCTCCAAAATTTCGATACTAGTTGACTATCTCCCCGTTTCCAAGGTTTTCTTGCAGTAACGTCTCCCTCGATGACGCGAATCACTGGTGGGGCCACAACATGGAGTCTGCCTATCACGACGATTTCACGGAATTCTGTTCCGAGACTGAAATTCCACCCCGGAGCGTGTGTACTAGTACACCGATCGCGCACCTGTTCGGTAAGAGGCAGATATTTCTTCTCCCGGCAATCGAGACCGCCCACGTGGCCCCAATTCGGAATCGGCACTTCGACCCATTCAGGAATGGGTCGAATTCAATGATTTCTGGTCCGACGCCTGATTTCGCCTCCGGGAGTGTGGCCGCAGGCTCCCGATGCGATCGCAAACGGACCCCCCTTCGCTCAAACGGACATAACTTTCCGCTCGGTTATCGGAATCGCTTATAAGACCCCAGTTCACAATCATCACACAGAGATGCTCGTCGTCCATTATTGCCTTCTATCGATAAGACGTTGTTTCTGACTCGAAAAACCTTCATTTCGGGCTCCAAAATTGCAATTCCAGCCGACAATCTCCCTGTTTCCATGGCTTTCTTGCAGTAACGTCTCCTTCGTTGACGCGAATCACTGGTGGGGCCACAATACGATGTTGGCCTATCACGATGATCGAAAGTTGTGTTCAACGTGGTGCGGGAACTCCTCCCCAAGTCGTAAATATGGCTGCACAAACATCACCGATATAGTCACCCCTTCCGTATTATTCTCACCCCTTCAGTGAAAGAACCAAACATAACATTCTGTCCGAGTATTGGAATCGCTTATGTGACCACAATTCGGAATCGACATTCCGAGATGGTCAATAGGACGCCATTTTTGCGAAATTCTGTTTCGAGGACGAAATTCCACCCCGGAGAGTGTGTACTAGTACACCGATCGCGCACCCCTTCGGTAAGACGCGAATATTTCTTCACCCGGCGATCGAAATCGCCCGCGTGGCCCCAATTCAGAATCAACGGGGTCAGATTCAGAGATTTTCCGTCCGCGCCCGAATTCGCTTTCTGGAGCGTGGCTGCAATCTCCGGATGTGATCGTAAGTGGACACCCCTTCGTTCGAACGGGCATAATTTTTCGTTCGGTTATCGGAATCGCTTATAAGACCCCAATTTGGAATCATCACACATAGGCACTTGTCGTCCATTATTGCCTTCCGGCGATAAGCCATTGTTACTGACTCGAAAAACCTCCGTTTTAGGCACCAAAATTGCGATACCAGTCGACCATCTTCCCGTTTCCAAGGTTTTCTTGCAGTAACGTCTCCTTCGATGACGCAAATCACTGGTGGGGCCACAAAATGAAGTCGGCCTATCACGACGATCGGAAGTATTGTTCAACTTGGCGCGAGAACTCCTCCTTAGGTCGTAAATATGGGTGCACAAACATCGTCAATATAGTCACCCCTTCCCTATTATTCTCACCCATTTAGTGAAAGAACCAGGCATAACATTCCGCCCCGGGTATCGGAATCGCTTATGTGACCATAATTCGGAATCGGCATTTCGAGACGGTCGACAGGATGTCGGTTTCGTAAAATTTCGTTCCGAGGCCAAAATTCCACCCTGGAGCGTATGTATTTGTACACCGATCGCGCACCTGTTCGGTAAGACGTGGATATTTCTTCGCCCGGCAATCGAAACTGCCCGCGTGGCCACTTCGACTCGGTCGACACTGGATTTGATTCGAAGATTTTCGGTCTGGCGTGCGAATTCGCCTCCGGGAGCGTAGCCGCAGGCTGTCGATGCGATCGCAAACAGACACCTCATCACTCAAACAAGCATAACTTTTCTCTCGGTTATCAGAATCGCTTATAGATCCCAATTCGGAATCGTCACACAGATGCGCTCGTCGCCCGTTATTGCCCTCCGGCGATAAGACGCCGTTTCCGAGTAAAAAAACTTATGTTTCGGGTTCCAAAATTGCGATTCCAGCTGACCATCTCCCCGTTTCCAAGGTTTTATTGCAGTAACATCTCCCTCGATGACGTGAATCACTGGTGGGCCCATAATACGGAGTCGGCCTATCACGACGATCGGAAGTTGTGTTCAACTCGATGCGAGAACTCCTCCCCAAGTCATAAATATGGGTGCACAAACATCGTCGATATAGTCACCCCTTCGATATTATTCTCACCCCTTCAGGGAAAGAACCGGGCATAACATTCTGCCCGGGTATCGGAATCGCTTATGTGACCACAATTCAGAGTCGGCATTTCGTGACAGTCGACTGGACGTCGGTTTCGCGAAATTCTATTCCGAGGCCGAAATTCCACCCTAGAGTGTGTGTAATAATACACCGATCGCGCACCCATTCGGTAAAACGTGGATATTTCTTCGCCCGGCGATCAAAATAGTCCACGTGGCCCCAATTCGGAATCGGCACTTCGACCCGGTCGGCACTAGGTCGGATTCAGATATTTCTCGTCCGGCGGCCGAATTCAACTCCGAGAGCGTGGCCGCAAGCTCCTGATGAGATCGTAAACAGACACCCCATCG
Source organism: Colocasia esculenta (assembly GCA_014218235.1). Lineage (NCBI taxonomy): Eukaryota > Viridiplantae > Streptophyta > Magnoliopsida > Alismatales > Araceae > Colocasia > Colocasia esculenta. The sequence goes on from CM024760.1 coordinate 176,072,890, forward strand.
CTCAAACGGGCATAACTTTCCTCTCGGTTATCGGAATCACTTATAAGACCCCAAATCGGAATTGTCACATAGAGGCACTCGTCACCCATTATTGCCTTCCAGTGAAAAGATGTCATTTCTGACTCGAAAAACCTCTGTTTGATGCTCCAAAATTGCGATTCCAGCAGGCCATCTTCTCGTTTCCAAGATTTTCTTGCAGTAACGTCTCCCTCGATGACATGAATCACTGGTGGGGCCACAACACGGAGTTGGCTTATCACGACGATCAAAAGTTGTGTTCAACTCGGCGCGAGAACTCCTCCCCAGGTCATAAATATGGGTGCACAAACATCACCGATATAGTCACCCCTTTCGTATTATTCTCACCCCTTCAGTGAAAGAACTGGGCATAACATTCTGCCTGGGTATCGGAATCGCTTATGTGACCATAATTCAGAATCGGCATTCCGAGACGGTTAACAGGACACCATTTTTGCGAAATTCTGTTTCGAGGCCGAAATTCCTCCCCGGAGTGTGTGTACTAGTACACTGTTCATGCACTCGTTCGGTAAGACACAAATATTTTTTCGGCCGGCGATCGAAACCCCCCACATGGCCCCAATTTGGAATCGACACTTCGACCCGGTCGGCACTAGGTCAGATTCAGAGATTTCCGGTCTGGCGTCCGAATTCGCCTCTGGGAGCGTGGCCGCAGGCTCCCGATGCGATCGAATTCGGACACCCCTTCGCTCAAATGGGCATCACTTTCTACTCACTTATCGGAATTGCTCATAAAACCTCAATTCGGAATCGTCACACAGAGGCGCTCGTTGTTCATTATTGCCTTGCGGCGATATGACGTCAATTCTGACTCGAAAAACCTCCGTTTCGGGCTCCAAAATTGTAATTCCAACCGACCATCTCCCAGTTTCCAAGGTTTTCTTGCAGTAACGTCTCCCTCGATGACGCGAATCACTGGTGGGGCTTCAACACGGAGTTGGCCTATCATGACAATCGGAAGTTGTGCTCAACTCGGTGTGAGAACTCCTCCCCATGTCGTAAATATGGTTGCACAAACATCGCCGATATAGTCACCCCTTCCGTATTATTCTCACCCCTTAAGTGAAAGAACCGGGCATAACATTCTGCTTGGGTATCAAAATCGCTTATGTGACCACAATTCAGAATCGGCATTCCGAGACGGTCGATAGGACGACGATTTTGCGGAATTCCGTTCTGAGGATGAAATTCCACCCCGGAGTGTGTGTACTTGTACACCAATCGCGCACCATTTCGGTAAGATGCAGATATTTCTTCGCCCGGCGATCGAAACCGCCCGCGTGACCCCAATTCGTAATCGGCACTTCGACCCGGTCAGCACTGGGTCGGTTTCGTAGATTTCCCATCCGGCGACAGAATTCGCCTCAGGGAGTGTGGCCATAGGCTCTTGATGCAATCGCAAACGGACACCCCAGAGCTCAAATAGGCATAACTTTCCGCTCGGTTATCGGAATCGCTTATAAGACCCCAAATCGGAATCGTCACACAGAGGCGCTCGTCAACCGTTATTGCCTTCCGGCGATAAGACATTGTTTTCGACTCGATAAACCTCCGTTTCGGGCTCCAAAATTTCGATTCTAGCCAACCATCTCCCCGTTTCCAAGGTTTTCTTATAGTAATGTCTCCCTCGAGGATGCGAATCAGTGGTGGGACCACAACACGGACTTGGCCTATCACGATGATTGGAAGTTGTGTTCAACATGCGGCACGAGATCTCCTCCCCAGGTCGTAGATATGGGTGCACAAACATCACTGATATAGTCGCCCCTTCCATATTATTCTCACCTCTTCAGTGAAAGAACTGGGCATAACATTTTGCCCGGGTATCAGAATCACTTACGTGACCACAATTCGGAATCGGCATTCCTAGACGGTCGACAGGGCCGATTTTGCGGAATTCCATTTCGAGGCCGAAATTCTACCTCTATGCGTGTATTAGTACACCGATCGCGCACCTGTTTGGTAAGACGCAGATATTTCTTCGCCCGACAATCGAAATTGTCTGCGTGGCCCCAATTCGGAATCGGCACTTTGACCTGGTCGGCATTGGGTCAGATTTGGAGATTTCCTGTCCACGCGTCCGAATTCGCCTCCGTGAGGGTGGCCGCAGGCTCCCGATGCTATCGCAACTGGACACCCCTTTACTCAAATGGGCATAACTTTCCGCTCGGTTAATGCCATCGCTTATAAGACCTCAATTCGGAATCGTCACACAGAGGCGCTCGTCGTCCGTTATTGCCTTCCGGCGATAAGACGTCGTTTTCGACTCGAAAAATCTCCGTTTCAGGCTCCAAAATTGTGATTCCAGCCGACCATCTCCCCGTTTCCAAGGTTTTCTTACAATAACGTCTCCCTCGATGATGAGAATCATTGGTGGGGCCGCAACACGGAGTCGGCCTATCACGATGATTGAAAGTTGTGTTCAACTCAGTGTGAGAACTCCTCCCCAGGTCATAAATATGGGTGCACAAACGTCGCCGATATAGTCACCCCTTCCGTATTATTCTCACCCATTCACTGAAAGAACCCGACATAACATTTAGCCCGAGTATCAGAATCACTTATGTGACCACAGTTCGGAATCGCCATTCCAAGACGGACGACAGGACGCCGATTTTGCGGAATTCGGTTCCGAGGCCAAAATTCCACCCCCGAGCGTGTGTACTAGTACATCAGTCACGCACCCCTTCGGTAAGACGCATCTATTTCTTCACCCGGCGATCGAAACCGCCCGCATGGCCCCAATTCGAAATCGACACTTCGACCCGATCGACACTGGTTCAGATTCGGAGATTTCCCATCCGGCTCCCAAATTCTCCTCTGAGAGCGTGCTCGCAGGCTCCCGATGCGATTGCAAACGGACACCCCTTCGATCAAATGGGCATAACTTTCCGCTCGATTATCGGCATCGATTATAAGACCTCAATTCAGAATCATCACACAGAGGCGCTCGTCGTCCATTATTGCCTTTCGGAGATAAGACACCGTTTCCAACTTGAAAAACCTCGGGCTCCAAAATTACGTTTCCAACCGACCATCTCTCCGTTTTCAAGATTTTCTTCTAGTAACGTCTCCCTCGATGACGCGAATCACTGGTGGGGCCACAACACGGAGTCGGCCTATCACGGCGATCGAAAGTTGTGTTCAACTCGGTGCGAGAACTTCTCCCTAGGTCGTAAATATGGGTGCACAAACATCGCCGATATAATCACCCCTTCCGTATTATTCTCACCCCTTCAATGAAAGAACCGGGCATAACATTCTGCCCGGATATCGGAATCGCTTATATGACCACAATTCGGAATCAGCATTCTGAGACGGTTGACAAGAAGTCGATTTTGCGGAATTCTGTTCTGAGGTTGAAATTCCACCCCGGAGCGTGTGTACTTGTACACCGATCGTGCACCCGTTCGGTAAGACGCAGATATTTCTTCGTCCGGCGATCGAAACTGCCATCGTGGCCCCAATTCGGAATCGACACTTCGACCCGGACGGCACTGGGTCGGATTCGGAGATTTCCCGTCCGGCGTCGGAATTCGCCTCTGGGAGCGTGGCCACAAGCTCCCGATGCGATCGTAAATGGACACCCATTCGCTCAAACGGGCATAACTTTCCGCTCGGTTATCGGAATCGCTTATAAGACCCTAATTCGAAATCATCACAAAGAGGCGCTCGTCGCCTAATATTGTCTTTCGGCGATAACATGTCGTTTTCGACTCAAAAAACCTCCATTTTGGGCTCCAAAATTGTAATTCCAGTCGACCATCTTCTCATTTCCAAGGTTTTATTATAGTAACGTCTCCCTCGATGACGCGAATCACTGGTGGGGCTACAACATGGAGTCGGCCTATCACAACGATCAGAAGTTGTGTTCAACTCGGCGCGAGAACTCCTCCCCAGTCCGTAAATATGGGTACACAAATATCATCGATATAGTCACCCCTTCTATTTTATTCTCAGCCCTTCAGTTAAAGAATCGGGCATAACATTCCGCCCGGATATCAGAATCGCTTATGTGACTGCAATTCAGAATTGGCATTCCGAGACCATCGACAGTACGCCAATTTCATGGAATTATGTTCCGAAGTCGAAATTCCACCTCGGAGCGTGTGTACTAGTACACTGATCACGCACTCGTTCGGTAAGACACTGATATTTCTTCACCCGGCGATCGAAACTACCCACGTGGCCCCAATTTAGAATCGACACTTCGACCCAGTTGGCACTGGGTCGGATTCAGAGATTTCCGGTGCTGTGCCCGAATTCTCCTCTGGGATCGTGGCTGCAGGCTGTCGATGGGATCCCATACGGACACTCCTTCGCTCTAACGGGCATAACTTTCTGCTCGTTTCTGATTCGAAAAACCTCCGTTTCAGGCTCCAAAATTGCGATTCTAACTGATCATCTCCCCGTTTCTAAGGTTTTCTTGCAGTAACGTCTTCCTCGATGACGCGAATCATTGGTGGGGCCACAACACGGAGTCGGCCTACCACGACGATCAGAAGTTTTGTTTAACTCAGTGCGAGAACTCCTCCCCAGGTCGTAAATATGGGTGCACAAATATCGTCGATATAATCACCCATTCTGTATTATTCTCACCCCCTCAGTGAAAGAACCGCGTATAACATTCCATACGGGTATCAGAATCGCTTATGTGACACAATTCGGAATCGGCATTCGGAGACGGTCGACAGGACGCCGGTTCTGCGGAATTCCATTCTGAGGCCGAAATTCCCCCCGGAACGTGTGTACTAGTATATCGATCGTGCACTCGTTCGGTAAGACGCGAATATTTCTTCGTCCGTCGATCGAAACCACCCGCGAGGCCCCAATTCGGAATCTGCACTTCGACTTGGTCGAGACTAGGTCAAATTCGAAGATTTCTCGTCCGGCGCCCGAATTCGCCTCCAAGAGCGTGGCCGCAGACTCCCGATGCGATCGCAAATGGACACCCCATCGCTCAAACGGGTATAACTTTCCGCTCGATTATTAGAATTGCTTATAAGACCCCAATTCGGAATCGTTACATAAACACGCTCATCGGTCAATATTGCCTTTTGACGATAAGATGTCGTTTCCGACTCAAAAAACCTCCGTTTCAGACTCCGAAATTGCGATTACAGCCGACCATCTCTTCGTTTCCAAGGTTTTCTTGCAGTACCGTCTCCCTTGATGATGCAAATCACTGGTGGGGCCACAACATGGAGTCGGCCTATCACGACAATCAGAAGTTGTGTTCAACTAGGCACAAGAACACCTCCCCAGGTTGTAAATATGGGTGCACAAACATCGTCGGTATAGTCACCCCTTTTATATTATTCTCACCCTTTCAATGAAAGAACCGGACATAACATTCTGTCTGAGTATCAGAATCGCTTATGTGTCCACAATTTAGAATCGGCATTCCGAGACGGTCGACAGGACGCCAATTTCGTGGAATTCAGTTCTGAGTCTGAAATTTCACCCCGAAGCGTGTGTACTAGTACACCGATCGCGCACCTGTTCGGTAAGACGTGGATATTTCTTTGCCCGTCGATCGAAACCGCCAGCGTGGCCCCAATTCGAAATCGGCACTTCGACCCGGTCGAGACTGGGTCAGATTTAGAGATTTCCCGTCCGGCGCCTGAATTCGCCTCCGGGAGCGTGGCCGCAGGCACCCGATGCGATCGCAAACGGACACCCATTTGCTCAAACTGGCATAACTTTCCACTCAATATCGGAATCGCTTATAAGACCCCCATTCGAAATCGTCACACAGAGACGTTCGTCGCCCGTTATTGCCTTACATTGAGATAGTGTAACTTAGTATTAAATTTTTCAAAAAATTAAATCAATAATACTTATATAGATATAATTAGTCTCATATTAAAAATAATGAAAATAGATGTGAGCTTAAGAAGCAAAAGAAATGTCTTTTCTCTCAAGAAGTCCTTTTTTTCAAAAAAAAAAAATGCAACTCCAAATAAGATAGAATAATTCTTGAGAGGGCTATAGAAGATTGAAGGAGAGGTCATACAGCTTTTATGAGCATCTTATTTTAACAAGATTTGCACACTCTAATTATCCTCACTAAAGAGAAAATTGGGTAGAGATATGAATTAGTCTCACGTCAAAAATAATAAACATAAATATGTGCTTAATAAATAAGATGAAAATATTTGATGCACATCAACTAAATATGGTGACCACATCATCTGATTGGATACCTAATTATATTGATACCATGGACACCAATCACGCCCACCGATTTTTCCAAGAATAAAAGAGTCTTTTTTCCAGAAAAATGTTGTTAAAAAATTTCTTGACGAAAGGACCACTTCTTGGGAGGGGTGCACTAAATTTTGCACACCGTCTTCGATACTTAATTAAAGATAAGGTCACCATCAAAGTTTATGTTTTGAAAGTTCCAAGAATTTAAATTTTGCCCTTCATCTCATACGGTTCACGCACATGCAATTTTAAAGTTCAAATTGTTCCACGATGTTGTCATATTTGAATTAGATAATAATTGTAACAATAAAATATAATCGTAATTTAAAAATTTTGCAAACTTTGAGCAGTCTATATGAGCGCACTTGGTCTTCATGAATCATGCACCAGTACCTCCATTACCACTACATGTTGAGAGAGAGAGAGAGAGAGAGAGGTAGAGAGAGAAGACTAGACAGAGAGGGCTAGACAGAGAGAGAAGGCCACCACCATCGTCTCCTAGCTAGAGCTCTCTGGCCATCTCCTGTTCTTGCTGTCCACGTCCTTCCGTAAGGCCATGTCGAACAAGATGGAGCCGCTGCTGAGCCACGCCGGTGGCGAAGACCACGACCACAGCGAGCTGCCCCTCCGGGAGATCCCCGGTGGCTACGGCGTTCCCATCCTGTCGTCCATCATCGACCGCCTCAACTTCTTCTACTGGCAGGGCCACGACGAGTTTTTCGCCGCCCGCATCAAGAAGTACGGCTCCACCGTGTTCCGCTGCAACGCGCCGCCGGGTCCCTTCGTGGCCGGCGACCCCCGGGTGATCGCCGTGCTCGACGCCAAGAGCTTCCCGGTGCTGTTCGACAACACCAAGGTGGAGAAGAAGAACATCTTCACGGGGACGTTCATGCCGTCGACGGGGTTCACAGGCGGGTACCGGGTGCTGTCGTACCTGGACCCGTCGGAGCCCAACCACACGAGGCTGAAGCAGCTGCTGTTCAACATCTTCGCCGGCCGGAAGGCCCACTTCATCCCGGAGTTCCGACGGGTGTACTCACAGCTGTTCGACGACCTGGAGTCGCAGCTCACCGGCGCCGGGAAGTCCGACTTCAACGCCCTCAACGACCACGCGGCGTTCGAGTACATCTTCAGGGCCTACTTCGGAGCGTCGACGGCGGGGTCGCCGCTGGGGAGCACGGGACCGGACAAGGCTACGAAGTGGGTGCTGTTCCAGCTCGCCCCCATCCTGTCGCTGGGGAAGCCGTGGCCGCTTGAGGAGCTGCTCCTCCACACCTTCCCGCTGCCGCCGTGCCTGCTGAAGAAGGACTACAAGGTGATGTTCGACTTCATCAGCTCCGTCGCCGGCGACGCCATCAAGGAGGCGGAGAAGCTGGGCGTGCCCAGGGATGAGGCCGTCCACAACCTCCTCTTCGCCGTCTGCTTCAACACCTACGTCGCCTTCAAGTCCGGTACGTACGCACATTAATACGTAATATTTTTAAATTCACTGTATTTTATGAAAAAAATAATAATTAAATATTAAAAAATTCCGCAAAACATCTTACTGATAGAGTTTTATAGACTCCATTAGTACAACAGGTCTCACCATGCACCTTGGAAAGTTTACTTAGAAAGATGTGATTTTGAAATTTTTATAGCGTTAAATAATATATATATTTACATTTCTATGTATGTATATGTTGTGCATGCAGGCATCCCGGGCATCCTCAAGTACCTGGCAGACGCGGACCCGTCGCTGCACGCGCGGCTGGCGGCGGAGATCCGGGCGGCGGTGGCGGAGGAGGGCGGGCAGGTGACCCTGGCGGCGGTGGAGAAGATGGAGCTGACGGCTTCGGTGGTCCTGGAGACCTTCCGGATGGACCCGCCGGTGCGGTACCAGTACGGCAAGGCGAAGCGGGACCTGACGATAGAGAGCCACGACGCCGCGTTCCGGGTGAGGAAGGGGGAGGTCATCTTCGGCTACCAGACCTTCGCCACCCGGGACGAGCGGGTGTTCAAGGACGGCGGCCGGTTCGTGGCGGACCGCTTCGTGGGGGAGAAGGGGCGGGAGCTGATGAAGTACGTGGTGTGGGCGAACGGGCCGCACACGGAGCAGGCGAGCGTGAGCAACAAGATGTGCGCCGGCAAGAACGTGGGCTTCCTGTTCGCCCGCCTGCTGCTCGTGGAAATGTTCCTGAGGTACGACACCTTCAAGGCCGACGTCAGCGTCGAGCCCATCGGCTCCAGGATCATCTTCAAGTCCATCACCAAGGCGCCGGCCGCCGCCGCCACCCCCAACTGACGACGACGATCGATGATCTCCTTCAGCTAGCTAGCTACCTTCAAGTGGATCCATCACCAGGGAGCCGCCGCCGCCACTGCCACCAGAGGGGTTGATGTGAACTGGTGACGTTTTTCTCAGTAGGAGGTGTTCTTCAGCCCCACCCCCTCCAATTTACAATTCATCCCAACATTAGCTGCAGTTGAAGCTTCATATATAAATAATGTACGTGAGATCAGCATGCAAGATGTTTGAACAAAGCCGAATTGGACAGGGAACGAATTGTCTGGAGTCTTAATTAAGTGGTACTACGTATAAACAAGATGAGGAGGAGTTGCTTGTAGATGCTTCAATGTTAGAAATTACCAGGGGGTTTGATCAAAGGCACTTGTAGATGCTTCAATGTTAGAAATTAGAAGGGTTTCTCGTATAGATGACCATATATATATACAAATTTAGATGTGAACTTGCGGACTAAAAAATTTGCTGGTGATGTTCGTGCACTCATATTGACGATCTGGGGAGGATTTTTCAATCCGAGATGACCACAACTTCCAATCCTCGTAATAGGTCGACTCTGCGGTGCAACCCCACCAGTGATTCGCTTAATCGAGAGAAACATTACTGCTAGAAAACCATAGAAACAGGGTGATCGTCAGCTGAAATAATAATTTTGAAGTGCGAAACAATGGATTTTTTACTCAGAAACAACATCTTATTGCCAAAGACAATAAGTGCCGGCGAGTGCCTCTGAGTGTCCATTCTGAATTGAGGTTTTATAAGCGATTTTGAAAACCGAGCGGAAAGTTATGTTCGTTTAAGTGAAGGGGTGTCCATATGTGATCGCATAGGGAGCATGCGACCACGGTCCCAGTGAGGAATATGGCGCCGGACCAAAAATCTCGAACTTCGACTTTTTGCCGACCGGGTCGAAGTGTCGATTCCGAATTGGAACCTCGCGGGTGGTTCTGATTGCTGGGTGAATAAATATCTACGTCTTACCGAATGGTGCGACAGCCGGTGTACTAGTATACACGCTCTGCGGTGGAATTTAGGCCTCGAAACGGAATTCCGCGGAACCAACGTCCTATCGACCGTTTCAGAGTGCATATTCCGAATTGTGGTCACATAAGCGATTCTAATATTCGGACGGAGAGTTATGCCCAGTTCTTTCACTAAAGGGGTGAGAATATTCTGGAAGGGGTGAGTATATCGACGATGTTCGTGCACCTGAGGACCTGGGGAGGAGTTCTCACACCGAGATGATCACAACTTCCGATCGTCATGATAGGACGACTCTGTGGTGTAGCCCCACCAGTGATTCGCGTAATCAAGGGAAATGATACTGCTAGAAAACCTTAGAAACAAAGAGATCATCAACGAGAATCGTAATTTTGGAGTACAAAACGAAAGATTTTCAACTTGGAAATGACATCATATCCCCAAAGGCAATAAAGGAGACGAGCATCTCTGAGTGCCCATTACGAATTGGGGTCTTATGAGTGATTCCGATAACCAAGCGGAAAGTTATGCCCGTTTGAGCGAAGTGGTATCCGTATGCGATCGCATCGGGAGCCTGCGACTACGCTCCAAGAGAGGAATTTGGGAGCCAGAATAGAAATCTCCGAATCTGACCTTGTGTCGACTGGGTCGAAGTGTCGATTTCGAATTGGGGCCTTTCAGGCGATTCCGATCGCCGAGCGAAAAAATATCCACGTCTTACCGAATGGGTGCAACAGTCGTTGTACTAGTACAAACGCTCCACGGTGGAACTTTAGCCTCATAATTAAATTCCACGAAACTAGCGACCTGTTGCCATCTCGGAGTGCCAATTCTGAATTGTGGTCACATAAGCGATTCCAATATCTGTGTGGTAAGTTATGCCCAGTTCTTTCATTGAAGGGGTGAGAATAATCCAGAAGGGGTGAATATATCAGTGATCTTCGTGCACCCATATTGACGACCTGGGGAGGGGTTCTCTCGTCGAGATGACCACAACTTCTGATCGTCGTGATAGGCCGACTCTGTGGTACGGCCCCACTAGTTATTTGCATAATCGAGGGAAATGTTACAGCTAGAAAATCATGGAAACAGAGAGATTGTTGACTGGAATTGTAATTTTGGAGTAGAAACGAAGGATTTTCAACTCGAAAATGACGTCTTATTTCCAAAGACAATAAGGGACGACGAGCGCCTCTGAGTGCCCATTATGAATTGAGGTCTTGTAAGCTATTCCGATAATCGAGCAGAAAGTTGTGCCCATTTGAGCGAAGGGGTGTTCATATGCGATCGCATTAGGAACCTGCGACTACGCTCTTGGAGAGGAATTTGGGGGCCGGATTGAAAATCTCTGAATTCAACCTTATGTCGATCGGTTCTAAGTGTCGATTCTGAATTGGGGCCTTGCGAGTAGTTTCGATTATCGGGCTAAGAAATATCCACGTCTTACCGAAGGGGTGCGACAGTCAGTGTACTAGTACACACACTCTGTAGTGGAATTTCGGCCTTGGAACATAATTCCACGAAACCAACGTCCCGTCGACCGTCTCGAAGTGCCAATTCCGAATTGTGGTCACATAAGCGATTCCGATATCCGAGCAGAAAGTTATGCCCAGTTCTTTCACTGAAGGGTTGAGAATAATCCGTAAGGGGTGAATATATCAGTGATGTTCGTGCACCAATATTGACGACCTGGGGAGGAGTTCTCACTCTGAGATGACCACAACTTTCGATCGTCGTGATATGCCGACTCTGTGGTGCGACCCCACCAGTGATTCGCGTAATCAATGGAAACGTTACTGCTAGAAAATCTTAGAAACGGGGAGATCATCGGGTGAAATCACAATTTTGGAGTGCGAAACGAAGACATTTTTAATCATAAACAATGTCTTATCGCCAAAGGCATAAGTGGCGATGAGCACCTATAAGTGCCCATTCTGAATTGAGGTCTTATAAGCGATTTTGATAATCGAGCGAAAAGTTACGTCTATTTGAGCGAAGGGGTGTCCATATGCGATCGCATCGGGAGCCTGCGACCACACTCCCGAAGAGGAATTTTGGCGCCAGATCGGAAATCTCCTAATTTGACCTTTTTCCGGCCAATTTAAAGTGTCGATTCCGAATTGGGGCCTCGCGGGCGATTTTGATTGCCGGGCGATGAAATATCCACGTCTTACCAAAGGGGTGCGACAGTCGGTGTACTAGAACACACGCTCCGCGGTGGAATTTCGGCCACGATACGGAATTCTACGAAACCAACATCCTGTCGACCGTCTCGAAGTGCCTATTCTGAATTGTGGTCACATAAGCGATTCTGATATTCTGGCAGAAAGTTATGTCAAGTTCTTTCACTGAAGGGGTGAGAATATTCTGGAAGGGGTAAGTATATCAGCGATGTTCATGCACCCATATTGATGACCTGGGGAGGAGTTCTCGCACCGAGATGACCGCAACTTCTGATCGTCGTGATAGGCCGACTCTGTGGTGCGGCCCCATCATTGATTTGGGTAATCGAGGGAAACATTACTGCTAGAAAACTTTAGAAATGAGGAGATCGTCAGCTGGAATTGTAATTTTGGAGTGTAAAATGAAGTATTTTTGACTCAAAAACGACGTCTTATCGCCAAAGGCAATATGGGGCGATGAGCGCCTCTGAGTGCCAATTTTGAATTGAGGTCTTATAAGCGATTCCGATAACCGAGAGGAAAGTTATACTTGTTTAAGCGAATGGGTGTCTCTATGTGATCGCATCGGGAGCTTGTGACTACGCTCCCAAAGAAGAATTTAGGTGCCGGATCAGAAATCTCCGAATTCAACCTTGTGCCGTCCGGGTTGAAGTGCCAATTCTGAATTTGGGCATCGCGGGCGGTTCTGATCGTCGGGCGAAGAAATATCCTCATCTTACCGAAGGGGTACGACAGTCGGTGTACTAGTACAAACGTTTCGCAGTAGATTTTCCGCCTCAGAACAGAATTTCATAAAACCAGCATCTTGTGAACCATCTCGGAGTGTCGATTCCAAATTGTGGTCACATAAGCGATTCTGATATTTATGCAATAAGTTATGCCTAGTTCTTCCACTGAAGGGGTGAGAATAATCAGGAAGGGGTGAATATATCAGTGATGTTCGTGCACCCATATTGACGACCTGGGGAGGAATTCTCGTGTCGAGATGACCACAACTTTCGATCGTCGTGATAGGCCGACTCTGCAGGTCGGTAGACCTGTTCGTGCCATTTATCATCGTGATGGTTTCTTGCTACCTGCCTGGACAATTCTGGAATGGGTCCTTGTTGGTTTGGTGTGAGGTAGTAGTACCGTTTTCTCGTTTGGTTGTAGGCGTGAGTGTTGTTCCGCTGTGCATTGGTTCTCCGTGGTTGGCTTGCTCGTGCAAGCATTGTTCCGGTGTATGCTCAGTGGTGCCTCGGCTTGTGCCTTGAAGGCTTTCCACGTCGTCATTTTAGTGTTTGGCCTCTCTATCGGTCGCGGTAGAGGTGGTACTTCCTGCTCTTGCGCACCAGTGAGTTACTGCGGTTTTCGCTCCTTGTGTGGCAAAGTCGATGCTTCGTGTTTTGTGTTCTTCTTGGAGTGGACGTGGTTGTCGCACTCTTGAAGTAGTTGTTGTCGGTTTTCTGTGTGCTTTCGTTGTGGGTCTCTGGTGGTGAGCCCCCTTCGGTGGGCCCTGCGTCGTCTCGGGCCGTCGGTGCGGTTGTATGTGTTGCACCTTGTGCATTTTCTTTGATGCTTCGTGTTTGTGTGCCTCAAGGGCTGGGGCCGGCGTGGCCTGTCGTGCCCTTCCAGGCTTGCGGTCTGTTGTGTGTGGCTTTTGGTGGGTCTCTAGTGAAGAATCCTTCCTGTTGGCCCGTGGTGTTGTTTTAGCCGTTGGTACACCTGTGTTGCACTTTGCTTAGTTTTGGTGCTTGTGGTAGCACCGTGTGCTCGTGTCCGAGTGTTTTAGTCTTGTGCCGTTTGGAGCCCTGGTGCATTGTGTTATGCCTTGGGTGGCTCCTAGTGCTTGTGATAGCACCATGTGTTTTTGCCGTGCCGTGTGCCTGTTCGTGAGATTCGTGTGTCGTTTCGCGAGTTTGGTTGGTGTTGGAGGCGTTGAGCGTTCCGCCTCTGGGACACTTTGTGTTGGCCTGTGCCTTGTGGTTGAACCGTTGCCGTTATGGGGTGGCTGCTTTGCCTTGTCTAGGTAGCCCTATCGGTGGTACGCCAGGCTTTGGTCGTGGCCTGTGTCTAGGTTTTCCCCCTCGCTTTGGGGCGAGTGTGTTCGGTTGTGGTACCCTTCTTCGGTCTGGGTCCCTCAGAGGTTGACGTGTTGTCCTCGACCTCTGCAGTTGTTTTGGTTGCAGTGTGGTTGTGCGTGTTTTGTGGTGGTTGGCATGTTGGTACCCGCGCTGAGCCCTTGTGCGCGTGGCGGGTGTGCTGCCAACTCTTCGTTGGTTCTCTGGTTGTGCGTGGCATTGGTGAGTCTGGAAGCCGATGGCGGAGTCTCCTGTCGGTTTTTCTGGTGACAGTGAGGCCTATTGGCTTGCTAGTACTCGACCACATGGTTTGTCGACATTGTGAGGGCTCGGTTTCGGCTTACCCTTAGACGTCTTCTGGGTTTCCTTCGCGGTGCGCCACGTTGTGGAGTGTGTGACTCCCAGTTTCTGTGGCCTTGCGTGCATTTGGTGTCCTTGTCGGACCACAAGGAAGGTCTGGGTGAGACCTAGTGGTGACAGTGGATGCTGTTTTCGCATGTTGAGGTTTCTCCGCGTGCGTTTGCTATCCCTGTTGGACTGCGAGGAAGGTCTGGGTGAGACCTAGTGGTGACAATGGACGTCGTTCCGTGTGTTGTGAATCCTCCGCGAGCGTGTCCTCGCTCTGGTTCTTGTCTCCCGCGTGGTTTCTCGGTTGGGCTGATGGCTGATGCTAGCTGTCGCTAGTAGCGTGAGGCCGTTCCCTTGAGACTTGTGGTTGGTTCTCGGGTGTTTCTCGTGTTGATGTCGGCAACCGTGTCCTTTGTCGGGTTTTTCCGGCAATAGAGGAGGTTGCCGGTCGGCTAGTCCCAACAGCGGGGTCTGTTGGTGGCTGCGGTCGTGCGTTTTTCGGCTGGTGTTTTCTGCTGTTTAAATCGGTTTTGGCATTGCTCGGCGCTTGTGGGGTTGTCGTTCCATTTGGACGCCCCCATGTGGCTGGAGCGAGCCATTAGTTCTCGGTTGTGTGCTCCACTCGTGTGTTTGGAGCCCGTTGTGTGAGCCGTTCGTTTTCCGGCTTCGTGTGCCCGTGCGTGTTTGGCGGTGCGGTTGTTGCCACAAGGAAGTCGTGTTAAGACTTAGTGGCTTATTTGCATTGGTCTTACGTTTTCTCCCAGTGTTTCGTTTCGTGCCTCGGGATCTTTTGGGCTTGTCCCAATTTCGAGGACGAAATTGTTTTAAGGGGGGTAGAATGTAAGACCCGGCTTCCCAGCTTCCGTTCGGTGTCATAGGATGATTGGCCACTAATGCGTCCTGGCTGGGTTGGTGTCGCGTCAGGGGTGCCTGACGCGATAGTCGTCCGTGTCGCGACGAGCTTGTGGGTCGCGTTCTGGTCGCACCCTGGCTCTTCGTCGCGTCAACGGGTCGCGACTACTTTATGTCGCTTCGGTCATCTGACGCCTGTCAGGGTGGCAGGCGTGTCAGTACGGCCTGTCGCATTGTCACAGCGCCCTTAGGGGGCGAGTTCTCGTTGCGGTCCGTTGACCCATCGCGTTAAGGTTGTTAACGTGACGGAGCGGTCCATCGCGTTCTGGGTGCCAGGGGCTTAAGGCGCTGGCCGGCTACCCCTTCCCCCTCTCTCTCCTCTTCTTCCCTTTCCCCTCTTCTCCGACATTGGGGAGGCTCCCCTTCGGCGATCCGAGCATGGAGCGGCCGACGAGCTTATGCAGAGCGACGTCCTGGAGCGAGGAGGAGGTGGTCGTGCGTCGTGAAGGACCTTCGTGGGTTTGGTTCTTCGTAACTGGTAGGGATTTCTTGCTCCCCTCCCTCATCTGTGAATGTGTGTATCCTTGTGGGCGGCCTGGGATTGAGGATCCCGCTGGTCTGCCTCCCGGTTGATGTCGCGAAGGCTCGGCGCGTCGCGACATCAGAGGAGGCATCGGCCCCGTCGGGGGCGACCTTATCGCGACGCGGTTGGCGGTCGCGATAAGGCTATTGCGCCGCACTTCCCAGTTGCGACAGGATTGCTGTCGCCGCACGTTTTTGGGTCGCGACAGGGTTGCTGTCGCGACGCCTTGCCCCGCCGCGATAGGGCTGTCGCGGCGTCTTCCCCCGTCGCAATGGTATCGCGACAGCATGTGGGGACGCGACATCACCTGTGTTGCCTCGGGTGTTTCCCGTGGCCCCGGTTGTGTGTCGGCGTGTGCCCCAGGGCAGGTCTTGCCTTTAGGACCTTCTGGTCGGGAATGCGTCTGGTTACCTCTCTACGTTCAGTGACCGAAGGTGACACTCTCGTGGCCGTGTCCTGGCAGTGGTGCCAGGAGGGTCGTGTATGTCTAATAATCGATTGACTGCGATTAATCGATTATTATCAGAGCGACGAGTTTCTGTGCTAGTTGCTGGTGTTCCGAGGCTTCAGCTTTTCCGTACGTGTTTGGTTGGCCGACGAACCTTTTGAGGGTTTGTGCATACCTCTTGCTTGCTGGGCTTGTCGTGGGTCACAAGCCAGCAGTTCGGTGTGGTTTTATTGTGCTTATCCCGCCTTTCGTCCGATGCTTGGCACTTGAGGGCTTGTCCTGTTCAGATGTTGTCTCCATTTCCTGGGACCCCCGTCCTTGGGAGCCTGTTGAGGGAGCACCCCGGGCTACGAGCGTGCTCGAGTTGGCACTCGATAGAGCAGACTCTGGAGCTGTGGGAAAAACGAGGTTTGGACAGCGGCGCTGAGTTGTTTGTAGAGATCTCTTGTCTGGGTCTGGGACGCCGTGGGGTTCGGAGTGCTTTCCTGGCGCAGACCAGACAGTCCTTTGTCTCACTGCCTCGCTCTACGTTGGTTCCGGAGCCGCGTAGGGAGGTCAGACGAGGGAACGCAGCTTGGCCAGGCCGCGGTGTTGCGTGTGTTGTGTGTTCTTGGCGGTTCTGTCTCACTCTTCCGGGGAGGTTAGAGGCGAGAGCCGGCTGGTGAGCAAAGAGGGTGCAAACGGCGCGTCCCCCTCTTAGCTGCTAGTGGCGGTGGCTTGGTTGCTGTTGTTGTGATGATGCTTCCTCACGACATTTCTAAGTGTTATCCGTTGCCCTAGCTCGCACGACGGTTATAGCCTGGCCGTGCCTAGTTTCCGGGGCATCGTTGGCCTGGCCTTGTGCGAACTCGTGCTTCTGGTGGTTTCCGTTTTGGTGTTCTCTCGGTTCCGTAGTCCTGTTCTTGGGTGCCAGTCCATGGTGGCACCGGCGTGTGTGGTTTCCCGACCTTGTGGCGTGTCCATGGTCTGGGATGGTTCTGCTTGTGGGCCCTCGGCCTTGTGGAGGTCTGAGGTGGCCGTGCTTGAGGTGAGACGTTGTTCTCACTTGGTTGTTGCGTAGTTTCGGCGGGTGTGCCGAGCGTTGCTTCCACTGTGTGCCGAGTCCGTTGGTTTCTGCGGGAGTCGTGTGTGTGACCTGATCTCGGTTGGTGGTCGTGGCATTATTCTCTGCTCCACTGCTTAGTAGTACCATGCCGTAGGAGTTCCTCGATTTACAGCTTTCTAGTGTAGTTTTCTATTTTCGGAGTTCCTGCTGCTCTGGCCGGTGAGGGACTGGTAATCCGTACTGGGCCTTGTTTGCGAGGCTCACCCCCCTACTTCCTTCAGCTAGGGGTTCGTCGTCGCCGGAGCTCGGTGTTGGATAGGTTGTGGAGGTGGCCGTGGCGCCGTGTTGTTGTCAACAGCAGTGAGAGCGAGTGTTGAGAGCTCTTGTAGCCGAGTGAGCTGAGAGTTGTGTTTTGCAAGTCCTCGGGGTATGTCCCTTAAGGACTGCACCTTTCTTCTGGTACATGTACTTTTTATTTGGGACACATTGTACAGACTATTTTATATTGTACATATTGTTATAGTTATTTAGATTCAGTACATATCTCATTAGACTAATTCTTCTAACCCTTTCGGATCTTCGGATCCGTAGATGACGACGCGAACTTCAGAATCCTAACGGGAGTTCGAGAGGTCGAGTCGTTACAAAACACAATAGATCAGTGTCACAGCAAAAGGAAAAGAAGGAGGCAAAAAGATTTAGGCACTGTTTGCAACCACTTTTTAAAAAGTGGAAATCGGCAAAATCCAGTTTTGCCTCTTTGGTGACGTATGCGCCCGATTTCTCCTCGTTCTTTGCATTTTTTTGATGCAGGTGACAAGGCGTGCCATGCCATGCGAATAAAATGGTAAAAAAATCAGAAAAATTTTGCAGCCGGTAGTCTTGAGTCTTACTCTCTCTCTCCATCTCAAAATATTTTAAAAACGGGTGTGCATCCGCTTTCTCACATCTGCCGATTTCTCTCAGTCTCTCTCCTCCAGGCGATTTTGCAGAGCTCCAAAGCCTAGGCGGAGGTGAGCTCATTTGGATGAAGGGTGGGTCGTTTCACAGATTTATAATTTCAAAATTAGTTCCAAACGATACCTTAATCTCATATCAATTTGGAGGATTCCCCTCACGATACAATAACATTCAAAAGGAGACTAACAGCCGTAGCCATGTGTAAGTGGAAAGGTAATAATACATGTCAACACCACCCCTTTTTCTTTTTTTTCTCTCTCTCCTCCTTCCACCGCATTCCATTATCTCAGCAAAGCATATTAGACTGATTTGAGCGTCAGAAATTTTACTTTAAGAACTCCTTCCTAGCTAGCTAGCTACACTAGCTCGTCTTTTCAGGCCGATCTTACTCAAATAAAAACAGCAATCACATACTCCCACATCGAATCAAACAGTTTATCATCACTGGAGATCCGATCTCGAGATCAGCCCACGTAAAGCTCTAGGAAGGAACCCACCTCATTAAGTTCCAGTAACATCGTGGGTAAGTTTAACGAATCGTGTGCCTTGTCATATTATTTATATGTATTATTATGTCATCTGTGTATCTTATTTTATTATTTACGTACGTTACATGATTATTTTATGATATCATTTCATACGCATAAAATTTCTTTTTAATATTAAACATTTTCTCTCTCTTCATTAACTATTTTCTCTTTACATATTAAAAAAAATGTGTGTGAAGCTCTTTCACCACATAGAGTTGCCAATGGATATCCGATTTCTGATTTTTCGATCCATTTTTGATTTTTTCGTATCTGTTTTTTTTTGTTTTCGATTATTTTCTGATTTTTTGTTTCCATTTTCGATAAGATATATTTTATATTTTATTTACAAAATATATATTTTTAAAATTTTATTTCTTAATATTAAAAAATTTTAGACTAAAATTTTAGCTTCTTTTTAATTTGTAAATAGAATATAATTAACTTATCTCTCTCGTAGTATGTATTATACATATTATTATCAAAGACATCTCTTTTACCGTTGCTTCTAATACTATATACAGATACCATTTGATCGTACAAAATGTTTCCGATTAATTTTCGTTTCTGACCCGTTTTTGATTTTCTTATAAAAAATGGATGCGAAAAATATCATTTTCGATTCCGACTCCAACCCGTTAGCAGACCTACCAAGGCATAGCATTTCTCTTAGCAATATGCTCATGTGTCAGGTGTTTCATCAACCTTGAGAGAGATCAGCTGCTGGGTCCAGACATCCACGAAATATTCAATACATAATCCAAGATCCCCCACCCCTTCCCTTCCTGGTGCCAACAGTTGACTTCATGCTTGTCTTAGATCTGCATTAATTCATGCAAGGCCAGCTACTTCGGCGTAGAATAAAGACAGTGGTAGTTTTTTTAGTCCGCAAGATCACATCCAAGAGTTTTGTAATCAGTGATTGTCTCAATTATTTCTCATATATACATACATACATATATATATATATATAGGTCATCTATATGAGGACCCTTCTAATTTCTCACATTAAAGTATGTGTAAGTACCTTTGAAACCCCGTGGTAATTAAAGTCTTCCGCGTCCCCATGTGTTATGGACTCATCATCTTGTTTATATATAGTTCCACTAATTAATTAATTAAAACTCCAAACAATTCGTCCACTGTCCAATTCGGCTTTGTTCAAACATCTTGCATGCTGATCTCACGTACATTATTTATATATGAAGCTTCAATTACAGCTATAATATTGGTTGTAATTAAATTGGAGGGGAAAAAAAAAACAACTAAAAAAAAAAAAGAACACCTGCTACTGAGAAAAACGTCACCAGTTCACATCAACCCCCCTGGTGGCAGTGGTGGCGGCGGCTGCCCTGGTGAGGGATCCACTTGAAGATAGCTAGCTACCTGAAGGAGATCGATCATCGCCGTCATGATCAGTTGGCCGTGGTGGTGGCGGCGGCGGCCGGCGCCTTGGTGATGGACTTGAAGATGATCCTGGAGCCGATGGGCTCGACGCTGACGTCGGCCTTGAAGGTGTCGTACCTCAGGAACATTTCCACGAGCAGCAGGCGGGCAAACAGGAAGCCCACGTTCTTGCCGGCGCACATCTTGTTGCTCACGCTCGCCTGCTCCGTGTGCGGCCCGTTCGCCCACACCACGTACTTCATCAGCTCCCTCCCCTTCGCCCCCACGAAGCGGTCCGCCACGAACCGGCCGCCGTCCTTGAACACCCGCTCGTCCCGGGTGGCGAAGGTCTGGTAGCCGAAGATGACCTCCCCCTTCCTCACCCGGAACGCAGCGTCGTGGCTCTCTATCGTCAGGTCCCGCTTCGCCTTGCCGTACTGGTACCGCACCGGCGGGTCCATCCGGAAGGTCTCCAGCACCACCGACGCCGTCAGCTCCATCTTCTCCACCGCCGCCAGGGTCACCTGCCCGCCCTCCTCCGCCACCGCCGCCCTGATCTCGGCCGCCAGCCGCGCGTGCAGCGACGGGTCCGCGTCCGCCAGGTACTTGAGGATGCCCGGGATGCCTGCATGCACAACATATAATACATAGAAATATAAATAAATAAATAAATAAATAAATAAATATATATATATATATATATATATATATTAGTTAACGCTATAAAAATTTCAAATCACATCTTTCGAAGTAAACTTTCCAAGGTTCATGGTGAGACCTGTTATACTAATGGAATCTAGAATCCTCTCAATATATTGATGGAAGAAACTCTATCAGTAAGATGTTTTGCGGAATTTTTTTATATTTTATTTAATTTTTTCATAAAATACAGTGAATTTAAAAATATTACGTATTAATGTGCGTACGTACCGGACTTGAAGGCGACGTAGGTGTTGAAGCAGACGGCGAAGAGGAGGTTGTGGACGGCCTCATCCCTGGGCACGCCCAGCTTCTCCGCCTCCTTGATGGCGTCGCCGGCGACGGAGCTGATGAAGTCGAACATCACCTTGTAGTCCTTCTTCAGCAGGCACGGCGGCAGCGGGAAGGTGTGGAGGAGCAGCTCCTCAAGCGGCCACGGCTTCCCCAGCGACAGTATGGGGGCGAGCTGGAACAGCACCCACTTCGTAGCCTTGTCCGGTCCCGTGCTCCCCAGCGGCGACCCCGCCGTCGACGCCCCGAAGTAGGCCCTGAAGATGTACTCGAACGCCGCGTGGTCGTTGAGGGCGTTGAAGTCGGACTTCCCGGCGCCGGCGAGCTGCGACTCCAGGTCGTCGAACAGCTGCGAGTACACCCGTCGGAACTCCGGGATGAAGTGGGCCTTCCGGCCGGCGAAGATGTTGAACAGCAGCTGCTTCAGCCTCGTGTGGTTGGGCTCCGACGGGTCCAGGTACGACAGCACCCGGTACCCGCCGGTGAACCCCGTCGACGGCATGAACGTCCCCGTGAAGATGTTCTTCTTCTCCACCTTGGTGTTGTCGAACAGCACCGGGAAGCTCTTGGCGTCGAGCACGGCGATCACCGGGGGTCGCCGGCCACGAAGGGACCCGGCGGCGCGTTGCAGCGGAACACGGTGGAGCCGTACTTCTTGATGCGGGCGGCGAAAAACTCGTCGTGGCCCTGCCAGTAGAAGAAGTTGAGGCGGTCGACGATGGACGACAGGATGGGAACGCCGTAGCCACCGGGGATCTCCCGGAGGGGCAGCTCGCTGTGGTCGTGGTCTTCGCCACCGGCGTGGCTCAGCAGCGGCTCCATCTTGTTCGACATGGCCTTACGGACGGTCGTGGAGAGCAAGAACGGGGGATGGCCGGAGCTCTAGCTAGGAGGCGATGGTGGTTCTCCTCTCTCTCTCTATGTGGTAATGGAAGTACTGGTTCATGATTCATGAAGACCAGGTGTGTTCATATATATAGACTGCTCAAAAGTCAGTAAAAATTTTAATATCTGATTCTATTATAGTATCGTTATTATTATTTAATTCAAACGTGACAACCTCACCAACAATTTGATCTTTGTAAAGAATAATACTGCACACCGCCAAACAGTGGTGAAATTTGCGCGCACAACTTTGGAAATAGTATGTATCAAATATTACTTTTTTAAAAATGCTGTGGATCACTTCCGCATTTGCAGGATCGTCTCGGCCCCCGCAGGAAGGTGGGGGGCCGATCAATACAAAGCCGCACGTGAGTTGTTTTGGAATTTTTTTTTAACCATTGGGTTTTTTTTACACATAAATTTAACCCAAATAATCGTGAGTTTCTTTGAGTTAAATCCCTGTGTAAAAAAAAACAAACACAAGAGTAAAAAAAAAAAATCTAAAACTTCTTTGTACTGACCGGCCCCCATCCTGCGGGGGCCGAGACGATCTTGACTACACTTCCGGTGATCATGTTATGCATATTCTATATATATATATATATATATATATATATATATATATATATATATATATATATATAGAAGTATGTATGTATGTATTGATATCGAGATATCTTGGGACATTCATGGGATATCTGTGCATATACTCGATCGGTTTTCGAAATATGGGTAGACTAAGTAGGTTTTATCGTAGATAATGACAACTTATTTGATTGAATATATAACTATGGGATTGGGTGAAGGATAATATATATATATATATATATATATATATATTATATATATATAGTGTGTGTGTGTGCCAATAGATGATATCTTAAAGGCAAATTAATTAAGAGTCCATAATAGATATTTGACTTATTTTTTAATCTCTGACAGAACTGTAATTCATTACAGCAAATGTTATTTCTTGTTAAAGTACATGTTAAATCATGTTACAGTAAGAACCTATTACAGACAGAGACTTCTAATTAATTTCTCATATCTTAAATAAGATCTAAATAATTACTATCCAAGAAATCAACTCTTGATGTGTGATATCTAAAGTTTGTAATATATATATCAGAATTAATGGAGCTGAATTGCCATGAACATATCCTCATCATGCGTCGGGTCTTGCAGAGCGCATGATGGAATCATACGTCTTATAGAAATTCTTATTTTCTTATATTTTCACGATATGTCACTTGGACATATGCAAGATATATTTTTGAGAAATACTTTGCTCCGACTAGCTGGGAGCAAAGTTGAGCTGGGGGGGGGGGCGCCCCCCCACACGCGCGACGTGTGGGGGGGGGGGGGGGGGGGGGGCGGCGGCCCCCCAACAGAAAATGATGTGGCATTTTTTTTTCGTGTGTATTATTTGTGTGCACAAATGATGTATTTGTGTACACAAATACATCATTTGTGTGCACAAATTGTAAAACAAAAAAAAATTCACATCATGCTGGGGGCCTGCCCCCCTCCACGCGGCGCGCGCGTGGAGGGGCGCGGCCCCTCCAGCGCATGCTGCGCTCCGGCTAGCCGGGAGCGTAGCATGCTCATATTTTTTTAACCGTGAATACATATAATACCATGCATGTCACATGTGCAAGGCCGGGACGTCATCGGCTTGTGTTGGGGTGGGGTCAAAGATGAAGGGCAAATAATGTAGAGGAGAGGATATCTATGCTGTTTATTTACTTAGAGAATAAATTAATTAGATGGGGCCGGGCAAAAGAAGTTTAATTTAAGCACAAATTTGATGGTGATACCATCTTTAATTAAGCACTATATGTATATTTGTCCTCCATTGTTGGAGGATCCAGCAAGCCATGTGTATGCGGCGAGGAGCAATATTGGAAAAAAAAAGATGGATCTCCATCAACTAGTACAAGATTAATCAATGTTTTGACGAAGGCATATATATGGTATGGTTGGCTACCCATGAGGGCATCAAACTATCTCATAATCAATGGTTTTGAGAGGATAGATCAAAGGTGGGGAATATGCAAGTAAGACAGCTGAATTATAACGAAGTAGCTAGCTTAGGATGGTTGAGATATGGTAAATTGGTACTGTTACTGCTATAGTAACATAGGTCGGCTCAGTCTGGCGAGAAGCACCTCAGCCCGTCACCTCGGCAGGAGCCGACCTATGTTACTATAGCAGTAGTAGGTACTATATATGCCTAAGATCTACTACGTAGTCTCAAGCACATTCGGCCTGATAAGATATATATATATATATATTTATTATTTATTATTATTATATTATAATCAAATATAAATTAGATCGAATTTGATATATATTAATCTGATATGTTCGGTTCATATCGTGCCTGAGACCTTGTAGTTGTAGGCCCTGATGTCCGCATTTAGGTTATTTTTTTTTATTTTTTATCATTATAATTTAAATACAAATCAGACCAAACAAATTTAATAAGCTCCGATTCATATTAATATTTGGAGAGTTTGATCGGGTCTAATTCACTAGTCTGACTCACCATAATTTCTAGTGCAGAATTTATTTGCCAAAAACTTATAAAGGTAGCTTTTGAACCTCATATGGCGAGAGAGTGGAGCATTGAAAGAAAGGCAACCGATGATGAGAGAACCCCATCACTCTTTTCCTTTGAAGCCACTAACAACAATATTCATCATAACAGCAGATCTGTTTTTTAGATTAAGAAGGAAACCCCAAGAAGACAAGAATAATCAAACTTCAAAGGTGACTAGAGAGGACAGAAAGAAGAAGATCTCTACAAAGACTTAATATGGGCAAGAAACTTGATCTCTCTAGATCTTCCATGAGGGACAACTTTTCCAACAAGGACAACAATTCAACATATATACACAATGGAGCTTCTAAAGGAAAGAACCAAGAACAAAATGTGTCTAGCAAGTAGGGCTGCAAATGGGTCGAATTCAGAATCGAAAATATAGTTTTTGATTTCGATAACTAAGATATAATTCTGACTTTTATATAATCAGAATAGTTAATTTCAATTCTGTTTTGATTCTGATTATATTATCGGAACTAAAATTTTGATAAACTAAAGTGTTTACCATGATATTATTTTTTAAGTTTATGGATAATAATTTATCGGAATAACCGATATCGATTTCGAATTTGATTATTTTTCAATTTTGATTTCGATAATTTATCGAAATATTTGATACCGATTCTGATAAATTATCAGTATCATTTTTCAATTTTAAAATTAATAATTTTTATCAAAATTAGGTTGAAATTTCAAATTTCATTTGCAACTCTACTAACAAGGAAGTAATTAGCAGCTCTAAATAGGTGAAAAGATGGGAACCTCCTTAGATCACTTGGCTCTTTGGGTTTGGTAGTTACATTAGAGGTGTTTTTCAGGCTTTTGTTTAATGTTAATGTGGTCCTATGTAGTGTTGTTCTTTTTATTAAGGCTGTCTAAAAAAGGAGTATGCGAACCAACAGAGAACTTTTAAATCTCCGTGTTCTTGTAAGATTAATATTATTAAATAGTAGGTAAAAAGAGACTGAGAGTTCTGTTCTGGACTTTTCTTATCCAACAATAATATGCATGCATTCAAACTCGAGAAATATTTTTTTACTTGTTGGGTAGATAAAATAATTGTTAGACTCGGCACGGGATTGGTCTTAATAAGAGTACTGATCAATCTCATGCCTCTAAAATAGTTTTTGTGACGTAGGACTCAGCTGATATATATGGGGCCAGTCCCGTGCCTAGATAGATAAAAAAAAAAAAGAATTTTGCCGAGCGAGTAAAAAATATTTCTCCTCAAACTTTGAACATATGTTCAACTTCTTTTGATGGTTGTTCAACCGCGCGTGTGGATCATGAGCTGTGAGCAAGAAGAAAAATTTAGGTTTGGTCGATGGACCTGTCAAATTTGAATAGTCGTGTGTTCAATTAATATATCCGTACATACTTGTTTGGTAACACATTATTATCCGTTTAGTAGTGCACACGAACTGCCATTATATATATTTATATGGCTTACTTGTTAGTATGTAAACAAACGAGTTTATTGGCACTAAAGAATTAACCCAATTTGATGGGGGTAGAGAGTGGATTAGTGAGAGGTACCGACGGCTGAGTTAGATTCATTGGACGATTTGACGAGAAAATAAATTAAACTGGTTAAAATGTGAATTTTTTTGGATAAAGAGGGGTAAGAGTACGTTAAACCATCTCACCTTTTTTGGAGAGGTAATTTTAACCCACTAATTTTTGGGTCCGCATAACCCCTCCCAAATTAATTTTGATTAAAATGTGAATTAAGTAACTCCCCGTTAAAATACCAAAATTTTTTTATCCCTCAGATAAATCGACCCTAATACTTTTCTAATATCCGAAGAATATGAATCAGTCTTGCTTATCTAAATAAGTTAATTAATTAGACTTGAAAGGAAAAAAAGCATGATTAATTCATATCAATACAAAATCTAGCTATCCAACTCAAATAGAAAACTTAATTTGGTCGGTAATGAACCAAACATGGGTCCAATAGAGGTATATTTTAGTCTCATATTGAAAGATAGTGAGAACAAGTGTGTGATTATCAGCAAGAGTTTCACCTCTTCTCTCAAGAGGATCTTTTTAAAAGACAAAATACTAAACATGATGACAATACTTCTTGACAGGTACACTTAAATCACATCTCTTCAGATCTTTTAAATATTTTGTCATGCACGTCTATTAATTGTTGAAGAAAAATAAACCTTAATCAGGTGGATTATATATAAGGATTAGGATCCATACAAAGATCCTGGCCACTTTGACAAGAAGATAAGGTGGAGATAAATTTCATAATTAAATTCATAAGAAGGTTTTCAGGGGATAACTAGACAACTCCAAAATAGATAGGAATGCTGAAATCCCCCAATAATTTATACCTAGTTAGAAATCGATTGAAGTGACTCTAAAAACAAATAATGAGTTAGGTGTAATGGCCCGTCCAAGTGGGGACATCGCATGCACTCGTGGGAAACGCGGGCACATGCATATATAGGACTCTCCGTCCTAGATCTACATATGAAAATGGCAGCGCATATGGTGGCCGGGAAAGAGACGTCACACCACTGGTCCTCTGCATCTTTATCTCTCTCACGTGTGTGTGTGTGTGTGAAACCTAAATATTTAAAGGAGAAGGAAAACGATTAATATATCATAGTGGCCCTGCTGCCGACATACTTGACCGTGCAGATAATTAGTGGAGCACCTGGTGATTAATTGGTGGGGCATGGAGTCTCACATCTCACAGGGTTCGGCGTCTCATCAATTATTAGTGCCGTCCAAAAATTAGGTCAATCGAGTTATTCCATCACATTGGTAGCAAATGGTTCTCAAAGGAGACATAATTTAAATTCTCTGGGTTTAGATTTGATGCAGACAGTGGGGAGCCACTTTGAGATCAGTAGAGTTTTGTGATTCTATTGGATTGAAATTAAAATTTATATCAGTGATGTAAAATTTCACCATTAGTGATTTTATTGGATCAAGAAAATACGTCTAAGAGTAATGCATCCATTGAACATAAATTTCAGATCCGTCACTGGATGCAGAGACATCTGAAATGAAATCAAATGAAGAAGACATAGAGCGTTGTTCACAAAACGATCAGGTTTACGATCACCAGCTATTCTTCGACCAATTTATTTTTGAGATAGATCTTCTTTAAAATTTTAGATAGTTTTTATGACCTGCATTTGGCTATTGTCTTAGGTTGTCAGACTCTTTATTTATTAATAAATTAATTCAGCCATTTTTTGCTTTAAAAAAAGTCATATGTTCTCATAAATAGAGAGTTCTATTATCATGTTGGTAGTTAGACTTATTTATATTTGTGAGGATCGATGGATAATCTTTGGTTGAGTATTTCAATGAAATATTAAATATTTTTCATTTTAAAGAAAATACTTATTATCCAATTGAATTGATAATAAAAATTAAGTAGATTGTTTGTTAAAGTAATTCTATTGGTTAAAGATTTTGTTAGATTTTTCTTTTTCTTTTTTTCTTAGTCAATATAATTATTTGACTCCTTCCCTCCATGTGTGTTTTGGGGAAGAAGTAGTTAGATTTTAAATATGAGTACCAATCTCTCTCTCTCTCTCTCTCTCTCTCTCTCTCTCATCCATGAGCAAGGGTTAACTTGCCCTCTCTCATTACTATAGGGAACGTGGATCACGAGGCCAGGACACCAAGGATGACCAAATCCAAAACTTCTTTTTTTTTGCAGTAAAAAAATCTAGGATATTAATTATAGCTAAAATCCAAAACTTATTTGCCAAAGATATGGAGACTAGCTAGCTACATAAATGTAGAGGGAAATCGACAGACCCAAAAATGATTTTTGCAGGTGGTGAATAAACTACTATATATTTTCTTTAAAATTAATAATTAGTTAAGTTAAACCTTGTCATGCATTCTTGTTTCACGCCAAACATACTTGGTTCCATGTTCAAGTTGAAGTGAGTCGCAATAAAACTCGTTGTAAAAAAAAAAAAAAAAACCAAAAGAGTCACAATAAAACTACCAAATAATAATACACGTATGTGTCAGATTAGAAGTGTGCATTCCCAGACGAACTGAACATCTATCTCTCTCTCTCTCTCTCTCTCTCTCACACACACAGCTTTGATGTCATGCTTTCTTTTGCAACTTGACAATCTGACTTTGTACCATGAGAAATGCTAGTTATCTAGACGTCTGAATAGTCAACATGAGGTGAAATGACTATGCGGCCGGTCTGATTGGTCCGCCGCGTGGGCCCCACACTGTTGTTTGTGGGGCCCACGTCGCGGTTGACCAATCAAATCAACCGCACGATCACTCCACGTCGACTAATTATTTAGGTACTTTTTTTTTTTTTGTAACGAGAAAATTTCGTCCCGTGTGATTTTGTGGGTTCAGAGATTGGTGTTCGCGAATTCCAAAGTCAGAACTTGGCAGTTCCTACTTTCTGTGTACCCGTATTGCCCTTACCCCACTTGACCGGAAAAACTCCGACTTTACACGCCTCGAGGATTGCATGTAAATCAGGTAAACCCCCTAGAAATTGAACTCGAGATCTCATACTTTTAAACAAGAGTTCTAACCGATCGACCCAACCGGAGTCCTCAATTATTTAGGTACTCGAATAACTAGCATGACCAACCCCCACCTCCTCATACTCCCACGGTCCTTTATCTTTTTTCTTTATTTAGATAAGTTCATCATAACTCATGTACGTATACAAAGCTCTCTTGGACGTACGTGATGGATGGCCGCAGTGATATATAGGTTGAACTCAAATTGATGTCATTCTTTTGCAACTTGGGAAGTATTGTTACTTTTCCAACTTGTCTGCATCTCTTCTTTCTGTCTCAAATGTAAGAGGACGAGCGAGCGAGCGAGCGACTGTTATGGGCAGGGACGGATCTAGAGACAAATCAGTGGGGTCATGTGACTCCACTAGATTTTTTAAAATTTTATTGATGTGTTTAAAATTTTTTATTAAATTGATTTGGTTGGAAAATTTTCTAAACAGAATGATCTCACTGGGAAAATTCCTAGATCCATCCATAGTTATGGGGTCCATTTTTGTGGGCCTGAGGCGAGCAAAGAGACAGACAGGTTAGAAGGCTTGCGAGTCCTTCTCTTCGCAACTGGGTGGGGCATCACTATACTTCCACGATTTTAGTCTTTTCTTTCATCGATCGGGTAAGCTCGCCACGATTGGTACGAACACATGAAACCCGTGTCTTGGGCTAAAAGTGATAGATGGACGGTGTTGCCGTGTTGGTGTTGGGCGATGGAAGGATATGCCCACATATATTTGAAGGAATAAATATTTATTATATTTTTAGTGTAACTTTTGAATTTTTTTATTAGTCAATGCGTTTGATCCATCAAGTCAGACGTCATTTTTATTCCGTCATCTTAGATAAAAAAAATATTTCTCAAAATATAATTGAAAAATATAATAAATATGTCTCACCTCTCCATCTACGCGATGGGAATTTAAATCTCTATTCAAATGTTACATAATTATATTCCATGCAGCTTTTTCCAAGAATCTACCATTTGAAAATTTTCCATGCCAAGACCAAGTGGTGAACAGAAGGTATAACTAGACAGATGGTTTTGAAAGCACATCAGCAATGGAGAGCACAAGAAAAACTCCACGGCAAGAACATGAGGGGGCCTTCTCCTCTTGCTGAGACAATGCCATCGCTTGGAGATGCGTGGTGGATGAGGCAGACACCACCGCCGGCCACTACACACGTCGACCACCATCGGAGAAGTTGGCTAGAGTTGAACACGGACGAACACCGCATCGATCCTCGCCGAACACGATCCGCGCAAGAAGAGAACAGGGGAAATACGAAACATAAATAGGTTAAGAACAAAAACCTACTATTTAGCCGCAACCAGATCTCCGATGAAAAAGGGGGATCATTGACAAAGGAGAACCAAAATCATCCCCCACCAGAGGGGTATCACCACCCAACAGACGACGGAGGCAAGGGGAGGGGGCTCCGATGAGGATTACGGGAACCCCCTCAAGAACAGCAAGGGCAAAGGGTATAGGACGGAGGCAACACCCGACCTAGCGGTGTTAGATTTCCTCCTATTGGGCATGACTCCACAGGCCTCGGGTTGTGTAATAACCTATTGTGGTAATCTTTATAATTTCTAATATTTTTTAGGGCCTCTAACTTAGATGTCCCCTTTGGAAGCTAAATGATGTGAACAAATTGATCTTTATAGTAGTACTTTATATATAGTTGATGAGAAGGACCTACTACATCGAGAAATGCTTTGCGTTCGTGCGCACGATTCAAGTATACTTGCAACACTTAGATATGACCCAACAACTCACGTGATATCATATTGAACACCGCAAAAATTGACGAGCAATATCAAGTGGTGACAACTGATGGCAAATACCAAATTCATGATTTTAGAGTCTAAAATCATTATTTATGAACTCAAATTACTATTAAAAGACCAATTAATAATTTCTTAAGGATAATATTTTAAAATATAAAATTTTATTTTTAAGTCCAAAGAAAATATTTATGATCTCAAATTTTTATTAAAAAATATAAGAGTAATATTGCTGCCCCCCCCCCCCCCCCCACCCACACACACACCAGTCAACTCACTTAACACCCTACTTGATGTCATACGAACTGTCATGTCACTACTGCCATTTCACTGGCTAACAATATTTTGACAAATGCAGTAAGTTTTTTCCATGGTTGATTAGTGCCACCCAAATACTTGTAGATGAAGTCAGGCAACCCCACCCCCATCAGTATTTTAAGAGGGAAAGCCCACCCTGACCTTTCCTGTTGAGCTTTTGGCTGGATTTGATAATTCTGTGCAGATAAACAAACAAGTGACTCTGGTAAAGTTTTGTGCTTCTGTAGAAACGTAACAAAGCACCATTGCCTTGCTTTATATGGCACAATCTCAAGCGAATATAAATGTCTGAATCTGCAAGAGCATTGTCTTAAAAGTTCAATTTTGCAAATGCCATCATGCTCACCAAAGAAAGGTCTCAAGATACCTCTTTAACGAGGGGTTTGGGGGGAGTAAACAAGGAAACCTAGTGTGAGCGTTTGACTGACAAGGATCATACAGACAAAGACAACTTTATGCTGTGGTAAGATTGCCCAGAGAGAAATCTTGGATTTTGCCGGCCAAACCTAACACACTGAAGTCCTAACTGATCAAGTAAAAGCATTGTCTACTCAATCAATGACATTCCAAGTTTTCTAAGTGGCCTCAATGAGTGATATAATTTATCAAGGAAAAAGGCAGGGTATATCTACAAGTCACAGGTTGTAACAAAGAACACTTGCAAAATATCAGTAATTCTCTGCTACAGGTCTGGATGGGAACAGCCTGATGAGGAAGGTCATCAAGGACCATAAACATACAATGCCAAGAACTTGGAAAACGGCAAACATGGACATGAAAGCACCACTTTGATCCAATAATTCAGGAGATACAGCAGATCTCCTCAATGAGAACATCAAGTTTTGAACGAAGTGAGCCCCTTTGCTCAGCTGGTACAATCTATAAACCTGCCATTCACAAGTATTAAGGTAATGTGACATGTCAAAATTTTCTGTACATTAACAAGGAAAATGGAGAGCATTGGTCAATTACCTCAAAGATGATTGGCAAGAGGGGCCAGCAAGATGAACCACGCCTAGTAAGTGCAGATTCAAACATAAATTGAACACCACATCCAATTAGAAATGGAGCCACTGAAACCAATGCTGGTAAGCCAATCACTGGCCAAGTAGCATAGACCGCCAGAAGAGGAACAAACACTTTCAAGCCCATGGTGAAGAAAACTGAAGACAAGTAACCTCTTAGGCCCGTGATAAGGCTCCATCTTTTTGCGCTGAACTCAAGATATGGCCTCTGCACTTGCTCAGCTACACGCAGAAAGGTGGCCAATCCAATGTAAAATATGGTCTCTGAAAAAATTGAAGCGACAATTTCTGCAAAAAATGTGGATGGTTACAGAGATGAATTTTCTTCAATATGTGCAACTGACAGTTTCCGTGCAAGCTAAAAAAAATAAGACGGAGAAGAAAAAAAAGGACAAGAATGAAGTACACAAAGCATGCAATATCCAAAGGAATGTTATGCATTTCCCTACGAAGAAAATTACAATTAGAAGACTAACAAAGAAGAAAAAGAAAGCTTACTTGGACTCCAGGTGGCAACTTATTCATGATAGTGTGCCCAAGGGCAATCCTGACCCCTGTGCAGGATGAGGTTGCATTAGAGATAGTTCTGGATGCACAATTGCTGCCTTCTCTCACTTTTATTGAATGAGAACCACTATGGTAGCTGAGGCTTCAGCTCTCATTGATGGACGTAACCTTGTGCTAGCCTGTTATGTGCAACTTTTACAGATGTTCTCTGACTCCCTAGTCCTTATCGAGAAACAAAGGCAGCCATCTTGGCAGACTATTCCTTGGTGAGATGAGCTACTTCAACTCTTACATCATTTTCAGTGCCCAGTAGTTCATACATACATATATAGAGTAATCAGGTTGCTAATGTGATGGCTAATAATGCATGTTTGCCTCACAAAACTCTACACTCCCCACTAGAGCTCCAGGTCAGGGCCAGGGGTTGTCCAGGTGGTAGGTGCACTGGGTATTTCCACCTGTCAGATCTTAGACTTATCTTTTTCTTTTATGACACTAATTTTTTGGTAATATCAGAGTCAGGTGGGATGCCCCTATGTTTATTTTTTTTCTTAAATAATATAATTCCCAAGGTCCAGCCAAGGTCCTAGAGAAGTTCAGGCCCAAAAAAAAAACACAAAGCAGGCTTATTCTTGGGGAAGTCATCCTAAAAAATTACAAATTTGATGTCAATATAAACTCATCACTCAGAGAATTCTTACAAAGATTTTATGACAATGACATTCACAGACATGACTAACTCTCCAATTTTAAGTTTTATGGAAAGAAATGCTTTCAAAGTATGATGACTCTTATCAGCATTCTATCCATATGCCTCCACCAAATACTACAAGCTCAATAATTATAGATCTTCCTGAATTTTTACTTTGATAGATCACCCTAGGAGATAAAAAAACAACCATTTATCTTTCAAAGTGGCATATTTCATACCTTTTACATTTCTTTTTCAGTGACATGAACTTTAAACTTCCATTTTTTATGGCCTTTTGTTCTCGTATGTTCACAAGGTGTGTGTACACATCATACCAGGGAAACATGGGTTTTGATAAGACATGATAAGCATGCTGTGGGAAGTTTGGCCTCTCAAGAGTCACTTTTCAGACGAGGTATAATATCTAAGTTAAGGGGAGCAAAGATTGCTGCTCTAGGAGCAAGAGAATGATTAATTGGGAACCTCTGAAAGATAGCATCGACAATCTAACTTACAGCAGTCAGCAGTTCCTCAATTGCAATGGCAACCAAGTTATAGGAGCTAGCTGCATTATACTTTCAACACTGTGCAATTAAAATGACAAGTAACTTCCCAAAAGATTAAGATGATAAGTAACTTTTACCTCCCATTTATGGGCAGTTTCCTATAAAATTCCATAATAAGTGGGTAAGAGTTCTCAATGATCTATTATCCACAGAAGTCAGATCTGGCTCAAAATAAAAAAACAATACTTTTTCCTTTTCTCAAAACATATCTTTGTTTCAAGGTATGCTTAGAAACTGCAGAGGAAAACAGAACAACTAAATTGAGTTTGGAATGATTCACAAATAAAGTAACTTATCTCCATTTCATAAGTATCCGAAGAAGAAAGTTATGCACTATTCTATTGGCTTAGGAGTTTAGTTATCTTTCTACACTCTTGATCTACAAAACTCATAGCAGAGCCTTGCCTTAATTCGAATTGACAAAGTGTGAGAGCTTCATGCAATGCCCATGAAGTTATATCGATCAGATGATAAAAAAGGAAAGGATGAAGAACAAGGTTCCAAGTGAAAATTGTATCAGCAAGTAAGAACACCAAAACGAAGCTATACATGGAAATGCCAGAATAAATGGAGCAACATCAAGTCACAAAAGCTAAAGACTTCTTTAACGATAAGTACCTGCCAGGATGTCATCCTTGATTGTGGCCTCAACAAAACTGGAAAGGAAGATTTGTGGAAGCAACAACGAAGATATGAATGCAAGAGGACCCAATATCCACAGAAATGATCCAGTGCCCTCCTTGAATGGGGCCGAAACTAACTGTCTCTCCTCCAGTGTATCGTACGTCAATCCACAGAAGGAGATGGAACCAGATTTGCCACCGAACGGCTCCAACTTCAACTCCCCAGCGGACCCAGAGACCACGTTCAACTTAGAACCATCGGTGCCCGTCGAGCCTGGCGCAAAAGGAGCGCCATTTGCTCCCTTAGCGAAAACCCTAAGCCTTTGCCCTAACAACACAAGGAACGGCCACAACCATCAAAATCAACTTCCACCATTCCCTCTTAAAACCGACATGCCCACAAAGGCATGACATTTTTAGCACAAAACACATTTTGCAAAGCAAAAAAAGCAACCAACCTACGAAATTCGCAGAGCTATCAAGGCCACTCGATCTACTCCTTCGCCATACATTCCCGAAATGGACCTTCACCAAACAAGGCATACAAGAACAACAAGCATAAAGTCGGGTGCTTTCAACTGAAATTGTCTTCTCAGAAGGATGCCCTCCAATCACCGGATGGAACGGAATCAAACTACAAAAGTTGGGTACAAAATACTCGATTCTTCCCCCGCCTCAGACACAGAGCGAGATAGAGACGCACACGCACACATAGAAACAGAGGGAGGGAGGGAGGGTCTTACTCCATGGGACGAGTAGAGAAAGGACGACAGGTCTGCCCTGCTGCTCTGAGCTGGGGAAGAGGAAGAGGAAGAAGGGAGCCGCGAGGGGTGAGGGTAGCTGGTAGAACAAACGCAAAGCACCTTCATCATCCCCTCGCGCCCCGTCTTCTGCAATTTTTGCTCTGTCCACTTCAAACCCTAGTTAAACCTACCCCCCCCCCCTCCCTGTTGTTATACAAAAGTCCGGGCCCAATAATCGAACTTTGTTTCGGGCCCAACTTAGTGGGCCTTCCTTCGGCCCACTTTGGAGAACGGGGTGTAATATCTTTGTTTCTTTTTTTTAACCCCAAAGTAATATTTTTGTTGCATGTTAGCAATTTTACTTGGCTATCTTACAAGTTTATACAAGATTGGTTTAGAGTTTAAAGATCTATTCGATGTGATGGAGAGATAGAGGAGATCTAAGTGAACCGCCGCAGATGTCGTGTCAATTTGCTAGCGGCCACGTCGTGTTGGTGAAGGTTGGTCTAGCTCATCTCTCTTGGCGTCCGGCGGTTCCGCCACGTGGACTAATTACATATATGTTGAAATGTGGTGTGCATCAAATATTATTCTTGATGATGTAGTGAAGTTATGTAAGTTTTGATGTGACAGGGGTGGTAGAAGGTTAGTCATACTTGGATTTGTGTTGTTGGGATGTAGAAGGTTAGAAGGCAAAGCTTTGTGGTTCTCCAAGTTTAAAAAGACTTACGGAAATTAAGTGCTTCGAATTCAAAGCTAAATAGTCAAATTACCATGTCTAAAATCAATTACAAAATATTAAAAGGATTAAATCTAAAAGAACCCCTCATGTATATATATTGTTTGGAATATTAAGACCAACCTTTTACGAAAAAATACTGTCCAAAAACATTCAAAATTCGTTACTCTGATTCTGCGAACTCAACAAGAGTCAGATAATTTGAATCTAAAAGGTGACCATGATATTACATACATGAGAAATGTTTACTTCCCATCTGAATGGGAAGCGAAGATTAGTAAGTGTGAGGCCTCACAACATATAGAATTTATTTGTCGCTCTTATTCTTATTTGAATAAGAGAAACAAATATGTTTACAAGTGACAGAAAAGATCCACATATATAATTAGTGGTATCCCCATTCTTCTCTTCCTTAACTGCTGCTACTGCCAAACAGAACCAAACATCTCAATATAGAGCAGCTACATATGGGTCTACAATATTTGGGTCTCTGAGTCTGAGCAGTCATTTGCCAATTAGGAAGAGAGAACAGTACGAGCTTAAGCTATCCATAAAATGGGTTCTAGCTTTTGAACATGGAAGTAAGGTTCGCCGTATCGACCGGATCGACCGTACCGTATTTTTCGTGGTACGGTACGTATCGAACCGTACCGTACCGTTGAGATACAGTAAAAAATTGACATGTTGTGTTGAAACTCATTCTGTACCTTGTAAACCCATTCAAATAATGTCCATTTGTGTTGAAATTTTAGCTATAAACTAATGTAATAGTTTTACAAATTATGGTGATTTTAGTTTAATTTTTAAAATTTATTTTACACTGGGTGAAAAATCACCCGGAAAATAGTTGCATCGGCTTAATATCGAAATCCGTACGTCAACAATTCCGGATATTTACATTTCTGATATCACAATATTTTTCTAAAAATTATGGTGTTCTCAAAATTTATTTTCGTTACAATTTTTTGATGTCGCCTTGTCGGAACGCGCACTTCTGAGTATGGCATTGAACTATCATTTATTAATATTAATTAATCTTAGATATTAATAAAATTACTATAATTTGTATCATCTCTTAATTAGTTTATGTTTGAAATTTTATCTCAATTAGACACTAATTAGATCACTTAAGTGCAGACAGAGTTTGTCGCGGTACGACGAACTCTCTGTGCGCGTACTTCAACGAGACGGTATTTGGTTTCGAAAATAAAGTCAAATATGAAGTCATCATAATCACTAGAAAAATGTACTGATTATAAAAATATAAATATCATGAGTTATTGATGCATAGATGTAGAGATTAGGTCGACCTAATGATTTTTGAGACAGTTTTTACTTGACAAAAAATTAAACTAAAATTATTACAATTTGTATCACATATTAATTAGCTTATGTTTGAAATTTCATCTCAATTAGACACCATTAGATCCCTTAAATGTTGAGATTAAGTCGATTTATTAATTTTTAAGATAATTTTTACTTGATAAAAAATAATTTAAAAATTAAATTAAAATTATTATAATTTGTATCATCTCTTAATTAACTTATGTTTAAATTTTTATCTTAATTGAACATCATTTATATCATTTTAATATACCTAATATAAAAAAATTATGAAAAAAAAAATAACCCGGGTCGGGTGACCCGACCGTGCCCGGGTGCCGCTGGCACCCGGGCACGATTTGGGCGGCACGGGCGAACCATGCATGGAAGGCAAGAACGTCCTCCTCTGTTCATTAAGATTGGTCGAACCTTGTACCGTACCGAATAGAGTTTTGCATTATATAGTATCAAGTATGTTATATCATACCGATTCGATTTAATTTTAGTTGAGTTTAATAAATTTTATTTTTTATTATAAAAATAAAAATATTATTATATTAAACTGTTATCAAAGATCTAAAAATTTACGACAAATCATGCTTTTCACTTATAAATATCTTGAGAAATGTTATGCTCCCGACTAACATGATGTGGAGGGGCCGTGTCCTTCCACAATGCGTCATGTGGCGGGGTGGACCCTAAATGTATTTAATATACCGTTTAATTTTTTTTAACTCTCAAATAATACATATAAACATTCATTTAATATACATAAATACTCATATTATTATCAAAGATTAGAAAATAAATCAAGCATCTAATAAAGACTCATAATTAATTTACCCTTATTTTATTGTTAGTTGTCAAACGTAAATTCTCCTCTTTTTTCATCAAAGTTTAAAACCGATCTTTGAGGTGATGCGAAATTATAAAAAAATATTAATTTTTTAAATTTAAATATAAATATCACACTTGATAGAAATTTTTGACAAAACAAAATTTACGTAGTAGATCCTAGAAAATAAAATAAAACTCTGATAATAATAATGATGAAAACACCAATACATTCAAACAATGCACAGATGTTAACTTTACAGCAGATCTAAATGTAGCCCCTTTTTGTTGCTTATACAGCAACCTCTGCAAGCCCATGACACTGCTTGGTCCCTTCCATCTGTCCCCTACTCTCTCTCTCTCTCTCTCTTTCCTTCTCTTCTATCCTTGCTAGCAGCAAGTAGCAAAGACCTCTCATGGCGACCAGGGCGGCCAGCAGCAGGTCGGGGGGGCTGCAATCACGAGGAGAAGAAGGCGTCCTCTGCATCCAGCTGGCGCCGCCAGTTGCCGGAGGTCGCCTGGACGGCGCCGTCTCTGACCTTGTTGGCCCACCTGTGGTGGCGGATGCGGCGGAGGATCAGGTCCCTGTCCGGCGACTGGCGTCCCAGCTGGCGGTCGCCGTCTTCGCCGCCGGGGGAAAGCTTCAGGTGGAGGCACTTGGAGACGGGGATGCCGCTGGGCGTCTCCGGCGCCGGGTGGCGCTGCTCGCGGGTTTCGACAGAAGGCTGTGTGAAGGAGGTAAGACTCGTTGTCTGCTTGGGCATCACGAGCTCCATTATTACTTCTACACCACCACCTCTCTCTCTCTCACACACACACACACAGACACGAAGAAGAAGAAGAAGGAGAAGAAGAATGGTTCTCTCTCTAACCTGAAGTGAGAAGAAGAAGAAGAAGAAGAAGAGATGTGGGAGGGCAGTGGCAGTAGTAGTGATGGGAGGGGACAGGAACCATGTTTGCTTTTATAGAAGAGATGGTAGAAACCGGGAATCCCATGGTTTCTTTGAGTGGGTCATCAGGTGCATCCGGTTTTGTATTATTGGAGAGAGCAAGGTGGGCTTTTTTTATTTTTAAATCTTTATCTTTATATTCTAAAGCTTTATGGGGTGTTTGGGAGCAATTTAAAAAAAAAACTATTTCTACTAAAAATGATGTTGAGTTCTCTTTTAATTTTAAATTTAAAATTATAAAAAAATGTTGTTATGTGTTTGTAAAAATGAATAAATTTTTAAAATTTATGTTGAGGTTTTGGCGGAGGGGGGGGGGGGGGAGGGGGGGGGGGGGGGGGGCAGTGCCGAGCGGGGTTCGGGGGGTGGGGGGGTGCCCTGCGGGGTGGGGGAGGGGGCGGCTGCAGGGGGGGCGGTTGGTTTGGGGAGGGGGGGCAGTGCCGGGCAGGGTGGGGGGGCCTGGGTTTGGGGGGGGGGGCTGGGGGGTGGGGGGGGGGGGGGGGGGGGGGGGGGGGGGGGGGGTGCGGGGGGGGGGAGGGGCGGCTGCAGGGGGGCGGTTGGGTTTGGGGAGGGGGGGCCAGTGCTGGCGGGTGGGGGGGGGCGGCTGGGTTTGGGGGGGTTGCCCTGCGGGGTGGGGGGAGGGGGCGGTTGCAGGGGGGGGCGGTTGGGTTTTGTGGGGGGGGGGCAGTGCCCTGCGGGGTTGGGGGGGGCTGGGGTTTGGGGGGGGGGGTGCCCTGCGGGGTGGGGGGAGGGGGGGCGGCTGCAGGGGGGGCGGTTGGGTTGGGGAGGGGGGGGGGGCAGTGCCCTGCGGGGTTGGGGGGGGGCTGGGGTTTGGGGGGGGGTGCCCTGCGGGGTGGGGGGAGGGGGGGCGGCTGCAGGGGGGGCGGTTGGGTTGGGGAGGGGGGGGCAGTGCCCTGCGGGGTTGGGGGGGGGGCGGCTGGGTTTGGGGGGGGGGCAGTGCCCTGCGCGGGGTTGGGGGGGGGCTGGGGTTTGGGGGGGGGGTGCCCTGCGGGGTGGGGGGAGGGGGGGGCCTGCAGGGGGGGCGGTTTGGTTTTGGGGAGGGGGGGGGCAGGTGCCCTGCGGGGTTGGGGGGGGGGGGGGGGGGGGGCTGGGGTTGTGGGGGGGGGGCCCTGCGGGGTGGGGGGAGGGGGGGGGCTGCAGGGGGGGCGGTTGGGTTTGGGGAGGGGGGGCAGTGCCTGCGGGGTTGGGGGGGTGGGGTTTGGGGAAGGGGGTGCCCTGCGGGGTGGGGGGAGGGGGGGCGGCTGCAGGGGGGCGGTTGGGTTTGGGGAGGGGGGGCAGTGCCCTGCGGGGTTGGGGGGGGGGCTGGGGTTTGGGGGGGGGTGCCCTGCGGGGTGGGGGGAGGGGGGGGTGGCTGCAGGGGGGCGTTGGGTTTGGGGAGGGGGGGGCAGTGCCCTGCGGGGTGGGGGGGGGGGGGGGGGGGGGGCGCTGGGTTTGGGGGGGGGTGCCTGCGGGGTGGGGGGAGGGGCGGCTGCAGTGGGGCGGTGGGTTGGGGAGGGGGGGCAGTGCTGGGCGAGGTGGGGGGGTGGCTGGGTTTGGGGGGGGGGTGCCCAGCGGGGTGGGGGGAGGGGGCAGCTGCAGGGGGGGGGGGCGGTTGGTTTGGGGGGGGGTGCCCGGCCGGGTGGGGGGGGGGGGGGTGCCCGGCGGGGGGGGGGGGGGTGCCCCTGGGGGGTGGGGCGGCTGGATTTTGGGGGGGGGGGGGGGAGAAGGGCCGCAGTTGAGGGGGGGGAGGTTGACAGAGAGTTTGTGTGCTTTTAAAATAAAAATAGGTTAGGACTTGTTTTTTTTTTGGAAGAGATTTACATAGGATAAAAATTTTACACTAAAAAAAAAAACTACTTACCAAACACCTCATTGTGTTTGTCTTCTTTTTTTTTTAAATTTTAGAGAAAAAAGAGACAAAAAATTGTAACCAAACACCCTTAGAAAGGGACGTGGTGGCTTTTGGCTATTGTACTCTTTTGTTCTTCTTGTTCTCTTTTAAGGAACTAGAACTATCTCTTAATAGATGAGGGCACTCGTGGAATTGAAAAGACCCGGAACCGTGTGGACCAGACAGGCAAAAGGTAGCAAGGAGAGGGGAGGAACCCATCAACACCGTTTGTGGTTTCACAAAAAAGAGAAAAGAGTTCATCGAATTCTTTGACTGTGGGAGAGAACAATGGGATTAGCATTTGGGTGTTTTAACATATATATATATATAAAATCTATGAGGGGAAAAGTTATCTTATTATATATAATATATATATTATCTATGAGGGAAAATTCATCTTATTATAGATCATTCCATTTTATCTGTCCAATCATAAGTTAATCCTTTTAGAAAGATTTAAGTTAAACAAATTCATATTGTCTGTTTACGCTCATAAAAGGAGAGCTTTAAGGTTAATGTGGGCAAGATTGGGACACTGATGCCGAGTACCAATGTGCTCTTCTTTCCGTCAAGAAGAAAGAAAAAAAAAAGGAAAAAAAAATTAGAATATGTTTTGGATAAGTGGTGTGGACTGTGATCGAGTTGTCCATGGCTTGTGGCATCTTCGCACTTTACAAAGGAGGCTACAACAGCCGGCGAACCCCCGTGGCCAGGTTTTGTGGGCTCGCCTCGCTCGCTGTCTTCCCCAAATCCGAGGGCGTTTTTTTGCCGTCCCCACGACCTCGCGTTGCTCGCCGCAGCGCCTCCATTTTCCGCCCGTGTTTTTTATACCGTCCACGGGGACCGCCCACCAACTGTTTTTTTCCGCGTATCCGTTAAGATTTATTGTATTTTTATATTATATTTAAATATAATATGACTAGACAATAAATTTATATGGCATCTAATAATTAGATTGACACTTTATTACTCTTCATATAAAGAGTGCTACATAATTATTATCTAATCATATTACACTTAAAATGTAATAAACTTTTCTTTATTGTCTGTGTTCTAATTTGGCCCTTCGAAGTTGGTCGATAGGGTTTTGGAAGGGGTGGGGGTACGCTTTCTCTCTCTCCTCTCTCTCATACACACACACACCCTTTTTTCAATATTTTACTGACTTGGATATTTTAGTTTCACATCGATTTTGAGTTGAGATTTATATTGCTTATAACTTTGAGCCAGTGAATACCAACAACGAGATTTTGCAATTTCAAATTTA
The DNA here is from genome assembly GCA_014218235.1 of Colocasia esculenta. Lineage (NCBI taxonomy): Eukaryota > Viridiplantae > Streptophyta > Magnoliopsida > Alismatales > Araceae > Colocasia > Colocasia esculenta. The sequence continues at coordinate 176,115,074 of CM024760.1, forward strand.
GTATCAGATCAAAATTTCTTTTTTTTGAACAGGAAATAGATGATATATTAAATAAGCCAGAAGGATACAACAACGGGTACGGCTAACAAGATAAGACAGGGGATGACCAGCCCATACCTTGCACACGACCACAATGGGGATGGCAACCTAAACTTCCCTGCGAACAGAGGAAGTCTTACAGAGGAGATAAAGGAACAGATAACACATAAGCTCCAGAAAGATCGAAAGTAGACAAATGGAGCCGGCCAAGAAAAAAGCAACTTGAGATGGATACAATCCAAACTGCAGCAAATCTCCACTCCGACGAACGAGGACTGCAAAACCATTGAGCAGTCAGAGATGGCGCTCGGAAGACGCACCCCAAAGCTGGCTGTGCGGATTAACCCCAAATCACGAGCGAAACCAACGAAACCTACACCCCACTTTAAGGGGTGAGGGGAAGGAGTGAACTGGCGAGACATTGCCTGGACAACTCGGGTTGCTTCATCACAAGAAGTCGAAATCACTGAACCTTGAGCACTCAAGATATCTCCATCCATGTGACCTCGAAACAGCTGGAGGCACCACCAAAACGAAGGAGAGGACCAGGAACAGCGAGCTTCATCCCCTTCTGAGACATGACAGGGGCCGAAGGGGCCTGCTACCATGCCGGATACACCACTGCTACGCCAGAAATCTACACATCCACAACACCGAACGACACACCAAACAACTTGCACAAAGAGAAGAAACGACATGAGAGTACTAATCCGCAGCCGGGGCTACAAACAGAGGCCGCCTCGCCGGCGATGCCGCAACACCAGGGACGAGGGGAGACCAAAACCTGGGGAAAACCCAGACCCAAAATGGGTGAAGATTCCACCACTGAGAAGCCGGGGACGGAGACAGTGGAGAGCGGAACGAGTCCTCCGCCGCGAGGCCGAAGACGAAAATGGAGACGATCCTCCGCCACCCGCCGGAGCCGGAGACGAAGACGGAGGGGGAGGGGGACTGGACCCCCCTCCCCTCCGAACGAAGACCAGGGCGGCGAACCCTAACCTATTCCCAGAGACTCTCTCTCTCCACCTTGTTCCCACATATACGTTATCAGATCAAATTTTCATTCTTTGTAGAGCCCACATCATTGCATAAAAATCTACTGAGTGTGGACGTGTGCAATACTCTCATATGGACTACTTTGAGAGTCGGACCTATTTTTACATAGTGTTATCTTAAAATTTGAAAATGACTATATTTACACGTGATATCAAAATGGATTTTTATTCTTCTAGTTGTAGACTCTAATTAAAATCTCTTAGACATTTGTCTTATATGAGACCAACACATTTAAGGGTATGTGGAATAATCTCATGTCGACTAATTTGATAATAAATCTGTCCTTATATAATGTTGCCCTTGTCCTTTCAATGCTTAAATTTTAAGGATGACTTTAATATTTCCAACTTGATATCAGAATATGGATCTAGATCCAATCTCTCTCCTTCCCACATCCACTCAATTAATCTTCGTGACCCACCTTAACCGTAGGAGAGCATTGGAACTTGAACATTTGGTCCCACATCGATTTCTAAGTTGAGATTCCTAATGGTTACGACCTTGAGCTTGTGAATCTCAAGACTGCAATTTTGTGATTTCAACTAAAGAGAGAGATTTCACACCTTAGATCTCACTAACCTGTGAGAGGTTCCATGTCAAAAGTTTTCACTGAAGAAGCTGGAACAGATTATCCGGCTGGGCCATCAAATGCCTATCATTGGGCATGGCAATGCATCAAACACCACCAAGCATTCACGACAATGGTTATTGCACATTTTGCACCTTTATTTGCTCTTTACTATTTCCTTATTTCCTACGTTTTCTGTACACTGATATGATACCACCCGCAAAGATTTACAAAGCTGGGATGATCAGCTCACTTTGTGTTCTTCTTTTCGAGAAAAGTTAATAAAAATCCACTTACGATCCTTCTGGCTACTGGATTGGGTATGTGACGACATAACCAACCGTCCACATATGCGAACATACCTGACAAAACAAAGCTGCCAACAGCCCAGAGCCTGCTCGGGCGTTCCTGGTTCCCCTTGGTGGATGGAGGGAGGGATAGCTCGCCTCTTTCTTGTTCACCAGGCCGCCTTCTTGATCTGATGCCGATGATGAACTTGTCCGCTTGTTGTCGCAATGTACGAATAGCAAAGCTCACAAAGAGGTGCTCGCACAAGGTCATGATCATCGGCCCAATTTTCCATTCCTGCACCAAGTTTCAGTTTTTGAAGGTGTCGATCAATGATGTGGGGAAAACAAAGAGGATTGATGACACAAGATGGAATTTGGAATTAAAGCAGAAGCCAAACGGATTTTCCTACATCAGCACCATCAATTTAGTTTAACCGTCCGGTATCATCAATTGCCAAAGAGGAATGATTAAGAATTTCTCACTGTGAAGAATGAAACGAGCATCATCTACTCATTAAAGGACATGAAGAAGTAAGTTTAGTGAGGGAACAATTACCAAGAGATGCATAAGAACCCTATAAGTCGTAATCTACAATCAGATGGTCTCAATGAGGTGAAGTCATAGATGTAGTAGCAGTCTGGACAGGGGAAGGACCATGAGTATGTAAACATAGTTGCTAGTTGAGTCATCATTTATGAGGCAATGAAGAGCACAGACCTCCGGAGTTGTTACCTTAAAAGTTTAACAGAAAAGGAGCTCTATAACAATGCTAATCCTCAATCATGATCAACTGAAAATTAATGGGCTTCAGATATAGACGGAAGTAACTTACACTTTCACCTCGCATATGTCTTGGAGGACGAATGGTAGATGAAGTTTCTCCTTTTAGCAATCCTTGGCTAATCAGGAAACTCTTCACATTTTCTACAATCTCATTTATAAGAGAACTATTTGGGGGTAGGTTTTTCAGGTGAACCTGCGGGAAGATAATTTGTTAGTACAATAGCAGATCATCAATAAGAGAAGTATTAGTGCATAATGACTTTCACATGAGAGCATCATCAACAGGTACAGTTATACAAATAGTGACATGTTCCCAGAACAATAGAATATCATAAAACATTAATCGTAAGATGAGTGATTTCACTCTAGATGATGAAGAAAAATGAGTTATGAACGGTCAAAAGCACAACTGATTTATTTCTCTTAAAACTCTGCCGGAAACACCTCTTTAATATGTTATTGTCTAGTGATACCATGGCTTTAATACTCAGCGTTGGGCCCAAAGTCAGCTCAACAACCCAAAGAAACCGGCATAAAATAAGTTGGTCTTATCCGCAGTATACGTTTGATATTTTTTTCTCAACCCTATAAAGATTCCTATTACTTTACCAAACCTACTTTCATGCAGGTGAACTATTAGTCGCCTAGGACAGATCAGTTGGGCTAGGGGCTGGCACAACTGCGCACCACATCTAGCATATGCTAGAGGCAGTGGTTGTTAGCAGAAGCCTCAGCCAGAAGGGGAGAACAGTGATGATCATTACAGAAATCAGTATCCAGTAAAGCACATGAATTACATATGCTGTACATTTGATTGCAGTTCACTTGCGTCCAGCCATCATCATAGGAGCTAATGGTAACTGAGAATTGAATAATGCACCTGGTCATCAGTTCTTGGCATGGAATGCAGAATCAGTCAATTTGGATTGGGATCACCCGATTCTGTATTGGATCCGCCTTGACCAATACAATTCCAAGGGGAACCCCCCTGAATTGTGTAATTCTGACCGAAATGGCCTGTCTGTCACAAACTATATATATACAGTGTCCTATATATATACATATTAACCACATATATGTAAATATTATTATTATATTTACATTAACGTATGTACAGCTGTTTACATCCATTGTCATATATCATCATCATCATAGCTTTATCCCATTATTTGGGGTCCGCTACGTGAATCCTATTCTGCCAAAGATTTCTATCAAATGCTATATTGATATATAAACCCAAGAAGCCAATATCATTCATAATAACATTGCACCATCTCATTTTAGGCCTACCCTAAGCTCTTTTACTAACATCCACTAGGATTTAATCGCATTTTTTAACTGGTGCCGAGTTAGGGTGACAGTGTACGTGCCCAAGTCACTTGAGTTTATTTTCTCTCATTTTACTATCAAGTGGAGCTATCCCCAAGTCTTTATAGAAGCCCTCATTCCTAATCTTATCTTTCTTAGTTTTACCACATATCCAGCTCAACATCCACATCTCTGCTACACACATTTTGTTAATGTGTTTTTTTGGACTGCCCAACACTCGGTACCATATAACAAAGCAGGCCTCACAACTATTCTATAAAACTTCCTTTTAAGTTTCATGGGTATACGACGATTACAGAGAACTCTTGATGCACTTCTCCATTTTAACCAGCATGTCTCAATCTTATATGCAACATCGTCATAAATATCCCCATTCTCTTAGATGGACCTTAGGTACCGAAAGGTACTACTCTCGGGAATGTTTTGCCCATTAATTAGAACCATATCTTCCTATAACATCCTCTCATTACTATAATTACAATGCATAAATTCTGACTTGCTACTTATGTGTTGAGTTTTTGTGATACATGTGTTTGTTTTGATGATGACTTAACATTCTAATTGTGATGACTAAACTTGTTTGGTTTTAATGATGACTCAACATTACCTAAATATTGTAATTGTGTTAGTGATGATTAAACATTTGTGAGTATGATCTGATTACTTGTGATGGTCTGATTACTTATGATGATGACAGGTACTAGACAGAAATAGGCTTTAGGTTGACCTATGTGAGTTTTAGGTTGACAGAGAAATCATGTTCTAAAGAAGACTCGTTCTGAAGAAAGCCTGTTTTGGCACAAATGAAGCATAAGAATGATGAACACTGTCGACAGAAATGGTTTCTCAAGCTGAGAGAAGTCAAAGCTTGTAAGAATTAGTCGAAGCCTTGCCGGTATCAGTGGAAGCCTCAAAGGCATAAGTCGAAGTCAAATTAGGTCGACAGATGGAAGGTCAAGGTCGACAGATAACACAAGTCAAAGTTACTGTTGCTGCTAACATTAATCGAAGTGCCCAATACAACAGGAGTCGAAGTGAGGACTACCTCACGAGTCGAAACTGAAAAAAAACATGAGTAGAAGTTGAGGTTTGACTACTGAAGAAATGAATTCTTCATGAGTCAAATATGAGGTTAGACTGATGAAGAAATGATCAATTGAAGAAGAACTAAAGAACTTCGACTGAAGAGCAAAATGACTTCAACTGAAGAATAAGGCAACTTCGACTGCTGAAGAACATTGAAGAAGTAAGCCATTCAAAATTACTGTAGCTAACAGAAATCGAAGTTTCTGTCGCCACAGAAGTCGAAGTTACTGTTGTTGTTAACATCAGTCGAAGTGTCCAAGATAATAGAAGTTGAAGATGTAAGTCGAAGTTCAAGTTCGAGTACTGTTCAAGTTCTATTGTTGAACAACTTCGATTGCCGATGAACAACTTCGACTGAAGAACCGAAGTTCGACTGATGAAGAAGATAAGTTCGACTACTGAACAGAACTTTGAATAATGAAGAAAAGTTTGATTGCTGAAGAATAGAAGTTCGACTGAAGAACAAAAATTTGACTGATGAAGAATTGACTTCAATTGATGAAGAAAATATTCAACTGATGAAGCTGAACTTCAACTGAAGAATATAAGATCGACTTACGAAGTAAATCTTTGACTGACTTCAACTAATGAAGAGTTCAGACTTCAACTAATGAAGAAGATGTTCGACTGATGGTTGTGACACGTGGAATGTTGAAGTAGTGCTATTTGGATTAGTATGCATGCATTCCAAGGCACGTGTATACATGGAAGGCAGGATCGGATCGAACCCCTGAATCAGCCAGGGGTGATCCCGATCCAATCTGGTCGATTCCTGATCAGAATTGGCCAGAATCAGAGGAATTGGCCTGGATCGGCCATGGCCGATCCGATCCAGAATCGGCCTTTCCCAATCTAGATCGGCCGATTCTGCCTTCCATTCGTGTATATGGGTCCGGAATCTTCCTTGAGATGTGTGCCCTAATGTGCACTACATATATGATATATACCATCACGATGGAGACGCCAGTGGCGGCAGAGAGAGATTCCCCTTTCCTATCAAGTTGCCGCCAATCCCCTGCGCAAAACCTCTCCCTGTTCCATTGGTTTCTCTTCAACTCCAAGCACCAGAGTAGTGAGACGTGAATGAGAAGGAAGTCCAAAGCAGAAGATGATGCAACAGAGTTCGTGCATTAAAGTGAAGCAACAACATTAAAGGGAGATTATGGTTTTAGCAAAGGGCAGATTGAATCGAGATTTGTTGGTGGAGAAGTTTCATTAGATTCACATTGCTCATCTCGAACGATCTGAGTCTGAGAACGTGTGTTTCTCTGTGATTTGAAAATCACAAGTGTTTGTGTGCAAGAGAGATCCTATTTTGGCTGGAGAACAAGATCTTATCGAGGTTCTTTGCAACTAGCATGTGTGTGTATGGACTGAGCAATTGTGTTCGTGTGTGTGTGTTTGTATCTCAAATTGAGATAAGAGTGTGATAAGCCTCATTACGTGAGGGGTGGATGTAGGATACACATTGGTGTATGCTGAACCACCTTAACAATCTTTGTGCACCGTGGTTTGCTCTCGTCTCTGCGCTAGATGATTGCATAGAGATTTTGTCCATACACTTGATCTTTCACACACATCTTTACACGTGCAATTGGAGCTCTAATATGTTTAATCTGATTGATGATCTGACTTACATTCACATCTGTGACAGATCCACTTGGCTAGACTCATCTATTCACACACTATGTCACACGAGTAATCTGAGTTCAGATCTGATCAGTTTATCAGAGTCTCTATTTGATTGATTGCATACATTCTGCTTGATAAATTGCCTCAGCATACGTGTACACAGATATAATCTCAATCAGAACTCATGAGGGGTTAGGTTTGATCGAGTAGATCTTGAACGAAATTTCTAATTTCTTATCTTCCATTGCAAATCTATTCAACCCCCCCTTCTAGATTTGCTATATGACATTGTTTCGGGCCAACAACTCCTACATCCATTGTAATAAATAAATAAATAAATAATATATATATAAACTTTATATATATTTACATTAATATAGGATTAAATGTACATTAACACACATATATGGTGCGGCGGGGCACCTGCGTATGGCCCTGCTGCACCCCCGCAGCGCCCATTGGATCCCCATCCAACGGGCTGGGTGTGAGCGCTCAACGCCGAGTTCAAATTTTTTTTTTTGTTTCTGTTTCCCACCGTTGGATGGGGGTCCAACGGCAAGGTACTATGGTACGGCGGGGCTGCACAGCCGTACCATAGCACTACTCTATATATATATATATATATAAACTTTATACATACATACATTAATATAGGATTATATGTACATTAACACATATATGTATAAAGTGTTCATTAATATGATATATATATTGTAAACATATAATATTAATTATGGTTGTACATTTAAGAGATATGTGTGTGATTATATATATATATATGTGTGTGTGTGTGTGTGTGTAAATTTATTTATATGATTACATATATATATAACTTTATATATATACATAATATAGGATTATATGTACATTAACACACATATATGTATAAGTGTTCATTAATATGATATATATATTGTAAACATATAATATTAATTATGGTTGTACATTTAAGAGATATGTGTGTGATTATATATATATATATATATATATGTGTGTGTGTGTGTGTGTGTGTGTGTGTGTGTGTGTAAATTTATTTATATGATACATATATATATATAAACTTTATATATATACATTAATATAGGATTATATGTACATTAACACACATATATGTATAAGTGTTCATTAATATGATATATATATATTGTAAACATATAATATTAATTATGGTTGTACATTTAAGAGATATGTGTGTATATATATAAATATATATACGGATGTGTAAATTTATTTATGATAAGCTGACCCCAGATAATGGGATAAGGCTCTAATGATGATGATAATTACATATATATAAACTTTATATATATATACATTAATATAGGATTATATGTACATTAACACACATATATGTATAAAGTGTTCATTAATATGATATATATTATAAACATATAATATTAATTATGGTTGTACATTTAAGAGATATGTGTGTGATTATATATATATATATATATATATATGTGTGTGTGTGTGTGTGGTGTGTGTGTGTGTGTAAATTTATTTATATGATACATATATATATATAAACTTTATATATATACATTAATATAGGATTATATGTACATTAACACACATATATGTATAAAGTGTTCATTAATATGATATATATATATTGTAAACATATAATATTAATTATGGTTGTACATTTAAGAGATATGTGTGTATATATATAAATATATATACGGATGTGTAAATTTATTTATGATAAGCTGACCCCAGATAATGGGATAAGGCTCTAATGATGATGATAATTACATATATTATAACCACATGTATAAACAGATGAGTTCTGTCCCTTTGCTTTGCAAATTTTTTTTTTGGGGCACGTAGGTTGATCTGCGTGTACATACCTGCACATTGGACAATTCCTCAAGCTCAATGCTCCAACACTTATCACAATCTAATGAATAGATTGTGATATATATATAATGCACACATTTATAAGGATATACATATTAATTATGTTTATACATTAATATGATATGTATATATGTATATGATTACATGAATATTGTGTGTATATATATATATATAATATACATATATATGAATGTGTAAATTTATATGTATGATTACACACACACACATACACATATATATATATTGAAGACATTTTCCCCGATTTTTCTGTTTTTTTCCAACAAACATTTTTTTTATTCTGGCCAATCTAGGACTTCCGCAATCCGATACAGATCGGGCCAGGGCGATCCTTGGGCCGATCCGATTTTTTTTTTCTATGATTCTTGGTTGGTTATCACACATACTGGTGAAACTGAAATTTAATTTACCATTTACAGTTTGGACCATGGAAAATGGAATCAGATTGGCCCTGGAATCGGCCAGGGCCGATCCCGATTTGGATCAGGCCAATTCCCGATCCGAATCGGCCAGAATCGGCCGATCCGGGCCAGAACTGGCCGGATTGGCCATGGCTGATCCGATCTAGAATTGGCCGATTCCACAAACCATGGTTCAAACATAGAGTAAGACCCTGAAAATACCATAAAGACAATGGAAATCACATTTTAAAACATGTGTTCCATTCCTCAACATCCAAATGTTTTCTTGCTGGTCATGTAGACTCCATACAATGCTTCTGCAGGTATAAGACAAAAGTTTTCCCAATTGGCCAAAACAAGCAGCAGATTCCATGGTATTTTGCAATTCATTTAAGTATTTCATGAGAATCTACTACTAGACATAACTCCACAAGGAGAAGATAAGCAATCTGCCATCTCTCCTGCGTCTTGGAAGCAAAATCTTGATTCACAGGCCAAGCATTTTTCAAAAGAAAATTCCAGATTTCAGTGGGTAACAGCTTTGATATTACCAATTTCTTCCACCATATCACTGAGAAGAGATGAGACAACAAAGCACTTGGATGCTGATGGAGTAACTACAGTGAAGGTTGTTGGAGATGATGTCATTGTGTGATGGGGAGGTTACTGTCCACTGACAAGGTTATCAAAGAGAACACAAGGTTCACACATGAAGGGCTTAGAGATCATGAATAAAAAATATGAGCAAGAGGGAGGTTTTTGAATGAAAGCTTTGGTGTTGCAGCGGGGGCTTTTATATGACCCAAGTCCATGGCTAAGGTGGCCAAGAGGCCCAAGGCAAATAAGGTGGTTGAGATGATTGCTTAAGCAGCTCAGGTGCTTCAAGCAATTTCCTAAGAATGGGTTAAAACAAGGTGACTTATCATTGCCTTGTCCTGCATCATCCCATTGCCTAGGCAATTTGCCTTAAGACACCTTTGGTAACATAGCCATGTTCTTCCCCCAGACCCATTCCTACTGCCTAGTGCCTATATTGTTGTTTTAGTTAACTCCTCTGGTTTAACTATCCGCCATGCTTCTCGTCAACCTCCGACTTCCTACTTTCACCTGATTTCCACCAACAATCAATGCTCTCAATCTCCAAGTCAAGTTCCCTAGTCTTCAGGTTAGCAGAAAGTATTCTGTGCCTGCATCCATTAGAATCAGGTTGTGGGTTATTTCCAACAACTCTCCCTACATCTCTCTCTGAAATCTACCCCTTTACATCCACACTCCTGTTAGCTAGGACCTCTTCTAATAGCCATTAGTTTCTTGGCTAAACAAACTTTTGGTTAGAAGACAACATACTATATTCCATTTTAGCAGAGCATCATGTCTTCACTTCTTCACCGAGTAAATTGAATCTGGTCAAATTGGCCTAGTTTCAGGAGTTAGAAATTTTTGTAGCCCTTCTATAATAGTGACCTTCACCAGTTCACCTCTGCTTCTGTGCAAACTACCTGATTCAGTTGCCCTTGCTTCTGACCATTCACCTCTGAGACCTAGGCTTGTCTGGTTATCCAGGTACTTGTCCCATTGGCTTCAGAGATATCTATCCCTTTGTTGGGGAATTGGCAACATCTCATCACCCTTACTTTATAAACTTGGACACACATTGCAATCCTTTACAGAATCTTCACACCATATCAATCATCTTTTTTAGAGCATTCACTATCCATCCTCGCATGTTTTATGAAATGGTTCATCACTAACTCCATTCTCTATGTTATTATGCACACAAACACTATCACCTCACATTTGTGGCCCATTGGGTACCTTTGTCTTGTGGAATTGCACAACTATGGTTACCTTGTTTCGGAGACCTTGGCAATATTCTATGGCCTTTTTTTGAACTCTGTTGCCATGTATTGGAGATTTGTCACCGCAATCTTATTATGTACCAAAAAATGTAAAATATCAGCTGTTCTTGATGCTGTGGTCCCTGAGATTTTTAGTTAAGTTGTTAAAGTTCTTTGTCATTTTGGGGGAAAATGAAATACAGAATGCTAGCTGAGTGTAGAAGTCAAAAGGATTAATGACAACCTGAAAGCTACAATCTAAATTCCCATGGCATATCAAATATTTTCTACACTAGAACGCCTTTGAAATGTCATACCATATTGTCCGTCACCTTCACTTGGAGATACTCCTGTTTATATGTTGCATGCAACATAGCTTGTAAATATCCTTCAATGTACAACTGCACAAAAGAAAGAAAAATGAAAAAGGGATCTGAGATAAATAGTGGACAATGAACATTGTATCAAAATCATGCTATTTCCTTTGAATTAGTTTATTGAGGGTTTTCTTCAAATCTTCATTTGAAGGTTCTGAAGTGAAGGAAGACCTATCCAGAGTCCATTTTAATGTGCCTAAAATCTTGCCGGCCAGTTAATGTGCAAAGCAAACATTTAAAGAAAGGTTTACCCCAGCACCCATGTTCCACAGACTACAATATCTCGTGTTTCTCAACCTCATACCCATGAACCCCATCCAACAAGAAATGAGGGGGCATCAGACCACATATAATCCTTCCACTAATGTGACTCAAAATCTCTCCCCAATGGGCCGTGCCTCTTATAGCCTCCAACAATTGCATGTTGACATCCTTATCCTAGTTTCAGACAAATTAAACTATTTTAACCAAAGCCTTCAGACTGGTCTGAAAATTTCTCCAGGATTTGTGGAATGATATATATTGGAATTTGGAGAAACTAGACAGGCCATTATGGAATATGATATACAAGCCTAATCTATGGTAAGAATGTAAGATTAGCTACGACCACTGGAACTTTAATAACTAAATGTTAGATCAGTCAGAGAAAAAGGCAATCAGATAATACCTCATTAACTCCAGGACTATGATCAAGTATAATTTTTCTATCAGGACCACCTTGCATAACAGCAGCTCCTAGCAATGATGGCTCCATGGCTAATCTCAGTATACCTTGGTGGAAACCATTCACCTGATGATAATTTTAGATTCCAGTAGACAAATGTCAAAAAAGTAAATGAAGTAATTCATATGAGCCAACTTGAAATTTTAGTTGATGAACTTGCATCTATATTTAGCTTAAAGTATGAAATATACCAAACCATTGAAACCATCTGTTTCTGCTCCCTTCAAAATACTGTCAGAAATTTCCGTAATGGCAGCAAAGAGGACATTAGATCCTGCCTTTTTCATCTATACAGTGGGCAAGTGAACAGTTAGCACACACTACAACTCATAAATTTCAGAAAATAATGCTGCTATTTAGGAGTCTGTGCTTACGGTTTTGCCCAGATCACCAAAATAACGCTTTGTTCCCGAAAATCCCTTAGAATCAATGCACTTACTCAAAAATTTAAACATACCTACATACACAAAAGAGACAGATATCAATCACAAGCATCAGAAAATGGATAAATATTCAATTCTCCAGAGCAAAGCATCAATACGAAATAAGTACATGAGCCTTGAGGTGTATACTACATTATGCAGCTAGAGGCATATAACATTATCTCTTGAGGGCTAATTGTCAAGAAACATGTTACCTAAGAGGCGCTTGAGGTGTATACTACATTATGCAGCCAGATGCATAATTGCATATAACGTTATATCTTGAGGACTAATTGTCAAGAAACATGTCTACAAGGTGTCTTGGATTGATATCTAAGTTTATCCCCAGAATCAGGTAAAGTTTCACATAAGCTTCATGAATTAATTTGAACTGTTGTTTCATGATTTACGTACTTGATGCAATTTTTGGGAAGACAATATTGCAGTATTACTAATTTGGAAACAGGGATCAAGTTTATGTAGGGACCTTTGACTGGGAAACCTCTTCTTTGAGATATCTCTCAGCCCAGATTCTAGTTAATAATCATCAGAAAGAAAAAACAAATTTAATAGCCTTGCGAAAGTTGTCAAAATCCCTAGAAAAAAAAGAATATGACAAATTTATAAATGAAATTTAGATTCCAATTTTAGCCTCTACAACCTAACATAATTAAGGATTAGTCACTTAAATCCCAATATATGTATATTTACCCCCCTCAAAACCACACACTTATTTGCTAAAACCTCTCTTCAAGGGATTCCACAAAGAAATGATTTTCTGGGTGCACCAAATAACAAGATTGCAAGGAGTTATAGACAAATGTCAGGGTTGGAGTACTTAATTCACAGGTATATATGACAGTATAATAGATCACAGTGTGTGATTTCTGATAGAAGATTGCGAGTCATCTGCCATATATACTCTCAAAACAGATGGTTTTTGTGCTTTCTCAGATTTGCGCGGAAAATCTTGATGTACTGTAACCAATGGAATTTCAAGCGTAATCATGTTATCTTTTGGGCCATCTATCATGGATCATGTGAGAATGTTTCTTTTACATAGTTTTCTTGTCCTTGAATGAAATGAGCCTTGGCAGTTTTGTGGGACAATCACATTCTACAAGGATGCCATATGTTCTCTTCTTTTCTGTGCTCCCCCCCACTCCACACTCTCACTGAAGGATGGTTTTTGGCATGTAAAAGAATACTGAAAGAAGCAAATCTCCAATATATATATACATACATACATACATCCAGGGTTTGCCGAATCGGGGCGAATCGGCCCGATTCCCCCGAATCGGTGCAAATCAGAGGAAACCTGTTGAACGGTAAAAGTGTGACACATTTATATCAGTAAAAACTACAGAATCCATCAGATAATGGTCCGGCACTTAGCTATTTGAAGCCTATTTTTGGCAGACAATCGTTCAAGTCATGGATATGATGAAAGGGGTCGTTGAACCATGAAGATTAAATGCCGGTTATCAACGGGCCTGATTACAATATATTATCAACAACCTGCTCAGAGGCCAAATAAGTTGTGATTTAAAATGACCCCAAGGTTATTCAAGTTACAAACTTATTTGTGGGATTCATCCCCAAAGTTCAGCAGGGGAGTTCCGGCCCTTAAAATGGCGCCCGGATTCCCGGTTAAATTAAAAGTACAAAGAGAACATGTCTCCGTCCAGAGTACAAGCATGGAAGAAATCCGGCAGCACAAGGCCTATAGACCGAGTACGAAGGACAAGTACAAAGAACAAGCGTGAGGAAGAACTCCGAGGCTTGCAAAGACACCCTCCAATCGGGCAGAACTCCGAGAAGTCGGGCAGAACTCCAAAAGGGAAAGAAAAACTCCAGCACTTGGGCAAGATGGCCTTGTAAATGAGGGTGTGGGGGTGGTATTTAAAGACAAAAAAAACCCCTCCCCTCCCTCTCTTTCCATCGGTTAGGAAGCCCCTAACCGATGGTGACCTCAAGATGAGGTCACCATTGGTTAGGGGTTCCCCCTTCAACCGATGGTGATTCATCATCGGTTGGGGGGGGATTTCCCCCAACCAATGGTGACCTCATCATGAGGTCACCATCGTTAGGGGACCCCAACCGATGGTGACCTCAAATGAGGTCACCATCGGTTAAGGGGACAGTCCCCTAAACCGATGGTGATTCACCATCGGTTGGCCACCCAACCGATGGTGACCTCATCATTGAGGTCACCATCGGTTAAGGGGTGGCCTCCCCTAACAGATGGTGATTCACCATCGTTTAGGGGGCTTAACCGATGGTGACCTCATCCGAGGTCACCATCGGTTGGCCTCCCCCAACCGATGGTGAATCACCATCGGTTGGGGGAGGTTCTCTCCTCTCACCCACGCATGTAAGGGGCAAAACCCCTATAAATACCCCCCCTATTCCAAAGGAAAGGGGGGTCTTCCAATTGCTCCGGCGAAGCCCTGTTGAAAAATCCCGAAAAATAGAAAAGAGCATTTGCTCATTCCCTCTCTCATTTTCCAATCCCCCTTGCTTGGTGTGCGAAGGTACAAATCCCCTTCTTTAGCCCGATAGGCCAGACGGGGAGAGGAGAGTCGTCGGCGCAATCGTCATCGACATTCCTTCTTAACCTCCATCCCCCACATCGAGCAAGTCTCTGTGGGGTGATATTCCCCGGGGTTTAAATACCGTCCATATCGAGCAAGTCTCTATGGACACATGGTATTTAAATACCCATGTTCTCCCCGCCCATCGAGCAAGTCTCTGGGATGGTGGATTTTGTGCTTATATGTATATGTTTTCTTGAGGAGACTCTGCCCAAGCGGAGGTTCTGCCCAAGGACATATTCGTATATTCACAAATTTGTGTTCTTATATATATGCTTCTTAGACGAAACTCTGTCCAAGTGGAGATTCTATCCAAGAGCACATATATAAAGATTGCAAATTTGTAATTATACAAATATGTTCCTTGAGGAGAATCTCACACAGGCAAAAATCTCTCTCAGGGGACGTATCCATATAAATACATACTCGTGTTATATGTATATGTTTCTTAGAGGAAACTCTGCCCAAGCGGAGGTTCTGCCCAAGAACATATTCGTATATTCACAAATTTATGTTCTTATGTATATGTTCCTTAGGGGAAACTCTGCCTAAATGGAGACTCCCCCTAAGAACATATCTATAGAATTACAAATTTGTGTCTATATACGTATGTCTCAAAGGGGGAATCCTGCCCGGACAAAAATTCCCTCCAAGTTCATATCCGTATAATCACGAACTTTATGTTTATATAAATGTGTTTCTTAGTGGAACCTCTGCCCAAATAGAGACTCTGCCCGAGAACATATCTATATAATCACAAATATGCCCCATTGTGTATATGTTTCTCAAAAGGGAATCCCGTTCATACGGGGGCACCTTTCTACCAGGTACTCTGCTCAAACAGAGATGCCATTTGAGAATATATTCATAAAATACAAATTTGTGTTTATACACATATATCTCTTTAAGGCAAAATCCCTCCGGGCAAAGTTTCTCCCGATAACACATGGATATAAACATACGCCCATATAAATACACCTCTACGAGGACACCCTGCCTAAGCAGAGGTTCAATAAAATACACCTACATACTCAAGGAGGACTGTGATGATGTACACACATCCAAAGAAAAAAAAAGGATAAGACAAGGACTGTGTCCGAGTATTCCAAGTGGGGGCACATGTGCACCTCCACGAGAACTATACCCGTGGAAATGGACTTTGGACAGAAATTACAATATGACAAGGACTTCCATGGAGATATATTCATATGCTCCCCAGGAATCATACCCGCATGAGCGAGAAATCGGGAGAAAAGAAACTCTACCTCAAATTCAGACTTTGCTCAAAAAGGGCACTGTAAAAGAACCTCATAGAAAAATTGACACAGTAATCCTTCTAATACGGAAGTGTTACTCTGGGTCATAATACCCCAAGTTCAGAATTAAAATCCGCGGGTATATACCCGTTATAATAACAATCCTCATGTTTTCCAAATAAAAAATCTATAATCAACCTTTTGCAAAAAGAAGGAAGACCTCAAATAGGTCCACAGGTATATACCCGTTCCTCTCTCAAAATCACACCTCGGACTCTAAAAAGACAGTCATTTCAAAAAAATGAAATACTCAAATAAAAAGCATTTCAAAATAATCAAAAGAAAGAAAAAACATGTCACGATCAGGATTTTCTAAAAAGCATGTATATTTTTCTCGTCCTTTACTATGAATGGTATTCGGGTTAGAAATTGTGTTAAATAATACCAAGAGTTTTTAAACTCGATGTAAATGTAACATCGATTCCGGTCGATGGAGACAGAGGTCCAGCACATGCTACCCTAATCGCCTGATGAGAATAGACATGGGACTCAAGAAGTTCAGATAAAAAAATGGCGCACCCGTCCGTTTTACGGACACCCCACTTGTCCGTTTCACGGACACCTCACCCGTCCGTTTCACGGACACCAAAATTCTGCTAGACAGGCTGGCACGCCCCGCAAATACAAAAGAATCCACAGCATGTGAAATGAATGAATACACCCCAACACGAAATAAAACGAAACGAATGAACGAAATCGAGTGAGAAAAAAACCCCGTGTCAACAAAACCCGATCCCTGATTCACCCCGATTCCCTTTATAATATATATATATATATATATATATAATATCATATTTGTAATATATGTTATACATTATAAATATGATATATTACATATATGTATTTAATCAATATAAATGTGTCTTAAATATGATATATGTAATATATATATATATCATATGATATATTATATATATAATATACCCATGCGAATCGGTCCAATTCGGACCGATTCTGGGGGAATCGGGGAAAATCAGGAGCAATCCGATTCACCTTCCGATTCCAATTCGGCAAACCATGCATACATCTATATGCCTGTTTAGAGAGAGAGAGAGAGAGAGAGAGAGAGAGAGAGAATATGGGGGCATTAGGTAAAAAGAAAAAATGGGAGGACAAGCTATATTCCTGAATGGCAAACTAAAAAGCAAGAAGCAATAACAACTGCGGAAGAAGAGAAATAATAAGAATATTAGAAAATAAAAACAATATTGTATCATGGTGATCAACTAAAAAGAGACAAAAAGAGAACATGAAAGGAAGAGGCAAAGACGAACAAGTTGGACTCAATTTCGAGCAGAAGAAACAAACATCTGCCAGCGACTTTGGTTTTGCAGATGTCCATTGAGTATACCACTTGGGCATCACATTGCTAGTTTCTGTATGTTCCTAAAGAAGGGATGGTGACATTAACTGAAAAGCAACAAGAAAAACTACAACATGCCTGGAAATCTGGCTTTGACAACTGCAATAGCTTACTCTAATCGTATGATATAGATCGTCTATAAACATCTAACTATATATACAGTTCATAAGACTAAAACTATTGACATTCTGAATACTGACCTAAGGTGAGTCCGGGAAGATTGATTGATCCATCAGATGGATCAAAGAAAACATCAAGAGAGGAGGATGCGGCATCATCGAAGATTGATGCAAAGGCTGGTGGAAGCAGTGGGCTTCCTTTTGCTATGTATACAGCCCGTATGACATACCTGAAGAGATGATTAAATTAATGAGGTAGTAAACATGATTGTTCATAAACTAACACCAACAAAAGTGTGGAAGAAATAAAAACTTACCAAGAGTAATGTCGTGCACATTTTATAAGCAATTCACTTTTTGTTACCAATACATGATTGAGGAGGACACCATTCAGCTCTATACTGTATTTTTTACAGCAGGAACCTGTAAAAGTTCAACGGAAAATATTATCTGCCATGAAGAAAAGCTTTGAGGTGGAGACATCCCATTTTCACGGATAGACAATACCTTAATCACACTGTGTAACAATGACCTCAAAGTCTCCTGTGTTGAGCTATAACTTGAATGTGGATTCCCAGGAAGAAAGCTTGCTCTGATCTATACAAGTATATCATACAAAATCAAATCTAACCTCCAGAAAATAATCAGCATAATGTCATAACCAGAACAAAAGCTCAAGAGACCTTGAGTGGGTGGATCTCAAATTGCCTAAAATAGTACAATTGACTCAGTGTCTTTGAGTCATTGAGAGAGGTCCTCCAAAATGCAGCAAGCTTCATCAATGTCTCTTCATCAAGGTTCAAATCTATAGGCTGTCAATAAATCAACTTGTTACTTGGTCCACTATGGCAGTGTGCACATAAATCTAAACAATCATATTCTTTTTGGAATAAACATGCATATATGCATGATTTCATAGATCTGATAGAATGACAAATGATGACTCTTGCATGGGCAGGAGCTGTTGACATTGCCATTTTTAAGACTCATTTAGAAAGATGATCAGATGTCTGAAAATTTAACTCAGACTCAGGAACAAGAGCTGTAGGATTTACCTGTAAAACAAGAGAGAAACGTTTGACTTGCTTAACATTGGAAGTGTTTGAATGTAGAAAGAAGAAAAAATGAAGCATATCCCCATTCGAAAATGTATCATGTAACTGACTCCTCCGAACCATTGATGCAAATGGAGCTCCTTGCCATTTATTGTCTACATTTATTGACTGCATGCCAACATGAGAGAAAGGACGAGTAACGAAAATTACAGATGGTAGCTTAATCTACTTGATATAGCAGAAACTATTGTAATCTTAGAACACGATAAGTGGAAGTACTATCGCATGATATAGTATTTAATAGCAATACCTTGGCTCTTGCGCAAAAATAAGTGCACTGGTCAGTGGACAGCAAATTAAGGGTAAGATTCTCAAGCCTTCCAACTATGAATGCTTGGGGCATGCTTGCAACTTCATCCTTTATGACAATCAAGAAAGTCATAGCAATCAACATAAATGCAGGGATCATAATACAAGTCAGTAAAATAAAAGGAACTTCGTTACGGCATAGTCCCATATAGTGGAAAGTAAACAAGATAGAACCATGCATGGCCAGTTGAAATGTGAATAGCCCAGCTAGATTGTGAAATCACTACAGATGCACCATCACTGTTTGTATATCATGATTAAATGAATAGTCAGATGATCTCCAAGGATATATTAATGTGGTCGGATATGAATATGAGAGCTTCAGGATCTATGTACAAGAGTCTTCCACTAGTGTGAGCATGGAAAAATGAATTGGATCAGGTCAGGTTTCACCCTAAGCTGAGTCCGATTTGATCTGGATTAGATCGTCCAATCCGTTGGAAGGTCTGGATCAACTGGATTTTTAAAAAATGTAAAAAATTGATAAAACTAAAAAAAAAAAACAAAAAAGAGAGGAGGCCAGTGAAAGAAGAAGAAAGAAAGAAATAAAGAAAGAATAAAAAAAGCCTTTTCACTTCCCCATGCCCCCCCTTCCTTTTCCCACTTCCCCTTCCCCATTCCCCATGGCCCACGCAGCCCTCCTCATTCCCAAAGCAGGAGAAGAGGAAGAAATAGAAAAAGAAACAGCCTTCCCCCATGTGCCCATCCTTCTTCCTCCTCTTCCCCCTTCACAAAGAAGAAGAAATATAAAAAAACTCCCTTCCCCATGTGCCACCCCCTCCACTTTTTGCCCTTCTCCATGCACCCCTCCCCCTTCCTTTTTTTCCTGCTTTCCAAAAGGGGAAACCCCTTCTCCATGCGCCTAAAGAAGAAGAAAGGAAAACCCCCTTCTCCATGCGCCAAAAGAAGAAGAAAGGAAAACCCCTTCCCTTCATTCCCTATGCACCCTCCTTTTCCATTCCCCATCATGGGGAGTATTTTTTTCCAAAACCCAGGCCAGATCAGACTGGATCACACACTCCAGTTCAGCTGAAAATCAGATCATCCGTCATCCAGTTCCAGAATCGGATTGCCCTTGGATGATTCTCCCTTCCATGAGTGTGAGAACCACTCATAGTGGGAACTGGGAAGTCCTATAGGATCACATCAAGTGTCAAGATTAAGTCCTTTGCTTTGGCTATAGATGAAAGGAAATGTCATTTATGATGATTTCCTTTGGTGTATGTTAATTGTGGTTGATATTGTTTTACTTGATGAGAAATCTGACTCAAATGACAAGTTAGGATGGTGGATAGGCTTTGGAATAAAAAAGTTGTGACATTAGTTGAATTAAGTTTAGATTACATAAAATACATTTGCAATAAGAGTCCAAGAACATTTCATTGGGATCATTAGTCACATTATTCCAGAAGAAGACACCCCACACTGCCAACCATAGCACCAGCACACCTGATTACATGCTCCTGTAAGAAGACTACCCTGCACTGAGACCACTGACATGATTCACTGCCAACCCCTTTCTGTCATTATTGCCTCATTTGCACAGTCAGGTCAGCTGGCCAAACTGCCGCCTGCTATTGCACAGTCATTGCTTCACCATCACCATTCAATGTGCTACACAGCCACCTGCACCATCACATATCATCCCACAGCCATTGTCAGTGCCCAGCACCACCTGCCACCAGCAACTCTGTCATGTGATTGCCATTTTATATTCTTGATATAAACTCGTTTCCTGATTCCACAATCCCAAACCCCAAAATACCAAACCCTTCCCTGGCATCTCCTACCCATTTTCCTGTAAGATGCATCTCCACTCCCCTTGTCTTGTCACTGTCATCACAGCCCTAGTGGCAAGGAATGAACCCTCCAACACCCCCCCCCCCCCGGGCGCTTTCTCCATGGCAGGCCCTTGGGGGCCTGGGGCATTCAACCCATGGTGTCCTGTTTGTAGGATGGCCATTCGACCCATGTGTGCTTGTGACACACAGTGGTCATGACTGTACTAGTAGCTAGGTCAATGCCATTGCTGGTCATGTGAGAACATGAGAGGGCCTTAGTCACAGTTGAAACTATAGCCACCTAACATAGTGCTAGTTCTCCAACTATAAGACGTTCCATGTCCCAACTTTGAGGGACTTGTGTGCTATCACCTATTTCACTATGTAGGATCAGAAGGATAAAAGGAATTAAGCTAAAGGCTCATAGAGCAATCATCAGCATATATCACATGTTAGCTGATTTCATAGACTTCCATTCGATTGTTAGACCCATGTTAGACTGTTTTCATCAAGATGAACATGTTGCGATGGTTGTGCTATAAATGAGAGTATAAGAATTGGTATGAACTTGCAGATGGAGGCCAATGAGTAACCCTGATGAGGGAAAAAGAACTTTGATAGTTTGGTCATGTGCATCAGTATCCAAGTTCAGACTGTAAGAAGGTGTAATCAAATTCATGTGGAGGGTGAGAAAAACTAAAATGGAAGATTGCACATAATGAGAAAAGATCTAAACTTGGTTCCTTTTTTGAACAAACTCCTCAACTTAACTATAAGTATATGCATTGCACATATTAAGATGGTGCAATAGAACGTGTGAGGACAACACTATGATGATGATGATGAGCAGCTGATCCCTTGATACCAATTAGATTTTGCCTACATAAAGAATAGTTTTATAAAGTATCTAAGAGAGGTACTTTCCTAAAGAAAAATGCAAATTCCTGGTAGCTGAAGCGCAAGCTTTAAAAATTTCTTCTTAGACCAAACTCAAAGCAGAGATTGCACATAAATCAGAGGTTAAATGTCAAGAGAAGATAACACAGTCATCAGGCAGAAATGGAACATATTCATCGAATGATTGTAAATCGACACAGTCAAAAGCACTAAGGGGAAGAAATTGATAACAAGATGGTATAGCATTTCATCTCTAACCTGTTTGACATTCTCAAGCAAGCTTGTAGCTGTATATCCACCATAAACTGGAATCTTGCATGTGGTCGCCGCATTTCCTCTTCTTTGAAACTATCAGCAAATTCACAGATTCGTAATACCCGTGTAAGACCATCAGCATAACCTCATAACCAAGCCCAAGGATCTCAAATCCATGTGATTCTTCATAATTTCTCTTTTGAAATTCAGAGATCCTATTCAGTGGTGAATGCAATGTGAGCAGTTTATTCTGCCTTGTTTTGAAGAAAGGTTTCCAAGTACGTATCTTATCAATGTTAATTTCACGTAACACCTGCATGCCTGCATACAAGAAAGTTAGAATTGGAAATGCTCATGCATAGAAAAAAAAATTCACTGTCATTGTCTCACAGAGGGCATCCAATCACGTATTCATCAGCTAGTAGAGGAAAATATATAACAGAGATGAAAAACTAGTCAAAACAAACTAATATTGCTTGGAAAACAAAAATGAGTATAATATAATAAAGGAGCCAGTGTTTCTTAAAGTTGAGAGTCCCAAGGCTTATTTTCAATGCTGATCTGGAAGCAGCAAATCCAACAACAGAGTAAACCATTCATCCAAAAAGGAAGGGAAGGGATCGCACTCAGAACTAATTTTATTAACAGTCCTACTCTTACACTCCGTAAAAGACAAAGTAAATGAACAAGAATGATTACTGAAGGTGATGCGGGACAGCAAAGAGAAGGTGGAGGAGGAGGAAGAGAAGTCGGAATCCACTGAGAGAGAAGAAAGAAAACCGGAATCCACCGGAGAAAGGAGGAGCTACATGGGTTCACAATTTCTGTATTCAATCATTCATTGCCTTCAAAAGAGAGACTACAAGATTATTTATAGGAGTTAAACTAACCCTAACCCTACTTTGATTCTTTTATGACTAAAATACCCTTAGACCTAAAAATGGGGAAAAATTCGCACCCGAAAATGACCAGAAAATAGGAAATGCACTATTGGGCCTCATTTGGGTCTTATTCTTACAATCAAATACTCAAATAACTAAAGTAAATACATCAATAATGTGAGAACTCTTCGCCAAGACATAAAGATGTCGTTATCGCTGAATTTACTTTGTCCGTAGTCCCACTTCCGCATCATTCTCCCCCTCTTTGAAAAAATTCGTCATCGAATTTTGAAGTGTCGAAGTAGGAGGAAAACGAACACCAAAGTGCACATGTAGAACTCCACGCAAACACTCATATCAAGGACCTCAAATTGGTGCACTATAGTATAGACGAATCACAGAATGTCAGCCACATCAGATCAACTACGGGTTGCTTCCACTCGATCACATCAATAGTCTGATAAATTGGTAGCACATCAGCTAGAGTAGGCCCATCAACTGGAGTAAGTACAGATAGAGGAGCTGCAAATATATCAGAAGATATATGACTTAACCCGATCGCACAAATAATGCCTGATCCCACACGTCAACTGCAAGTAGTGGATCCTCCTCAAACAATGTATCCTCAAACAAATCAAATCCAGCCTCTGCAATTAATCTATGATCCCATCTAAGAGCTAATGATGATTCTGTTATAGCTGAAAATATCGAGCATGTCTTTATAAGCTTTTGCAGTGCAATATAATATGAATCGTACACTCGAAAAGGCTTGTTGTAACCCTTTGGATGTATAAGACAAAATCTTGCTTGGTAATCAATCACAACTCGACGCTCAGCCATCCATACTCGACCCAAATATATTCCTGATCCATTGGGTATAATTGTACACCAAGCATCATCATAATATCGGTAGGATTTCGACGTCTTGGTGCATTTGAAGCGATAAAAGAATGGTATATATACTTGATCCCCAAAAAATTTAATATAATCTGAATCGGACAAAGAATCAACAATAGATTGAGAAACAAAATTACCCCAAGAGCTTCCCGTAAGTGTCACCGTAATCTGTAAATATTCGAGCAACTCGACCTCAAATGCGATACTCATGTTGAAGGTGACGAAGTACGGATCGCGAGTATGTCACCCTTTATTGAAATAGTGCACCTAAACAGGGTCCGCGGGTTGCATACGGACACAGTTGACGGAATCGCTGATGGCACAGACATAAAAGGTGTGACCCTCTCCCGCGAGAAGATAAGGCGGCGTGCACCGGCATCTACAGGGGTGCGGGCTTGGTGGTGGCGGCCTGTGCGCCGCGCATGGGCGTGGTGGGGCATGCCGCGCACGGGCGGGAAGGCGGTTCTCGGGTGAGGCGGGATCTGTGGCGGTGCGACGTGGCACCGTGGCACGGGCGGGGACGCGGTGCAGCGCCCGCGTGGGGGCCAGCGATGGTCCCGCGAAGGCGGGAAGCGCGGGGTCACGGTGTGGCGACCGCGTGGTGCGGATGCTGGACCCGCGAAGGCGAGAGACGCAGGTGACGACGAGGCGAGCGGCGGCTCGCGTGGGCACGGGAGACGAGGCTCGTGCGATACTAGCGCGAAGGCGGGAGGCACGGCGACGTAGAACGCGATCGACACAGGGAAGTAGGCCACAGCGGCACGGCGGGGTTGCTCGCGTCCGGCGGGAGGCGTGGAAGAGGGCACGTGGAGCGGGGGGGGGGGAGACCAGATGACCCTGCCCTATTGCACCAAGGATGGCAGAGTCGGGTCGGGTGGCTGGGTCGGCCCCAGCCAATCCCGACCCCGAGTTAGGTCGGAGTCGGGCTGAGTCGGACAATGGACTTTGCAAACTTAGTCTCGTGGGTGGGTGTTCCCCCCCCCGTCTGCCCGCGCGGGATGAGGGTGGGGTGATCTCGTGCCCTGGCACATGCGACGAAGCCGATGGGTGGGGTGATCTCGTACCTTGGCGCGGGCGACGAGACAAGGTGCACAGTCGCAGCAAGCGATCAAAACCTCTGTGTGCGGTCGACGAGGCGAATCGCCGTGGTGGGGAACAAGTTCGCAACGCACTAAGGGAGATTTGCACGAACGACAATGTAGGAACTTCGTCTCTGATACCAAATTGATGCGGGACAGCAAAGAGAAGGTGGAGAAGGAGGAAGAGAAGTCGGAATCCACTGAGAGAGAAGAAAGAAAACCGGAATCCACCGGAGAAAAAAGGAGCTACATGGGTTCACAATTTCTGTATTCAATCATTCATTGCTTTCAAAAGAGAGACTACAAGATTATTTATAAGAGTTAGACTAACCCTAACCCTACTTTGATTCTTTTTTAACTAAAATACCCTTAGACCTAAAAATGGGGCAAAATTCGCACCCGAAAATGACCAGAAAATAGGAAATGCACTATTGGGCCTCATTTGGGTCTTATTCTTACAATCAAATACTCAAATAACTAAAGTAAATACATCAATAATGTGGAAACTCTTTGCCAAGACATAAAGATGTCGTTATCGCCGAATTTACGTTGTCCGTAGTCCCATTTCCACAATTTACGCTGTCCGTAGTCCCACTTCCGCATCAGAAGGTAAATGTAATGACTTTCCATATATCAAGTAGCTTCAAGATGTATCCACATATGACTACATGGTCTAAATCTTTTAAGGTAATCTTGCATGATGATCCACCATGAGGAAAAGTAAGGAAAGAAGAGTAGAAGGGTGTTTTTCTTTTTTTTCTTTCCGTTTTTCTTTTCTTCTATTGGGTTTTGGGGGGGTGGGGGATTGAGGGACTGGTGTTCAAACATCTAAAAGAACAAACTAGCTTGGGAGAGAGGAATGAAGAACATACTTTATTCTATGGAAGGAAGGAAATTTAGAAAAAACATGCAACGGTAACCATACCTACGTTTACTACATCATTAAGGACTCCACACATATGGTACTATGAATTGTCACTTGAATGCTAAATGGTGGGATATGATTAAGACAATGTATAAACAAGTTGTGAATACACTTTAACAGGGAAGAAAGAAAACAAGGATGAAGAGAAGACAAATGATGGGGACCGTGACTCGTGACGGACGCGGAACGAGGCTCGAGACTTTAGACGTTCAGAGATGTATTAATTGGTGCGGACACTCGAGGACTTGCTCGTTTTGACCCGTCGCGGGTTTACAGGCGTCGTCGTGCGGAGCCGACGTCTCTTTGGTTGGACGACGGCGTTCTACAGGATTTTTGAGGCCTTAGTATATTTTTGTAGCAGGCCAAGATATTTTGTTTGGCCCATTTGGTATTTTTCCTGTTTTTATGTAATTTTTGGGCTTTTATTGAATATTTTGAGGGAATGGGTATTTTGATCATTTGTGAACCCATCCCCTCCTATATATATCTACCCGTATCCCTGTGGATGGGCGATGACAGATTAGAAAAGATTTGAAAGAAAGAAACGACGTGAAGTCGGCTTGCCCAGTTTCCTGTCTCCCCCTCCCTTCTTCCCGCCAGTTCCCTTCTTCTTCCTCCTTCCCTTCCTCCTCTGCATCCCGGTCCCCCATCAATCTGGTATCAGAGCCCAAGCTCGACCCTCCCCTGCTCTCTCTATCTTCCCCAGTTCCCCGTTCGTCCTCTCCTTTCTTCCGGAGCCCCAGCGGGAGTCCCTCTCTCTCACTCTTCTCTTCTCCCACCACCCCGCACTTCCCCCTGCGCCGGCCTCCCCCTCTCTTCTCTCTCTTCTCTCTCCACCCCACTGCGCGAAACCCCCCCCCCCCCCCCCCTGTACACCCTTTCCCCACCCCCTCTCTCCTGACCCCCCCGAAACCCCCCGAACCTCCCGCGCGAGCTCCCCCTCGGCGCGAAACTCCCCCCGGAGCCCCGCATCCACTCCGACCTCCACTCCCCCTCCTGATCTCTCCACGTCCTCCCCGTTCCGGCTCTCCCCCACCCACAGCTCCGACAGAAAGAGGAAGCGGAGAGGAGAGGGGTCGCATCTGTCGGGACCACCGCCGCCGCTCCTTGCCGTTCACGAACGAAGCCCCTCGCCGCCGCCGAAGCCCCCCGCGGTCGCCGGCAGCCGCCGCCAACGCCGGCGCTCCGGCCGCCGTCGCCGGCTCCTCCGCGCCGAGCACCTCCGCCCCGAAGCCACTCCGCCCGCCGCGACACCCCACAATCCCCCTCTGTCTCTCTCTCTGACCGAAGCAGGGAAGGGGGTATAAAAGGGGAAAGGGGGCAGCAAACCGAGCCAACCCGGTTCGGTCTGGCCCCGCCACTGTAGCCGGTCCGCTACAGTGCCGGCGGTGCACCAGGATTCTTAGTGCACCGCCAGCGTAGAGGACTCGTCCGAGCTCCATTTGACGCGCCGTTTACGTCGTTGCGTTCGTCCCAACGAGTCCTATTCATCTGGGGCTCATTGACCGCTGCTGGTGCTCGGATGAATCTGCACAAAGTCGGAGTTGACGACAACACGACCCGCGTGTACTTGGACGCACCAGTGTTCCCCACGAGTTCGGCCAGCCTCGACGTCCTCAGACCCCTTTTCCTCCGCCCTCCATCTTGTCGGACGTCCGTGGCCGCTGGTCTGCGATGAGGCCTGGGACGGGTCCTGCCACCTCCGCCACGACTCGCCCCCGCCCCTGTTCGCAGATGTCTCCTGCCGCGCACGCCAGAGGCACTCGCCACCTCGCCGCGCCGCCGCTGTCCACGATGGGGACTCGCTCTCGCCCCTGCTTGCAGACTTCTCCCGTCGCGCACGTCCGTGGCACTCGCCACCTCGCCGTGCCGCCACTGTGCGCGATGGGGACTCGCCGTGGGCCTTCCATCGCCCTCACCCTTGCACCGAACGCCCCAAGCAGCAGGAACCACCCCAGTCTCCTTCTGCCGGTCACCACCAAGCAGCGCCTCTGCCCCTCTCCACCCCTGCACGTCGGCCGCCAGGCCTCCAGGTCAGAGTTTTGCTCCCCTGCAAATCCGTCCCGCATCAATTTGGCCTCACCCCAGTGCGCCACTACCCCCACGGAGGGGATGATTGCGGAAGGTTCGAGCGTACGTTGGAGGCTATCAGAAGACCCTATTTGGATCAGTTTCAAGAATGAACTTCGCGAGTTACGTGATATACTTGCTGCTAGAATGCAAAAGACGGATTGTGCAGCAGATCCCGTCTTAGATGTCAAGTGTGACGAGCAAGAGCAAATAGTGATTGATGAGTCTGATGCAACATTAGCAGACGTGGAGGTGCAGATACAGTCTGAGTTGCAAGACTTGCATAATGATCAAGTGGCGCCACAGAAATTTTTGTCAGAGACTTTGTCCCTAGTGTTCGATAGTAGTGTTTGCATCGAGTTCGAGGTAGATGACACTTGGGATTCTGAGTTGTTCTCTTTATCGGGTCTTCAGTCAATATCGTATTGTGTGTTCGCGGAAGATCGACTTGCTGATTCACCCTCTGCTGTGGTTGACTTCGAGTTTACTCTGGAGGATTTTGACGTGGTGTGGTTAGATTTCAGTGAGGCGCACTCTGGTCGACAGTTCGAGATTTCTGATAACATGATTCGTACGGTGTATTTCACTCCAGTGTTGGCGTATATCTTCCTCCTACTTCGACACTTTAAAATTCGAGGGCGAATTTTTGCGAAGTGGGGGAGAATGATGGGGACCGTGACTCGTGACGGACGCGGAACGAGGCTCGAGACTTTAGACGTTCAGAGATGTATTAATTGGTGCGGACACTCGAGGACTTGCTCGTTTTGACCCGTCGCGGGTTTACAGGCGTCGTCGTGCGGAGCCGACGTCTCTTTGGTTGGACGACGGCGTTCTACAGGATTTTTGAGGCCTTAGTATATTTTTGTAGCAGGCCAAGATATTTTGTTTGGCCCATTTGGGTGTCATTTGGGTATTTTCCTGTTTTTATGTAATTTTTGGGCTTTTTTGATTGAATATTTTGAGGGAATGGGTATTTTGATCATTTGTGAACCCATCCCCTCCTATATATATCTACCCGTATCCCTGTGGATGGGCGATGACAGATTAGAAAAGATTTGAAAGAAAGAAACGACGTGAAGTCGGCTTGCCCAGTTTCCTGTCTCCCCCTCCCTTCTTCCCGCCAGTTCCCTTCTTCTTCCTCCTTCCCTTCCTCCTCTGCATCCCGGTCCCCCATCAACAAAGTGATGGGCATCGAAGATCTGCAAAAACGAAGCCGATTGTCCCTTGCTTATCTTATTTGGCCTAATAGAGATCCGATTGATGTAATTTTATGTATTTGAGTAGTCATAGTGAGGTGTAGGCCCAATAAGAGTCCAATAGGGTCTTTTTCATTTTTGCTGTAATTTTGGGTACGAATTTCGTACTATTATAAGTCTGAGGGTTATGTTGGTCTTTATTAAGTCTTTTGAGAGTCTTAGGGTTTAATCCCTATATATATGTGTCTTGTATGCAGCAAAGAGTTAGTTGATGTTATTGAGAAATAAAGAAATCCCTTTTGAGCCGCTACCTCCTTTTTCTTCTCTTCCTCTCTTTCTGCGTTTCTCTCCCTGCGTACCTCTCTCTCTCTGCTTCTCCCTCTTCCTCCCAGCGAAAACCCCACCTCTTCCCACTTCTTTCTTCCTCTTCCCCACCACGTCCCGCATCATTTGGTATTAGAGCCGAACGGCCCACGTACAGGAGGAGCCCCGCACTGCGTCCGCCTCCGCGAGCCCTGCCTCTGGGGTGCCCGTCGAAACAGGCGCCGCGCCTCCCGCGCGCGCCACCCACAACCCCGCTACGCCAGTGCAGCAAGCGCATCAGCGCTCGCGTCAGCGAGGCCCGCCTCCGGCCCCTCCCCCGTGCCGCTCCACGTCAACCCCTGCCCGCGTCCACCTCTGCAGCCGGCGCCCTGCACACGGGAGCCGCCCCGGCGCCACCCCGCGTCCCTGCTCGCAGCCCAGCCCCTCGCCCCACGCGGCCAGGCGGTCCGCGCCAACCGCGAACACACATCCGCGCCCTGGCCTCGCCGAAGCCGATGTCGCCGGCCCGCCCTCTGGCGCCGCGAGAGCCGCCAGTTGCCGGTGCTGTCGCCGGTGCTGTCGCCGGTAGCCGCTCCCACCACCACCACGGCCTCCTCCCTCCCTCTCGATCTTTGTTCTCTCGCTCTCTCTGGTTCCCCTTCTCATACTGAGAGAAGTTGGAGGAGGAGACCCGTCCACTTAAGGTGGACCGGGTCAACCTTCTTTGACCCACGCTACATTGCCTCGCTACAGTACCCAGTGCTACAGTACCCCCGCCCTTCACGAGGTCTTTTCGCCACAATTTTGACGTATAACTATGTTTTGAGATATGGATTGTGAGTTGGCTGAAGCATGCCGCCACTTTCGACGTGAATGCCACCAAGAACTTTTGAAAATCGATAATACTTTGCAATACATGTTAGATATTTTGAACAAGCCTCGTATTCATGAAGCGCACTATGAAGCCAATCCGGCGTTAATAGAAGAGTATTATGCAGAGGTTGAGTCTGAGATGTCTGCAATAAATGATAACCCCTTTGTGGCGAAGGATGATCTGGCGGCGGAAGAGGTAGTTGGAGATGTGGTTGAAGAGTCAAAGGATGTTTTAGTTACACCGATACTGCATGACTTGTGGGATCACTCTCTTATCATTGAAGCGGGTTTTGATTTACTTTCCGATCAGTTGTTCGAGATCTCGATATCTTTGTGTCGTCATTTTCCACAGTAGACACATTGTTTGTTACTGCTTCTGATGGTTTTGATGTGTTATGGTGTGCTTTTGAGTCACATCATCAGTGCCCATTGCTGGGTCTTCGTTTGATAATTTGTATGGGTAAGACAATGTGCTATGATCGTCGGTTGGTCCTCTCTATTCAATGTGGGTCCTTCGACATTTCAAAACTCGAGGACGAGTTTTCTCGAACCAGGGGAGAATGATGGGCATCGAAGATCTGCGAAAACGAAGCCGATTGTCCCTTGCTTATCTTATTTGGCCTAATAGAGATCTGATTGATGTAATTTTATGTATTTGAATAGTCGTAGTGAGGTGTAGGCCCAATAAGAGCCCAATAGGTCTTTTTCATTTTTGCTGTAATTTTGGGTACGAATTTCGTACTATTATAAGTCTGAGGGTTTGTTGGTCTTTATTAAGTCTTTTGAGAGTCTTACGGTTTAATCCCTATATATATGTGTCTTGTATGCAGCAAAGAGTTAGTTGATGTTATTGAGAAATGATGCGGGACGTGGTGGGGAAGAGGAAGAAAGAAGCGGGAAGAGGTGGGGTTTTCGCTGGGAGGAAGAGGGAGAAGCAGAGAGAGAGAGGTACGCAGGGAGAGAAACGCAGAAAGAGAGGAAGAGAAGAAAAGGAGGTAGCGGCTCAAAAGGTCTTTTTCATTTTTGCTGTAATTTTGGGTACGAATTTCGTACTATTATAAGTCTGAGGGTTATGTTGGTCTTTATTAAGTCTTTTGAGAGTCTTAGGGTTTAATCCCTATATATATGTGTCTTGCATGCAGCAAAGAGTTAGTTGATGTTATTGAGAAATAAAGAAATCCCTTTTGAGCCGCTACGTCCTTTTTCTTCTCTTCCTCTCTTTCTGCGTTTCTCTCCCTGCGTACCTCTCTCTCTCTGCTTCTCCCTCTTCCTCCCAGCGAAAACCCCACCTCTTCCCGCTTCTTTCTTCCTCTTCCCCACCACGTCCCGCATCACAAAGAATCATGTAAAATTTCACTAGAAATGGTATGCTTTAGAATGATATGAATTATAATCCTCTTATTTTGGTTGCATTTTTTATGTGGCAAAATGACCAATTGAACATCTATGAGAACAACATTCTACGGCCCTTTTTGTACACCGTTGGCTTTTTGAGTGATATATACAAGTGCAATCTGTAATCTTCGCTCTAATAATGATTCATATGAAAAGAGTTCTTATACTTCTTTTTATATATACACAACTTCAATCTGCAATTTTCATTCCAAAATGAATCACATTGAAGATCTCTTATAGTTATTTATATGTGTAGAGCTCAATCTGCAACTTTAACATGATAAGCTAAATAGTTACAATTTCTTCTGGAGATCGGAACGGGCTCCAAATCCAATGTTGCTCAACCCCCTCTTCAGAATCATTGCTAATATTCTTTAGCTTATTTATGACAAGTAAAGACTATCTAGTAGCTAACATCAGTTACCCATCTCAGTGGGCCTAGATACAAATGGGTAACCTACTGGGCCAATTTGAGATGTCTATTGAACTTTTGCACTGTCCAATCTTCCTGCATGACAACAATAATGGGGAATAGCAGGTGTAAGGGTTTCCATGTAAAAAAAGGGTATATTTCTTTAAACTTTATATAGCAGGGTCAAATTTCAAGATTACATAAATGGAAGGCTTATTTAAATTTGTTTCCTTATATATACACCCTAATGGGTGAAGATTGATGGGCACAGTTTGATTTGAATTTGGGCTAAAATCAGTTTATAATTGACTTCCCATGTGTTCTAGTAAAATCCTTAAATGTGCTAAGTCCAACAAGCCTTTACTGTGTCACATAGGTAGGCCAGGTAAGGGCCCATAAAGTGATAAAGACCCTCTGAAACATAGATGGAAGTATCGGCTGAAACTGATATGTTTCGGCTGAAACGTATCAGTTTTGGCCATGACTAATCCAACACCCACCGAAAACACTGTAGCAACTCCAATACTACAAAAATTAGTATTTTAATTGGTTTCGGCCGAAACCGACCGTTTACTCTTCCCTTAAGGCCATCCGAGACTGGCCGAGACCCAGCAGAACAAATCCGAAATTGTTTTGGTTTTGGGATTGGGTGATCCCAAAACCGACACTCTCATCCTTGCTCTGAAATGCCTCAACTACGTTGTCTTTCCGCTGCCCCTCTCTCCAATAAAGAGGGATAGCTTCAGGACACCCTCTCAGACTAGCCTTGGCTTAGTAAGAGAGGGAGTGGGAGCCAAGGATGGGAGTGTCGGTTTCAGTTTTGGGATCACCCAGGCCCAAAACCGAAATGGTTTCGATTTCACCCGGTTTCAGTCAGTCTTGGAGTTTCAAATATGAATTTTTTTAGTATCGGAGTTACTACAGTGTTTTCGGACGGTTCCGGATTGGTCATGGCCAAAAACGATACGTTTCGGCCGAAACTAAAATCCATGGTGGGAGATGGGTAGAGAAGCAGCAGATAGAAGGGAAAGAGAGTGCAGTAGAGGAGAGAATAGAAAGAGAGGGGAGGAGGAGAAGTACAAAAAAGCATAAAGGGGTCAAGAAAAGAAGGAAACAGCAACCGAGAGAGATTTTGCAATGAGGAATCTTTCAATGAATGCCAACATCAAATGTCTGTTCTATCTCAGTACATGAGAAAGGAGGGATCTAGGAGAAATCTTGGGGATCAGAGATTGTAAAAAGCGTATACTTTTAAGTTTAGATTTCTAATGTCATTTGCTTAGCCTAATATTTTTTATAATGCATGAGTATTACATACACAAAAGCTTCAGTGTTTATAATGTTTCTCTGTGTGGCATGTCATAGTGTGAGTGTGACTCAGTCTAATGGAACACTAGATCTGATGATATCCTGACCACATGATCTCTGCGTGACAGGTTTTCAAGCTTCTTGAAGTGGACCATTTGGAACATTTCTTAAATACTAGAGTCAAAACAAGTTAAAAAGGTGCATGGCAGCATGGTTGTAGGTTTCGCCCGAAACCGAAACCGACACGGCGAAACGTGTCGGTTTCGGCCTTGGGCGACACGAAACCGGACCGGAACACTGTTCCGGTCCGAGACTTAATGGTTTCGGGCGAAACCGAAACCGACACCACCCGGTGTCGGCCCAAAACTGGCGACACCAGGCGAAACCCGATGCGAACTCCCCTGAAAAGGCGCACATTTGAGAGTTCGAGCTCCACATTTGAACAATAAGTGATATGTTTGATTGTTTTAGGTTCCAAGCAGTCTTTTATGTGATTCTACTTAATCCAATTTATTGTAATATTTATAATAGTGCAAGACGACAACATCACTCCATGTTTATTGTTTAACTCTTTAATATGCATCGAATATTCCATTAACATGTCACCCACATATATCTGTCACTTAATCCAATTTTTTTCAATCTTATATGCATGTCCACTGGTTCTTTTGTGTTGTGATGATTTTTATATTTTTACAGATTTATTTGAGTTTTTTTACAATTTTTTTGTCAACTGTTATAGGTTTCGGACGAAACCGAAACCGTTTCGGTTTCGGCCCTACCCGAAACCGAAACCGAAACCGACACCCTCATCCTTGCATGGCAGAATAAATAAATATAGAACCCAACATTTGGATCAACATTCAGTAATAAAAAGCATACCAGATATTTGAACTACAAGCTTATGGGGCAAATTTAGGTCATCCCAAACATATTCCACAGAACTTCCAGACCCTAGTGTCTCCAATTCTCCAGAGTCCTGAAACAATGTCAAAAATTCCCAAATTTGAGATAAATTCAGATTAATTTATTGATTTATATTCTACTATAATCAAATGATAACACAAATCCACATCAACCTTTTGATAGTATGTAATGGATGCGCCGCGCAAGCAGTTTTCAATGCGGTAAGGTGGTGTTAAATCTGGTGGCATATGGAAGTGCAATACCAGACAGGAGCTTTCCTCCTCTATATAGACAGAGGCAAACTGTGTCACTCTTCTCTCAGTCTCAGTAGTGGTGACTGCATGTGATCCACTGCTAAAAGAAACTGGTTGCCTCTTAAACTTGATAAAGAAACGGCCCAGTGAAGAAATACATATTGGCCCCGACCAAGCACAGTCAATCACTTTCAAGCGAAACTGAATAAAAACTAAGGAATCCTCCTCAATATTCCGATGTTTTCTGAACACCGAATCAAAGAAGCTGGTCTCACTTCTTTTCCTGCTATTACCATGCATGTAAAGTATTGCTTTCTGTTTACCTTCAACTTGAGTAATGCCATCTGCATCATTCTGCAAAATTAGAAAAGGAGAAAAAGCATCATGATGCAAATACATAGGCCCCTAAAATGTAGATGTTAGCATCATCCGAAACCGATATGTTTCGGCCGAGACCAATCCGAAACTGGCCCCAAACACTGTAGCAAATCCGAAACCATAAAAAATAATATTTTTATCAGTTTCCGCTGAAACCAGACCAAAACTGACCGAAACCATCCAAAACTGGCCACTCAACTCTTAAGGCCGTCCTAGACACCGAGATCAGCCGAAATGAAACCGAAACCGTATCGGTTTCAGACCCGTTCGAAACCGATACTAACATCCGTGCCCTAAAAATCAAATACAGTAAAAAGAAATGGAGTGGACCTCCAAGTCATATTGTCGAATGATGAGAGGCTCCATGGATTCATTTGATATAACATATCTTGGGACAATAGACACCAGCTGTGCGGGCACAAATGCCTTATACACACATGGCTTTAATGAAACACCAACTTGCACAACACAACTGACTCCAACTTCATTGCTAGATTTCAAGTGCAACTCTGTAAAACCAGACAAAGTATCTAAGTCTAGTGACGAATATGATGCCTTTTCTTCCATCAATCTGAGGTGCACTTTGTTTGACCTGGGAAACAAGCATTCAAACTGTAGTAAAAAATTGGGAAGATTGTAAAAAAGTACTCCTACTTTATGAGGACAAAATCAGCTTGAAGAGGTGGTCATCACAGAAAATTGAATAAATGCTTACTTCAAGAACCATGATCTTGTAGACTTTGGAGGCAAAAAAGTACCAAGTTCGGGAGAGAAGATTGAAGTATTTATATCATTTTCCCTGCACGGTTTCATTACAAAATAAGGGAAAGGAGAAGGATAATCTATTAGACTGAATCTGTAAGGTTATACTTACCTAGAGAAAGGTTTATGACCTGACGGACAGCAAAAGAAGGGGAGCTCTGTATCATTCTGCAGGGTGTATGGAGTAAAAACAGTGGCCTGTTCAAGACTATAATTATTACTTGAATTGCTGAAAGTACATGACTTGCATCTCATCAACTCAGATGCATGGAAAATTCATCAACTTGAATGATTATAATACTACTAAAATTAAAGTGAAAGATATTATGTGCTAAAAAACAACTGTGGAAAGACCTTCAACAAGTAGGCTCTACCTCTTCTGTGTTGATAGTGCGAGTGAGATAATTGAATCAATGCATAATGTTAAGATATCAGCAGGGAAGAGAAACATGCTCCAAGCAAACGAACAAACCACCCAACTGATCCAAAAAATCTCTTCTAAAGCTTATTTGATTGCACCATCCAACTCAAAACCTTAAGGTTATGGAGAGAGCTCCACTATTATAAGCACATTGATATTTTGTCCCTTTCCTATGTTGCACTACTTTTACACAGACCCTCATGTGCAGGCCAATTTTAGGCTATGTCACATGGACTATGATAAATATGGGATACATAAACTGGATCATGCTTTGGGCTCTGGAACGACCCCTCTGTTAGTTAGGTTTTGGGTTTCCATCTTCTCGAATGCAACTTATAACACTGTTTTCTATTTTCTAATTTTCTCCATGTCTGCTTTTTTATTTTTTATTTCCTATTTCCTCTGTGAATAATAATTTTGAGTAGTAAAAAAAAATCTGTAATAAAAATATTGTTTCTGAAAATGACAAATAGAATACAATTTTAAACCACTATTCAGTAGTAAAAATATTCTTGTAATAAATTTCTGTAAAATCAGATTAGTACATCAGATTTTTTGTTGTTCATTGATGCTGCAGCTCTACCATTTGAGCTATAGGTATGTCTTCTAAATCAGTCTTTTAATTCAATGAGATTTTCTTGTGTGATGCTTATATGTTTAAATATGACAGCATGTACTCTCACTACTAACAATCAACTAGAATCATGAATAAAAAAAAAAAAACTGAAAATATAATTGACTTGGAGTTGAGGCGTCCAACTCGCTGACTAATTGGTCCGACCAGTCAATTGGGGGAGGGGGTCATCTGACTCGGACAGATTAATCCTTTTCGAAACATTGGTTATGGGTGGACAGGGTTCCACCAGTGTAAGCACACTAATAATTATCCCTTTTGGGGAACATTCTTACAATCTACAACCAATATTTGTTATCCCTTTTGGGCCCTATGAACTGAGAGAAATAGCAGAATTTTCAGAAGGGAAGTGAGGTAAGAGGAGAGGGTTTTGGCTATTGTGTGAAAAACTAATTTTTTGGGTGTTGCATTATTGTAATTTGGGGGGGCAGAACTCTTCGCTCCTTCCATCATTGGGTAATGAAGGGGATACACTTTATTAGTGATCTCTCCTTTTTGTATTGTCTTTTGTGGGGAGAGCAATTTGTATAGAGGTTTTTGTGGTTATACCTCTACACTTGTACATCCTTTTTGGTGAGGACACGAGAGCCCGGCCCGCTTCAACCCGGACATGGTCTACCGCCGTCGAGGAGCACAGCACGCTACAGAGGCGTCGATCTGGTTGGGCAACGAGCCCATGGTGTAGAGTTCACCTCCAGGAGTCCATAGACAGTAGTTTTGGCCCAATTGGGGCCCGTTTAGCACCTTTTCTATTTTCATTTATTTTCTGTTACGAATTTTGATGTTATTTTAGTCCTAATAGGATTAGTTAAGTGTTAGTATGGTAAGTCTTTAGGAGTTCTATTTGGGTTGGAATTAGTCCAAACCCTTTTAAATACATGTAAACCCCTGTTTTGAGGAATAGATTCGGTATTATTGATATTTTGAGAAGCTTGGTGCTGCCTCTTCTTCCTCCGCACGGAGCACGTCCGCGAAGGACTGGCGAGAAGCCTGCTGCGAAGGCTCGCCGCGAAGGCTACCCCTCGCTGCCAGCCACCGCGCCCAGCCCCCTCTGCCGCCGTCGCCTCCCTCTTTCTCTCTCGCTCTCTCTCCCTTCCCGCGCGTGCCGCCCTCCCTCTCTCTCTCCCGCGTCTGCACCCTCCACTGCCCAGCAGCGCCCCCTCCTGTTTCTCTCTCTCGCCCAGGCGCACCCAGCGCCGCCTCCGCCCCCTCTCTCTCCCACGCCCCAGCCCGGCCGCCCCACGCCAGCCCGCGCCCCGGCCGAGTTCCTCGCGCCCGGCCCCAGCCGCGCCTCCCTGCTCCCACTCTCTCCTCTGCCCAGCCCGCCGCCCACCGCCAGCCACGCGCCCCCCCCCCCCCCCCCCCCTCTCTTCCTCCCGCCTCCATCGCGCCGCCCCTACCTCCCCCTCTCCCTCCCGCGTCAGCCACATCCACGAGCGCCCAGCACTCGCGTCAGCGGCACTTGGCCGCCCAGCGTCCGAGCCCTGCCTGCCTCCTATGCGGCCCTGTCCCAGGTTCGCCAGCCCTGCGAGTCCAGCCCCGCGAGTCACGCTTGCAGCCGTAAGCCCACACCGCATCACCCGTGAGCGCCCAGGCCACACTGATCCGCCAAGCAGGACGAGCAAGTCAACCCGTCCATGAACTCCCGAGAAATTTAAATTTGTAGCCTGTTACTTCCCTGCGTGGAGTGGGCTAAATTAATTTTGTAATATTTAAATTCTTCATTCTGTACTCGGGATTCGTGGCACGGTCGGACTCTTCCCCACGTACAGACGTGGAGGTACGTACTCTAATCTCTAGTCGTTTACTTGCTTTTCTCGTATATGTTCATATCTGCCGCCGACTTGTGAGGTAGGACATCTAGCCCGTGACGTGCATCATAGTCGGCTTGTGAGTGCGAGAACCTATTTCCCGGAGGCTCCGTTTGGACCTTGTCTGTGGAACGACTACCCTAGTTTTGGTGGCTCCTTAGCTACCTTGGTCCCGCGTTTCCCCTCCGCGAGGGACGACTTTGTGGGCTACGTACTTCTGTGGACGTGATTATTTTCCTGTTGCTTACTTGTTTAGTTGGTGTGAATCCGCTATTCTATGTTGCTTAGTGCTGATCGCGTCTTAGGAGAGTCGTAGTACGTCGGTTAGCGTAGTCCCGTGTGTTGTCCCGCATCACTTTTCCTATTAATATAATCTGTG
The DNA here is from genome assembly GCA_014218235.1 of Colocasia esculenta. Classification (NCBI taxonomy): domain Eukaryota; kingdom Viridiplantae; phylum Streptophyta; class Magnoliopsida; order Alismatales; family Araceae; genus Colocasia; species Colocasia esculenta. The sequence goes on from CM024760.1 coordinate 176,154,131, forward strand.
GCAAGGTTTGCTGCATCACCGATTCAGACCGAATCGGGTTTCCCCTGATTCGATTCGACTGATTCGGTCCGATTCACATGGATGCAGCCAGAAACCTTGGCCGATTCTCTTGAATCTGGCCTTTTTTCTACTGGTTCTCTGGTTTAGGCCTCTTATGAATATGTTTCATCATATTCGATGATATTTACGCCATGTATTGCTATACAAACATTTATTTTCAATCAGAAAAATCATTAGAACAGTGAAAATAATTGAAACTCAATAATAGAAAGATATTTACATTGCACAAACTAAATACAAAGATCAAACTCTAAACCCAAATACAAAATACAATGACTCTAATATCCCCAATGCCCCTACTGATATAGATCATAAGCACCCCACTGGGACTGGCTAGGCACTAACTCTGACTCATCTGACTCTGAGGGTATCTGTCCAATAATGTGATAACATTTTCTTTCAGACACAAAATTATGATACTCATCCCATGTCATCATGATATGGTATCTTTGTCGAAACAACCTGAGATAATGGTTCCACATTTGGCATCCGAGACATACTACGTTCAGTTGTGCTATCTGTCCATCCTCCAAAGGATCAAAAACATGAACTGGAACAAGAAATGTTGCAGAAGGATACATATATGGACCAAGGTAGCTTGTGGCAGTTGTTGTGTGATAGGGGGTCGAGTAAAGTAATCCCTTGTTGAACCCTAAAAGTCTGCAGACAACATCCAGGGATTTTCCTTCGAAGTTAAACAAGGAAATCCTCAAGTGGCATCAAACTCTCCGAACAAATCAAAGAAGGACAATGCCTTGTGCGAAATACTGAAGTACAAATATAGCACGGAAAAAATCCGGCAGCACAGGGTCCATAAAGACCAAGTGTAAAGTACAAGAACACGGAAGAAATCCAGCAATACGAGGTCCATAAAGACCAAGTATGAAGTACAAGTACAAGTACAAGCACAAGAACAAGTTCGCAACAGAAGCTCCAAGGATTCAAGTCCAATTCTTCGCCAAGTAAAGCTCCGAGCAAGGAAGCAGAACTCCGACAAATTGGGTACCCCTCAAATGGGGCATTAATGGCCTATTTATAGGCATCTCTTCCCCCCATTTTGAACCATTTCCTGGTTCAAAGGGAGGGGAGGGGAAGAGCCTCCACCGTTTTCTCATGAAAACGGTTGGAGGACTCCAACCGGTTTCATACAAAACCGATTGGAGGCTCCTTCAACCGGTTTCATATGCCCCTCCAACCGTTTTAACATAAAAACGGTTGGGGGGTGCTCCCCCTCCAACCGGTTTCATGTTAAAACGGTTGGAGGGGAGCCCCCTCCAACCGGTTTCTATGTAAACCGCTTGGAGGGGAAACCCCTGCAACCGATGGGGAGACCCCCCCTCTCCCTCTCCTGTTTATGCAGCAGGAGGGAGGGGGAGCCGTCCCCTATAAAAGGGGAGGCACCCCCTCCATTCAAAGGGACCAAGCCCCCCCCCCAAAAAAACCCCTTTATGCTGGAAAAACCAGTCCCCAATAGCCTTGTAAGGCCCCATCTTTGTTCTGAAAAATTCAGAAATAGCAAGTCTCCCTTCTTCCAATCCCTTCAACTTGTTCTTCCAAGTTCTCGGTTTGGCGTGAAGGTATTGGCCCACTCTTTGCTCGATATGGGGTGAAAAGTGTTGGATAGTGCAGAGGGGAGGGGGAGATCGCCATCTCAAGTAGCATCAACATCTTCTCCGTCCCTCCCGTGGGAGATTTCTCCAAAGTTCTATAGTATATTTCACATCCGTGCATCGAGCAAGTCTCGGTGGAGATTTTTCGGGGTTTAAATACCGTCCGTATCGAGCAAGTCTCTACGGACATATGGTATTTAAATACCCTTGTATCTTGTGCTCTAATGTCCCCACATCGAGCAAGCCTCTGTGGGGATTTTTCAGGATTTAAATACTGTCCATATCGAGCAAGTCTCTATGGGCACATGGTATTTAAATACCCTTGTGCTTTGTGCTCTAAATACCTCCATATTGAGCAAGTCTCTATGGGTACGTGCATTTAGATGCCATTTGTTCTTGTACTTGTATGTATATGTTTCTTCGAGTAGACTCTGCCCAAGCAAAAGTTCTGCCCAAGAACATATTCATATGATCATAATCTCGTGCTTATATGCATATGTTTCTTTGAGAAAACTCTGTATAAACAGAAGTTCTGCTCAAATACATACCCATATAATCATGATCTTACGCTCATATGTATATGATTCTTAGGAGGAACTCTGCCCATGTGGAGGTTCTACCTAAGAACATATCTATATAAGTTCAATATCGTGTTCATACGCATATACTCTTTTAAGGACGCTCCGTCTAAACGGAAACTCCGTCCGAGGATTTACTCGGATATTCATAAATATGTCCTCATATGCATATACTTCCTAAAAGAAAAATCCATCCAAATGGGAGTTCCGTCCCGGAGGACATTCGTATACTCACAGAAGTTATATTCATAGGCGTATATTCGTCAAGAGAAAATATATACTCACAAGATAATTATGTCTATACGGGCATATTCCTGTCTATTTTCAGTCATATGACAAATTCTTCAGAGAAAACCCATATTCCTTTTCAAAAGGACAAATCCATTTTCAAAATCAAAACTCATTCTGTCCAAAAAAAATAGAAGAAGAAAATATTGTATTAGAATTCCTTACAGATGCATATATTCTCGCCCATGCTATGAAATGGTATTTGAGTTGAAACTGGTGTTAATACGACACCTAAGGCTTTTAACTCGATGTAAATGTAACATCGATTCCGATCGATGGAGACGGGTCCAGCACACGCCACCCCAATCGCCTGATGATTAAAAGGCACGGAATCAAAGAAGTTCAGATTATAAACGGCGCACTCGTCCGTTTCACGGACGTCAAAATCTTTTCTCTGCATTGCATAGATCACTTTTATTTCTGTCTGGTAGACAGGCTGACACGCCCTGCAATATAAAAATCAAAACATGATAAACATCAAACTCAAATACCCGAAACTCCATTAGAGAGTGAGGGAGAGAAAAAAAATCCCATGCCCACATCCCTTACATTAGAAAATTGACGGGACTAACTTCTGCCAACACCCCCCCACTGCTGAGCCACTACCATTGCCACTGCCACAGTGCCACCGCCACCCTCGTACTGACCTCCCTGAAAATTGACTCTATAGGCTACCCTTTGGTCAGCTTCCCATGCCTCATCCCTGCTATGTGCTCTGACCTCCCTTTCTTGCACATCAGGATCAGACACATTCCGCATACATTTCTACTTCATCATCAATGCCTTCATCTCGTTCCCTTCCCGATATGATACTTTCCTGCATTTCCTTATCTGCCCTCTTTCTTGTAGTCTCCGCTCGAACATGTTTAAGGTGTTCAGTCATAAGCTTTTTCACTTCAGTTGGCACCATTTTAAAGCCCTGCACATCATGGTAGCCTACTAGCCGGCCACCTGCAAGGTGCTTCTTCAGTTGGGAGACGCCACCTCCTTGTTCCGTAAAACTACAATAGTTGCACTTGAAATTGTTTCTACTACCCAACATGGTGCCATGCTGCCACCCAACATCATCACTAAAGCCCTTCTTCAATGCCATCTGGAGGAACAAATAGGAATAAAATATATTAACACAATTAATTCGAATTTTAGACACTAATTTTTTTTCTCATATCTATGGATAATTTTTTCCATGGACATCTTACAACTCCATTCACACCTCTATAGGGAGTTTGTGAATTTTCAACCTTTATTTAATTTCTGGTAAAATTTTTAAAAATTTACTAATACGGGAACACAAATTTATTATAACTCCAATTCATATGGAATCAATTTCTAACCATGATTTAGAAGTTATACAACATATCGCTATCAAATGTTGGTATTTAAAAAATAATAATTATTTTAAATTTTATTCAAAAATTCAATTTTTAGGGAAAATATCCAAATCTACATGAAAAACTTGTAGATCTTAATGAGAAATGGTTGCAAGTGTACACCAATCACTTGCAACATCATTTCCCATGAACATCTAAGTCATACATAAAAAAAAAATCGAGAAATTGAAGGAATATAGTGGCTTACCTTCAAACCCCCGTAGAAACTCCCAAAAACTTGAAGAACAAGGCTTGAATGTCTCCAAATCCATGTCCAAATGGCTTCAAACTCACATAGGAACCCTCCCTAAGTGTTTTGGCATGGAGATCTAGGGGGTTTTTTTAGAGAAAGGGTTGAAAATAAGGGGAGAAAGACACCTCCAACCTGTTGCACTACGAATCGGTACAGTCCCTTTTGCAGCAGTTCGGCTGACATCTTAAGGGTGTCGAGCAAATCGAACCTGATGCACACAGTATCGGGACACATCGAGCGAATCGGGTTCAATTCGCAACCGATTCGCCTGATCGATCGGATCCGGGTGAATCAATGGGAATTGCAAATCGGGAAACCTATGATTCGCATCGATTCACCTGAATCAGACCGATTCGATTCACCACGCCAAACCATGATCTGTGGTACCATCCACATTTGAAAGAAATACATGCAACATAACATTATGAATTTCTTGAAGAGGAGTTTTACTCCATTTGAGTTATTTATTCAATTGTTTGAAGTTGATTATTGGGGATATCTTTAGACCCATCCCTAAGTGAGGATTCCACAGGTTTGGGATGAACCCCTAGGGACACAGGTGTCGGATCCAACATATAATTACGGATCCGGTTCCTTTACCTCTCCCCGCCAACCTTGGTTATGTTAATTACATCGGTTGATTAACTGAAAACCCTCGATTAACTGCTACTAGATGTCTTCAAAAAATGCCCATCGCGATACATGAAAAGGGATGATCAAAATGCGGGTGAATGCAACCAGATATAGATTTAAATAATGCTATTTATTGAAATTTCATGTTAATCTGATAAAATCTGAAATGCTCGACTAACCCAAGTCAAATGGGTAAATGCATCTCCATTTAAATTTTGATTCCCTTGACTTCAGGAATCTTGGGTGGTCTGGAACACCGTGGGAATATTCCCACTATTTTAGAGGGAAAGAACTCAGGTCATTGTTAAAAAACTTAGTATCTTAGAAAGCCTAAGACACAAATGAGATTCATTATGTGATCAGATTTCAGAAAAACATGAATTTCATTAAGATTTTATATGAATGGGCTGGCAATCCAGCAACATTTTATTTCAGTTTTAATCTTTCTAACTATGCACATCTTTCACAAATGAAAGCTTTAAGATACTCAAAATTTCTAAGAGGATATGGGACAATGTTTCAAGCTGGACATGCTTAAGGTGTTCATGATATCTTCTCACGTAATCATATTTTCCATGATTTGACGGGCTATAAACCCCATTGTCATGTCTCCAAATATTACATGACAGAGAAATCTAGCAGACAATGTGAATCCATCCTAGAGAGCTAGCCTCCTGAAATTTATTTTTTGAAGGATTTAAAGTTCCTCTGGAAGGTCTTGGCTTTAGGTCTTCCTCTTGCGGATCAAAGTTGACCCCTCTATCTTCTTCTTCTCCTCCTTTTTTCTTGCAATGCTTGTCTTGGTAAACTTCAATCTTTCCTTTGGCAATCCTATCTCCTTATGGTGTTCTACCTTCAGCCTCCCTCTTCAAAAATTCATGCTCTTGGTGCTTCTCTCCAAATCTTCTTCCTCAAATGCTCAACTTAGCCCTATAGGTATAGAGAGATGAGAAAAGATTTATATATGATTTTCTTGATTTAGAGAAGGTGAGTACTGAGAGAATTGATTTGGTGGACATTAAAAAAGAAAGAAAGGTGTCTCTCAAAGATATGTTAGATTAGGTTCAGGATACGTACGAAGGTGTTAGTGTTACTACCAAGGATGTTAGTATCGGTTTCGGTATTGGTTTCAGCCAAGTCTGAAACCGATATGATTTTGGTTACGTTTTGGCCAGTCTCAGGTGCCTCAGGTGGCCTTAAGAGTAGCCCAGTTCGGTCTGATTTCGGCCGATTTCGACCAAAACTGGCGGAAACTGATTAAAATATTGTTTTCTAATAGTTTCAAATTTTCTGAAGTGTTTCAGGTCAGTTTTGGATTGGGCCGAAACGTATCGGTTTTGGCCGATATTAACATCTATGGCTACTACTAGTGTGAAAACTGTTGCTAAAGGGACTTGTGAATTTTCGGTCACTATAGGTTTGCATCAAGGTTCTGCACTAAGTCCACATCTCTTTGCTCTAGTTATGGATGAAGTAACAAAAATAATTGCATGGTGATATCCCTTGGTGGATGCTATTTGCGGATAATATTGTCTTAAACTCTTAATTGATGAAAGTATTGATGGTTTAAATGTTAATTGAGAAAGTTAGAGGTATGCTTTGAAGTTTAAAGGTTTTAAAATTAATACGAACAAGTCAGAATTTATGCATTGTAATTATAATAATGAAAGAGTGTTATAAGAATATATGATTCTAATTGATGGTCAAAACATCCCTAAGAGTAGTAGCTTTGGGCACTTAGGGTCAATCATTCAAGAGAATGAGAAGATTTATGACGATGTTGCACGCAAAATTAAGGTAGACTGGTTAAAATGGAGAAGTGCATCAAGAATCCTCTGAGATCATTGCATACTCTGAAACTTAAAGGGAAGTTTTATAGAACAGTTGTGAGGCCTGCTTTGTTATATGATACCGAGTGTTGGGCAGTGCGAAAGGAACATATTAATAAAATGTGTATAGCAGAGATAGAGATGTTGAGATGGATGTGTAGTAAAACTAAAAAAGATAAAATTAAGAATGAGCACTTCCGTGAGGACTTGAAGATAACTCAAATTGATAATAAAATGAGAGAAAATAGACTCGCGTGGTTTGGACCAAGGTTTGATGCATCGGCGATTTGACCGAATCGGGTTTCCCTCGATTCGGTCAGATTCGCCCGAATCGGACTGATTCACATGGATGCGGCCAGAAACCTAGTTTCTAGCACATTTCTTGGCCGATTCTCTTGAATCTGG
>CM024760.1:176161256-176275050 GCA_014218235.1 Colocasia esculenta
TGGAAGGACAGGACTTTGTCTCCTTCTTGTGCTCTTCAGTCCTAGATAGTCTCCTGACGTATTACCTCTCCATGTTCAGAGATACTTTGGGGCAATGCTTGTCATATCGAAACTTGGCTTCGTCTCAGGGAGGTCAAAGAGAAGAGAACTCGAAGAGATCTCGGTAAGATCTCGGGAGATCTGGAGAACACAAAAGTGTGGATCACAAAGATTCACATAGATAATTTCTAAAGGAACATAGATAATTGTATCTATTCTCAAGTCTCGACCATGGATGACATAGGTTCACATATATCATACAACAAGAGTGGGGGAATTGGGATTCGGGATGTGCATTTTCATTTTTCTCTCCATAGGGTTTTACTTTAAGCATAAAAAAATTTAATTCATGACATGGGAACCCATGTTAAAATATCTTATTTATCTGAATATCACAATGGACTAAGTACTGTTAGTAGAAGAGAAAGTTTCTTGGAGAAGTCACATGCACATTGACTTATTTCACCGGACTTTGAATTTTTAGTATTCTATGTAGTTTATTTGAATTATGAAATTTTTAGTTAGACCAAATTATGAAGAATTAGAAAGTCCTCATTTTGATGGAATCACCAAAATTACAATTTTCTTCTTAGATGGGAGAGTTGACTTTTTTTTTGTAACAGATGATTTTTTTAATATTTTTATTAGATTCAAATAGGAGGTACTTTCTTATTTACATGTAATATCTTAAGTAAACGAAACTACAAACTACAAATTATAACATTTACTTAAATGATGTTCAGGAAAATAAGGGGATCCTGCCAATCCTCGTCGACATGGTTGCTGCTACTCTACAGAGGGTTGTTTACAAAGTTGACCCAATACGTGAGGATGCGCATGAAGAACAATCTAAAGAACTGCATTATGTGGCCGACCCGACGCTGATTGAGAAGTATGAAGAACAAATGAAAGAAATACATTATGTAGCTGATCCCGCACTAGATGATGAGTACTATAGACAGATTGAATTGGAGTTGTCTGAGGCAGATGAAGACATCCCTGCAGAGAAGTATGAGTCAATGACAGAGAAGATTGTGGTTGATTAGTCAAAGCCTACTATGGATGCTATCAGTCGGTACGACTTCGATCACATTTGGAGTAATATTGAGACTCACCTCTCACTTGGCAGAACAGTTCCCCTCTACACATTGATCCATGAGGCTTTCATGATATCAGCTAGATTCGCTCCTCCCCTCATATCCCCGTGGATATTGCTTCACTTTAAAACTCGAGGACAAATTTTTTCGACCGGGGAGAATGATGGGAATCGAAAAACTGCACCAAAGGATCCATGGGCCATTTGTTTATTTTGTTTGGCCCATTAGAGACCCATTTGATGTAATTTTCTCTTTTAAAATTTTATGTATTTAGAAAGGGGTATTTTGGTCTTTTGGGCCCTTGGTAGGTGAGAAGAGCCATGTGGGTCCTTAAATACATGTAACCCCCCCACCCCACGTTTCGGCAATGAATGCTTTGAAGAAAAAAGAAATGGCCTAGTGTCTTCTACTTTGAGGGGTACGCCCTTGTTCCCCTTCTCCCTCCCCCTCCTCCAGTGGATTCCGGCCCTCCTCCCTTCCTCACCCGCCCCCTTTCTCCGGCGACCCACTCCTCCTCTCCCTCTCGGCCTCTTTTCCCTTCCCGTTTCGCATCACTTAGTGTACGAAACTCTTGTTATAGTTATTTGAATTCATTGCTTATCTCAATAGAATATTCTTCTGACCCTTCCAGGTCTTCGGACCCGTAGGCCGTAGGTGGTAGTCTAAAGGTTGGACACTTGGAGGGCTTTCCAGGTGTCGAACCCTCGAGTCATTGCACTCCAGCCAGCTTGCCAATGTCCAAGATGTCCGAGACACTTGATGCCGAGATCTCTTGAGATTCTTTGTCTTAATCAAGCGGGGGATTTGAAACCCATCCCTTCACTCCCCAACCATCACACCGATGTGGTTGCCATTTAAATGCCTTTCATTAAGAAGAAGGCTCCTGGTCATGGTTATTGTCCACTGTAAGCCTTATAGGCAACCCTTTCTTAAGTCTTTCTTTTTGAATTGTAACCCTTTCTTAGGTCTCATTGTATTGTTTTCTCATGTTGAGTGTTTAAGTGAATGAAACTGCATATTGTCCCTCAAAAATATGCACTTAATTTAGTCTTTGTTAGTGTTCCTGTTCACTGGATATTTATGTGAGATTTCTTCAATATCTCCTCCGTTACCCTCTTGAGATAAAACAAAGATCCAACATGACCTTTTTCATTTGTGATTGTTCAATTCCTGTTATTTCTCGTTAATGCTTTAGGCATTTATAGATTTTACTTAAATCTTGATTTATTTGTGGAATATTTATTTCTCATTCCCGTTAATTCTTGCTTATTTGTTGTTGATTCTTGTTTTAAAATTTATGATATTAACTTACTAAAACTTAAAAGTGTTGCTTTTGGTATGAATTCTTTTGATATCTAATTGTAACATATACTAATGATGGCCATCAATGTTATCCAATTATTTGTTTTTTCTTAAAATGATCCTTTTGTTGTCACATTTTACATATATATATTATATATATCTATGTGTGAGGGTGTGCTTGTCTTTTCTTTTCTTTTTTGCATCCCAATATCCCAAGATTTTACCGTTATCTCTTTGAGATCTCTTCTCTAGGACCCCTCGGAGACGAAACCGAGATCCGATAGAGCAAACCTTGGTACCATACACATCATGCCCAACTATTTTACTTTTTCTTGGCCAAACAACACCCCTCTGCAACTGTCGGATGCGGAAAATATTTCCCCTCTCTTTTCTTTTCGTTCTTTCTATTTTGTTTTACGGGCAAGGCAGTCTGTACAAACAGACATTTAGGGTTCGCTTAATGCGGGTATTTTACATGCCCATTTACTGGACATTATATATTCCGCGTGATTTATTTTATCAGGCGCTTAGGTTTTCGTGTACTGGACATTTCCCCACCGACCAAAGTCGGTGCTATATTACATCGAGTTAAACTTGAACACCTTTGATTCTCTATCAAAGAAAGCCTTTTGTCTTTGTTTATTGTGACAATGACCTTAATGGTCGCCCTTTGTGGGTACACACTCCTGCAAAGAAAATTGAAAAATTTTAATATTTGTACACATGTAATTTAAATTACAATTGGTTTTTCAAGACCTATACAAAGGGGTCCCGATTATATAATCTGGTCTTCAACACTTCATTTGATCACGATCCGATTCTTCAAAAACTTGCTTTAAGCCTTCAGCCACGATCAGACCGTTGACTTGGATTTCATCACAATGAGACTATTGGATCGCCAAGATGATCACTGTCAATCCATTGTGTTTGCTTCATGGTCACCATCACCATTTGATTGTGACGGGACCTTTGAGCGGTCTTGCCAGGTTTCCGCTAGCTTGTACCCTTTCTAGGTGCTTCCGTTGTTTTCGGTATCCCGAGGTCTTTTCAGTCGCACTTGTCATTTCCTTGACCTCCCAAGGCTTTTCAGCCATTTCTTGACCTTTAACAGAGATTCCTGCCATTTCTTGGCAATCCCAAGGCCGGGCATGGCCAGCCATAAGCTAAGTCCAGGAGAGTGCACACCGCTTCAGAGAAGTGATGTGGGTACCGCTCCACCGAGCCGTGCAAAGTATTATTATATACATATAAAGGGAATCGACGCGAATCAGGGATCGGGTTTCCCCTGATTCGCACCGATTCGTGGAATCGGGCCGATTCGGGGGAATCGGGCCGATTCGCCCCGATACGGCAAACCATGGTGCCGGGGGCATTCCCTCTTTGAGCTCTGTCGCCTTTGGAGCTTGCCAGGGGCTTCATGCCATTTTTTAGACCGACCAAGGGATTCCATGCAATTCTCTAACTCCATGAGGCTTTACGTGTAGTTTTCCCCTAAATCGGAGTATTTTTGCCATTTTTCCAATGGTAGGGGCATTTCTGCTATTTCCCCCACAACCAGGGTATTTCTACAGTTTCTGCATCTTTCAAGGCTCTTTCTGTAATTTTCTGGGTAGCAGTGGGACCTCCTTACAATTATGCACCATTCAGAGACTTCTCTGCCATTTCCAACCCTTCATGAGCATTCCTGCACTTTTCCCCACAAATTGGGGTATTTTTGCAATTTTCCGCTTTTCAAGGGGCTTTTCTGCAATTTCCCACAAATTGGGGGATTCTATGCAATTTTACAGACAGCAGGACCATTTATGTCATTTTTCCCCCTGACTGGGGTATTCCTACAATTTTCCCCATCCCCGAGGTATTTCTACAATTTTCTGCTCTTCCCGGGGCCTTTATGTGATTTCCCACAAGCCGGGGACTTCTGTGCAATTTTTCGGACAGCAGGGATATTTCTGTACTTTTCTCCCTCACCAGGGTATTTCTGCAATTTCCAGACAACAAGGGTATTTCTGTGATTTTTGCACACTTCATGGGTTTCCGGAGGTGGGGTATCTCCGGTTGGGTTTTTTGGACCAGAGGTGGGTGCCTCCGGTTGGATGTTTAGTGGACCGAAGGTGGGGTGCCTCCGGTTGAGTTTGGACCGGAGGTAGGGGTACCTCCGGTTGGAATTTTGCTGGACCGGAGGTGGGATGCCTCCGATTGGGTTTGGATCGGGGGTGGGTGCCTCCGGTTGGAAGTTTGGTGGACTGGAGGTGGGGGTACCTCTGGTTGGGTTTGGACCGAAGGCACCCCCTTGGAGATGGGCAAAAAGTCCCAAGGGTGGAGAGCTTCACAAGGTGGGCCAAGGCTTGGAGAGGCCAAAGAGGGGGGGCTCCCACCCCCTTCCAAGAGAGGGAAAGAGGGTCCAAGACCCTTGGAGATGGAGGGGCCAAAGACCTCCTCCATGCTAACACCCCCCCTCCATTTATAGAAGTGAGGGGGTGAAGAGAAAGAGGACCGAAGGTGGGGTACCTTCGGTTGGGGGTCCAACGGAGGTACCCCCCCTCCGGTTGGAAGGGGGCAACCGGAGCCCCCCCCCCCTCCCCCCCCACCTCCGGTTGGAGACTGGGAGGGAGGAACTGGAGGTGGGTTACCTTCGGTTAGGGGTCCAACCGGAGGTACCCCCCCTCCGGTTGGAAGGGGGGCAAACCGGAGCCCCCCCCCCCCCCCCCCAACCTCCGGTTGGAGAGTGGGAGGGAGGAACCGGAGGCACCCCCCCTCCGCTTGGGGGGGTTGAAGAGGAAGAGGAGGAGGGGATCCCTTCCGGTTGGGTGGCAACCGGAGGGGGGGTGCCTCTGGTTGGGTGGCAACCGGAGACACCCACCTCCGGTTGGAGGGGGTACTGGAGGTACCCCTCCTCCGGTTTGGATGAGAGAGGGGCCGGGGGGGGGGGGGGGGGGGGGGGGGGCGCGGAGGTGGGGTAGTTGGGTCCATTTTTTTTTTTGGGGGGGGGTTGGTATTTTTGGGTTTTTTGTGGGGATTTTGGTAATTTCGGGATTTTTGGGAATTTCTGGTTTTTTTATTTCTGGGTTTTTGAGGAAATTTTGGGATTTTGGGGAATTTCTGGAATTTCAGGGAATCTTGGGGTTTTTTTTAGTTTTGTGGAGTTTCTGGGAATTTCTGTGCATCATCAGAAATGGGTATTTTCTGATAATTTGGGTTTTGAGGAATTTTGGTATTCTATAGTTTTGGGCCTTGGGAAATTGGAGATTTTTGAGGTTTTGGGATTTTTTTGGGGGAATTTGGGAATTTCTGGTGTTTTTTGGGTTGGGGAAATGGGTGTTTTTGGGTTTGGAAATTTTTATGTGCCAACAGCAATGTACCAACAAAACTGGCTAGCTATTGTCCAGTGACAAAGACCCAACTTTATTCTCAATATCATCACTGAGCGAAAGAGAAATCAGAATGGATGAACCCTCCCGCTACAATCTAAATAATAGATGGTGTACTGCCCGGTTAGGAGTTCATTGTGAACTACACTGACAACTAGAGGAAGTAAAGCAATCATCACATGTTACCGAACAAAAAGGAATAAAAGTTAATAATAACAAGAACTGAGTTCTAAGAAGAATTAAAAATAAATAATTTTATCAGTATTTTGAAGATAAAACAATAGTAATACAGGGAAAACAAGACCACAGAATGTTTGCCAACTTTTAGTCACATTACTGAGGATAGTCCCTTTAATTAGGCATTTTCAATAGTAAATACATAAAAAAGAGTTGTGGTTATCACAACTTGCCTTCACCTAAAGACATCATAGCCTTCTTTAAGCCACCAGAATAGCCTAAGCCACCAAGCAATGGCATAGAATCATCAATTGTATCCCCCGCCTGCAGTGGAATAGTCATTGGTCCCTCATTTGTTTCTTGTGAAGTACGGAGACGCAATTCCATGGAAAACCCACTGGCATTGTGTATCCTTGATAATGGAGAGACAGTAACAGAAAACCCATCCTTCATATGAGTGGAAAGAATCATTAGATATAAATATCCCAAGACAAACACAAACAAAAGCAAATTGCATTGAATAGATACCTCAGTTTTCTTGGAAACCTCCACCACAAGAGAAGGCCCCAATAAGGTCCTTGAATCTGTTGAAAATGGGTTTATAGCAGTAATAAAGTATTTCAACAATATTATGAGAGATTCTTGTAACAATGCATGCACAAGATAAAGTCTACAAGATGCCTAACGGCATAATCAAACCAGAAATGCCAAAGAGACGCATGCACAACAAAATATTAGAAACATACTGTTCTACTTAACAAAGCTGAAAAGTGTCCCGTTCCATCTAAAGAAAAATGCATCCAGTAGTTCACAGTGAAATATTATCCGCATCTATATATATATGAAATTTCTAAACAGATTCATCATTCAAATCAATGTTTCGGAATACAATTCTATTACTAACTATTGACACCAGAAATATTCATCATTTTTTGTGAATATTTTGGTCATAAAGAAATTATATATGAAGAAATGTGCTAATCATGGCCAAAAATGATATAAAGCCATGGCCACATGATAAGGGCCAAAAGGTTCAAACAGCCCTAAAAATTCAAAAAATTCTGAAATACTCAATTTTCAAGAATTATCAGAAATTTTAGAATTTCTAAATCTTCTTGGAACATTCAAAATCAGATATTTCTAAAAAATCCAAAAGTCATGAAAAATCCAATTTCCAGAAATATCCAAAACCAGAAATTCCTGAAATATTCACACTTCCAGAAAATCTGAAAACCCTCATTATCCAATTTCTTAAATTTTCAGAACTCAAAACCCATTTTCTTGAAATATCAGGAATTTTCAGAACCCAAAAATCCAATTTTCTGAATTTCAGAGTTTAATACCTCATCGCTACAATTTTCAGAAATCTTTGAAAACCTAAAAACCCTCAAAAATGTCATTTCTGGAATGTCCAGAAATTCCCAAATTCTTAAATTCACTAAAAATATCCCATTTCTGAAAATACAGAAAATATTAAAACCATCCTTGCAATTTTCAGAAAATCTCCAAAAATCCTTGAAATACCTCATTTCCAGAAATTTAGAAATCCTAAAAAATAAATCCCACAAAAAGCCATCTCCTTGGTCACCCCACCAGTCCGGTGGGAGGCCCACCGGTGGAATCGGTGGAATCCCCACCCGGTGGGGGTGGCCACCAGTGGAGTCCCCACCCGGTGGGGGTGGCAACCGGTAGGACTCCCCACCAGTGGAGTCCCCACCCGGTGGGACTCCCAACCGGTGGGGGTGGACTGGTGGGGATTCCAACCGGGTGGAGTGACCACCCGGTGGGATTCCCTTCCAACCAAAAAAATATAAAATTCATGCCCGGTGGAGATGTTGCCCGGCGGTGCCCATGCCCGGTGGAGATGTTGTCTGGTGGTCTCCATGCCCGGTGGACTTGTTACCCGGTGGGATGTCCACTCCTCACCCAATCTCCTATAAAAGGAGACCAATGCCAAAGAAAAGGGGGGCTGAAATCTGGCAAGTTTTGAAGAGTTCTGAAATTTGCCAAGTTGTGGGGGATCTGAAATCGTTTGTTTGGCTTCTGAAAAAAGAAGTTTCGGCCAACTTTGTCCTGGCTTTGGACAAATTTCTGATAAAGTCCCTCAAAAGGGATATATTTGCAACATTGGTCAAAAAGCTATAGCAAAGGCTAGTCCGTGATATTCAGAAGCTTAACAGGTGAAAGTCAATTTTCCGACAAATATTTCTGGATCAAGTCAAACTTTTTATATGAAATGGTAAATTGCAATTATACTCGAAAACTTTATATAATTGCATGTATGACCAGAAAAAAGTCATAAAATTCAGAAAGATAGCATGTTCTGAGTGGTGTGATATGAAGTACATGTTGTGTATTGCAAATAAATCCCTGTATAGGGAAATGTTGCAAATATACCCCTGTTCAACAGAAAGTTACATAAATGCCCCTGAAGGGTTAGAAATTTCAGAAATGTCCTCAAAGGACTGAAATTGTGGAAATGACCTTTAAAGGACTGAAATTTGCAGAGTTGCCCCTTTTGGACAGAAAATTGAAGGAACATCCTCAAAGGGCAGGAAGAAATCCACCAAGTTTTAAGGAGATCTGAAATCCGGACTGGACACTTGAAGACTTGGAGGCTTGAAGGAGTCTGCTGTTGTTTGTTTTCAAAAGAAGAAGAAGAGAATTCGCAGGCCTCTTCCCTGTTCATAGGCTCTGTGGAAAAAAGCCTTCGGAAGTTTCTAAAACTGTCCAAAGTGCAAAGGAAACCATGTATAACATGGAGTCTTCTTGATGGAGAATTACAAGAGTATTTGTTTTTCCATTTATATGTTTTAACTTTTAATGAACTTATGTTCAGTATGAAATGTCAAATTGCAATTATACCCAATACTTAGTATAATTGCATAAATAGTAAATACAAATGAAAAGTGATACAAATCAGAAAATTGACATACTGAATACAATGTCAAGAATATGGCAGAAATACCCTTGTCTCATGAAAAATTGCAGAAAGACATGTGTAAGGGAATATTGCAAATGAACCCCTCTTTGAGAGAATTTTGCAGAAATACCCTGATCAAGGGGAAAATCACAGAAATACCCTGATCAAGGGGAAAGTTGCAGAAATACCCTTTTCAAGAAAAAAATTGCAGAAATACCTTGTTCAAGAAAAAATCACAGAAATGCCTGAGTCAAGGAAGAATTGCAAACATACCCCTGTTTGAGGGGAAATTCTATAAATACACCCATGTTAAGGGAAAATTCCAGAAATGTCCCTGATTGAGGGGAAATTCCAGAAATACCCCCATGTTAAGGGAAAATTCCAGAAATGCCCTTGAAGGGCAGAAAATTGTAAATCAGTCCTCCTGCAGTCTGAAAATTGCAGAAAAATTCTTATGTCAGGGAAAATTGCTGATATATCCCTGGATTAAGGAAAATTGCAGAAATACCATCTGAAAGGACAAATTTATAGGAATACCCTCCAAAGGGTGAAAAGTGCTCCCGCTTGTGACAAAGTCATTCATGCTATGTTCGAATTTCACGAAAGTCAACTAAATGTCGTCGAAGTTCAGAAATTACATAAATGTCCGAGAAGGTCAAGAAATGACACAAAAGAGATAGAATGCCAAGAAATGGTAGAACTGTAGAAGTACCCACGGGCCACGGAAACTCAACAAATGACGGAAGTACTCAGGACTACTCGAAAAAGTCAAGAAACGGCAGAAATGTCCAAGAAGGTCAAGAAATGACAGAAAAGACATAGAATGCCGAGAAATGACAGAAGCACCCAGAGAAAGTCAACCAATGATGAAAATACTGGGGACTACTTGGGAAAGTCAAGAAATGACGGAAGGAATCCGAGGATATCAGCCGATAGCAGGAGGGCTGAAAAGGCCAAGGAATGACAGAAGTGTTTAGAAATGTCAAAAAATGGCAAAGAGCTCTTGAACAGTCATGGATACAATGATGTCTAAATCTCCTCCGGATTTCTTCACCAAAACACAACATTGGCCAAGTTTTCAGTTCTCTGATCATAGTAGCTGATACTTGCAGAAATATCCTGACATGGGAGGGCTGCAAAAATCCAAGAAAGAGTGGAGGATTGCAGTAAAACCCCAAAAGAGTAGAAATTTGCAAAAACTTGGCGAGACCGATTAAAGGTCTCATCACTGTTAAAGGGTGATGGTGATTGGTGACCACAAAACAAATATAACGGGCCGACAGTGATCATCTTGGCGATCCAACGGCCCGATCACGATCGAAACTCAAATTCAACGGCCTGATCTTGATGATATTCAAATTCAACGGTCCGACCATAATGATATTCAAATCCAAGGATATGATCGTGATGAAATTCAAATCTAACGGTCCTATCGTGATGAATATGCAAATCAACGATCGGATCGTGGCAAAAGCAAGTCCAAAAGGGTCCGATCGCAACCGAATATAATTTCTAAAGACCGATTATATAATCGGCACCATTTGCAAAGGTCTTGAAAGACCAGTTGTATTTCAAATTATATGTGTATAAGCAATGAATACTTCAAATTTCTTTGCAAGAGTATATATCCATGAAGGATGATCTTCAAGATCAATATTGTCATAACAAATAGAGACAAAAGGTGTTCTTCGACAGAGAATCAAAGGTGTTCGAGACTTTGAAGTCACCTCGATGTAAATTAACATCGACTTCAGTCGATGGGGAAATGTCCAGTACACGACACCCAAATTGCCTAATAAATGAATGAAATTTGTCTGTTTTAACAGACTGGCATGCCTGCAAAATAGATAAACATCACAATTTATCTTTTTCTTCTAAAAGATAAAGATGAAGATATTTTGCGTGTTAAACACTAATTTTGCATGCCTGATTTTTCCAATTAATTAAAAGATAATCATTTCTAAAGTATGATTACCATTCATATAAGATATCATGTAAAGTAATTTGGTTTCTTTAGGAAGCTTTCTTCATACAAAATTATTTTTTCTACCCCTAGTAAGCTTAAATATACTTTTAGAATTTAGATAGTTATGCATCTTTAATTATAAAAATCATATTGTGCTACTGCTACATTAACCCTTGAAAAATCTTGAAAATTTATAGTTTAGTTTCTAAGGTGTCAACAGACAACGCTAGGCCAGGCATTACCAAAATATTATTGTTCTATCAATAATAAGATTAAATATATTTGTAGAATTTAGCTAATTAAACTATAAAAGCATACTATGCTATATTAATCTCTGAAAAATCTTGAAAATTTATATAATTTAATGGCTAAGGTGTCAATGGGATGAGCCTGGGCCCAGTCCAGGCCACTTTGGCCAGAAATCAGACTGGGCCTATGGAAGGCTTGCTTCTTCACCCATTGGCCCAGCCCGGCCAGATGAGTTCCCATATTTCGAAAAGAAAAAGTGTGGCAAGATGCACAATTAGCACGCCTTGTCGGGCAATGGCACCCAGTCCCTGACAACTCTGCTAGAACCCTGCAATGTCTAGGCACCCCCTACACCACCAAGCCTTTTCTTTTTCCTCAAAACTTTTGAACTCAATAGGTGACAGGAAAATAGGCAGGGAAACCTTTCTTGAAATTATTATCCAATCCAACTCAAAACCAAGGCTAGTAGTAAAGAGGACCACACAAATATTCATACTTTGTGTTTCAATGCCACCTGAAGCATGGAAAAGAGAATCAGATTAGCCCAGGGATCGACCTGGATCCCAATCCCGATCCGGAACAGGTCAGCCAGATCGTCCGGCCGATCTTGAATCGGCCAGATTAAAAAAATGCTTTTTTGGAAGAAACAAATTCAAGAAAAATCATAAAAACTTCAGAAAAATCAGAAAAAAGGGAAATATGTCTTCGATATTTACATATATATTTATGATACATGTAATCATACATATACATTTATGATATATGAAACTTTGTTTTATATTTACATTAATATATGATTGTATGTACATTAACACACACATATATGCATAGTGTTCTTTAGTATGATATATATACTATAAAGATATAATATTAATTATGGTTGTACATTTAGAGATATGTATATGGTTGTATATATAGTGTATGCATAAATGAATGTGTAAAATTTTCCTTCCAGAGGTGCTGCCCCATTGACAATGTATATACATATACATACATACATATACATACATGATACACACATATATATGGCAGAATCAGACTGTGATTGGCTGATCCAGGCCGACCCAGACTGATTCAGTCTGATTCCGGCTGACTTTCCGGAATTTCTCTGATCCGGATTGGCCGATTCTGCATTCCATGACCTGAAGTGGTGATTATTCTATTGTACTTTTGTATAGAGCGATTGATTTTCGAGAAAATGCAAACTACCATTTTTATTTCATATCCAATGACACTGTGGTTCGTCCTGTTTAAGAATTATAGTAGGATAAAATTCTGCAATGCAAAGTTATTTAACTGTTATACTGTTATTAAAGATTTGAAACTGAGAAAAAAAATTCTTTATTGATTGAACCACCAAATCCAATGTCCAATTACTCAAATTGGATAACCTGCCGCCCTCAAAAGTTTTCATGCCTCTCCAAGTAACTACTGTGAAGTTTGCGGCTTCTCGAATCTAGATCGACTAAAACTTCAGAGTAAACCAAGGTTCAAAAACCCAGGGATTGGTCCCGGATCGGCCGGCCCCAAACCGATTGGATCGGCCGATCCGGGCCGATCCCAGATGAGGCAGGGGTGGCCGGATCGACCCCCTATAAAAATTGGTAAAAAACAGAAAAAAAAATATGAAAAAACATAAGGATTGCATTTATTAACTGAAATATGTGAAAATAAAATGTATGACACAATGATAGTCATGTATAAACATAATTAATATGTATATGAATCATACAATCATATATTCGCGTACAATACCTTATTTACCTGAACATCATTTAAGTAAATGTTAGTATTTGTAGTTTCATTTACTTAAGATATTACCTATAAATAATGAAGTACCCCATTTGAATCCAATAAAAAAATAAAAAAAAAATCATATATCATACCAATAAAAAGTCAACTCTCCCACCTAAGAAGAAAATCGTGATTTTGATAATTCTATCAAAATAGCGTCTTTCTAATCCCTCATAATTTGACTTATCTAAAAATTTCATAATTCAAATAAACTCAATAGAACAGTAAAAAAAAAAATCTGGTGAAAAAAATCATACATGCATGTGACTTCTCCAAGGGAGCCACTCTCCTACTAACAACAACTAAGTCTTGGTCAATAGGAGAGTGACTCCCTTGGAGAAGTCACATGCACGTTTGAATTTTTTCAAACTAGCCGCTTGAACCGGATCTGCCCAATCCAAACCGGTCCGGGGCGGATCAGGTCGGGCTCGGCGATCCGGTCCAATCCTCTCGCTAGGACCAGATGGGCTACCCCGGATCGGATCGGGTGGCCCAAAACCGACCTGGACCGGCCGATCTGATCCCGATCCGGGCGAGTTTTTGAACCTTGGAGTAGACAACCATTTTGTTAAGTATACAACCACTGAATTTGAAATGACCATATGGAAATGAAATATTAACATGGAACTGTTGAAATGAACAACAGAAACTACTCAAGAATATTACAGACATACTTGGAGTCATGAATGGCATGACAAAGGCCAGAACATAACTCATGCTGAATGGCTAGCAGAAAATAAAGAAGACGACAATAACCTTGTCTGGATACTACATATGTTCTCCAAGCCAACATTTGAGCACTGGAAAGAGAGATATGGAGGGGGACTGTCGAGAAGTCACCATTTTCAGAGGCACAAATGGATACAGAACTTTTGATTTCTGGATCCTGGTCAACCACTGATATATGCCTTGCAAAT
This sequence comes from Colocasia esculenta, assembly GCA_014218235.1. Lineage (NCBI taxonomy): Eukaryota > Viridiplantae > Streptophyta > Magnoliopsida > Alismatales > Araceae > Colocasia > Colocasia esculenta. Next base: position 176,175,089 of record CM024760.1, read on the forward strand.
AATAGAGAGAAATCAGAAAACAGGGAACACAACAATAATATCATTTATCTTCCAAAAAAACATAATGACATCATTTGCTTAAACATTCACATCCAAGCATTAAAATTGTACCAAACACAAGTGAACAAATATTGATGCTTCATACCGGTCGAGCTAAGGCCCCATGCCTGACCCCTCTACGCGGCTTTGGAACCAACGCATAGCGAGGTAGTGAGGAACCTGACTGATTGGACCGCGTCGGAAGAACAACCCAAAACCACCACGGTGTCCCATCCCAGCCAAGTGAGCTCTACAAACAACTCTACGTCGTCGTCCCCACCATTTTCCCCTCAGCTACCAAAGTCTGACACTCAAGCACATCCACCGCCTAGAGAACTCCTTCGAGGGGCGTGTTGGGATGGGGGGTCCAAGGTAATGGTAACAACTTTTGAACGGGACAAGCCCTCAAGTGCCAAGCACGGGCGACAGAGAACAGGCGGGGATCCCAACAACAAACAAGCAGCACAGCTGGCTCATAACCAAGACAAGCCCAATAGGCATAGGGCACGCATGGCCCGGGAGGACAGACGGCCAACAGAGGCGCACAAAAAAGATGAAAATATAGCATGTATAAGCTTCTCTTTGCATAAACTTATCCTCCTTGTATTTACACCTTTTCGAATCTTTCTTGTCTAGTTTATAAAGTACACTCCTTCTGTCATCAATGGAAAAAAAAATGGATAGGCATAAAGAAAGATGAAAAAGAAACAAGCTTGGTCATTTGTATTGTCAACTCAAAGTTCCACTATATATAATTGCACAATCAAGGTACATCCCAAGTTAAGACATTCGTACTCACAGGGTAAATGGCATTGTTTTATGCATAGGCTCTGGGATTTGCTTCTTGCCATGTCCCATTATCCATAAATAAGGTCAGTTTGTCATCCAATACAGATACGATTAAAATGAGCAAATATTAAGCATTCTGATGACCCAGTGGCCGATCACTTCTAGTTGTATGTCATGAGCTAGATAAAAGTTTCACCATCTTATTTCTTTTCAATGCCTGAGCAGATTAAGCAACAAGAGATTTTGGAAAGACCTGGGCAAGATCTTGGAAAGATTGCCAAGCTTCTAAAGAAGCTTGTCATTTTGGAGAGAAGAGAGAGAGAGATCTTCACTCTCCAAGGATGGCAACCCAAGGCAATGGCAGGCAGCAACAGTAATATCCTACAGGCAAGAATGCAGGACATAACATCTATATGAAAGCAAATTGTTATATCACCAATAACTATTATGATATGCCCCTTTCCAGCAACAGCAATATAAGTGGCATGTACCTGTTTCACACGCAAGGAGTTAAAATTCCCATTTTAAAAAAGGGGTGTCCTTTTGTTGGACTATTATGCCTATATTCCAGCATGTTTATTCTGCGTCACTGTTTAACCAGATGATTTAGGATTTCGTGTACTGGACCCCACCCCACCAACCGGAGTCAATGTTAATTTACATCGGATTAAATCTGAACACCTTTGATAATGCTGCCAAGATCCCATTTAATGCGAAGTTGGGAGTTTGAATATAAGAATACCCTTACATTTCAAACGAGGGATATATTTATGGTTTTTTGACAGAGGGATGCATTTGCAATTTTTTTCTTTGGAGGGTTTAATTCATAAAATTTCATACAGGGACTTGCTTGTAATTTTCCCATGTGGAGGATATTAATTGTTGTGGGGGAGAATGGACATGTTTTACTATTTCTTGAATGCCAATATTTCTGAATACTCATCCCCTTTTGGACATTTGCATGATTAGCCATAACTTCTGGGTATGACTGCAATTTCTTTATTTCAAGGAAATACATGTCCATTGAAGATTGATAACAACTAAAATAAGCAAAATAGATGTCCGCACTTTTATTCATTTCATTCAAGAAAATACATGCTTTGTGAAGACCTTTGAGTATCTTTTTAAACAAAGATCTCTTGGGGACCTTTTCACAAAAATGTAATAGGGACTTTTCTACAAAATGCCCTCATTAATGAACATGAATGAGGTGTCACTCATTTAATGAGCGCAATAAATAAGAAAGGATTTCTTCCCCCTCAAGAAACTTTTGTTTCTTGTCTCGTTTGGAATTTAACATGAAGACAATTGCTTTTTTAAAAAAAAAGTGGATAGTACCCCCAGTATTATAAAAGGAAAATGTGTACATGAAAAGAGTGGGAGAGAGCTACCAAAAGGCTCCCCTGAAACAAAAGATGGCAGATGTGAGCCTGTTACAAGATCAAAGAAAAGAAAGCCAGCACACTCTTACAGCCCCACAAGGCACACTTACTTAATAGCCCCCTAAACAAACCACTCCAGCTCTCTGAGTCCCACCCACATCATATAACTTTCAGAAGACAAAAACCACACAAAAGGAAGATCATGCAAATCTCCAAGACATCTTATGGCTCCACATGTCACCTATGCTTCAGAGTGCTACGAAACTCCTTTGTTGACTGTTGCAGCCGACTTTGCCTTTCTAATGATGTCCGCCATCCACCTACGCTTGATCAAGAGTAGTGTGGACCATGGTTTGGCGCGCCGGATCGAGCCGGGCCGATCCCCCCGAATCGCATCGGATCAGGGAGGATCCGATGCGCGGCTCGCCCGATGCGCCAGGATCCCTTCTTAACAGGCGGATCCCTTCTTAGCAGGCCGAATCCAAGCGGATCGAACCGAATCGGTTCGATCCGCCCGAATCGGATCGGATCAGGAAAAACCCGATCCGGTCCGAATCGGGGATGCGCCAAACCTTGGTGTGGACTTCAAACCTTTGTCCACTCCATCTAAGACACCAATCAATCTAATTGTTTCACTCGCCTTAGTCTGCATGAAGTTTTCAACCTTAGTCTGCATGAAGTTTTCAACCTTAGTCGATATATACATTACCTCCCCCTTGGTGAGATTCCCTTTATCTATGGAAGCTACTCCTCTTTTTGAAATGCTTCCCCAACCTGCTCTTGCACCGCTCTCAACTCTTCTGATTCTGTAGGCAGGGTAGAAATGACTAAGGCTAGTGGGTAAACAGCGTCTCCAGCTAAAGAAGGGGAAGGCAAACGAGGAACAGAGGTTTTCCTGAATAGCTCCTCAGACAACAAGGAGAAGGGAGAAAAGGGCACCATCCTCCTCCCCACAGCAGCACCCACAGCCTCCCCCATCTCCCTCGCAAACGTCGAGGACACCTCCGCTGACCTCCCAGCCATCCTCCATAGAGAGATTAGCCACCAATTTCAAGGGGTCCACCATTCTCTCCAAAGAAGAAGCCATCATCGTGCTCATGTGAGTCGTGTTGCGTCTCAACTGCTTCCTCAAGCAAGCTTGTCGTTGCCGCGCCAAACATCTACCACAATAAAGCCTAACTTAAGGATGTAGGATTTCCAGACACAGATGACGTGGAGAGGGGAGGGATCCAAGCACTACTGTGCCTCTGATCCTCCCACAATGATGGCACCTATAGCCACCGCCATGGAGCTCAACCAAATAAGACCATCATGTTGACCACTTTGGGGCCCTTCCGAGTAGGGCCTAAGGGGTGCCGACATAGGATCACCTCCAAACAGGTCGACCGGTGCATCCTCCACCATCGCCGTCGCCTGCGCTGTCGTCATCGTCGGGGTTGGCTCTGCAAGAGGGTTGTCCTCCCTTCCGTCGAGCTCACGGTATGGGCATGCGAGCCAAATGCCGATGTCAAGCAGGGAAGACGAGGATTATCGGCCCCAGCAAACCAATACGCAAAGCGATATCGGTTAGGTTGTAGTGACCCAACTCAGACCCAAGACCAACTGGTCTAGGCCGCCTAACCGACTCAAGTTGCCGATGTCAGCTCGTCGTGTCTAGAAGGGATCCCTCGTCAATTGTCCCATTCGCCGAATGACCCCCTAATTCTGAGCAACCAGGTGGGAGCTCGTTTCCTCATGGAGAACCAGTACACGGATGACAAGCTGCTCCCTTAAAACCTACAACGATCGACGCCAGCAGCTCACTTGGGCAAAGTACTCGGATAGAAGCATGGACCTTCAATCTTTTCCTGGACGAAGCGAGCCCTAACAAACCAAGAACCAGTCGCCCAAACTGTCAGATGAGAAAGGCCACCCTTCCTCATCAAACAAATCGATGGGAAGACCTTCCAGCGCATCCCTAAGCACCTCTAGAAGGGAAGGGAAGACAAGGAATTCTGGATCGGATCAGGGTCCGAGATCAGACCCCATCGACTGGGATCGAGGGGGATTAGCCGGGATTTTGTATAATCACTTAATTCCGGATCGGCCCATTTGGAGCAAAATCGGATCATCTATAACTGATTCCGATCCGAATTGGCCGATTCTACAATCCATGAGGGAGGGTGCCAAACTTCGAAGATCACCATCAGAATTCATGCCCCCACCGCCACGACGAAGGCTACTTCCACTGCCTTCTCTACCCCTTCTGCAGAGGATCCCACACCCAGGAGCAGTTTCTTGGCCACTCTATCTCCCACCTTGCTCCGATAAACTCCTCCAGCCTCCACTTAATGGAACCTTCATTAACCACGCCAGCCAATAAAGAGAGGGTGACTGACTTCCTTCCCCAACTCCTGCGATGTTTGACATATTCCTTTGGGAGTTCACCAACCTCCACCACTTTGTTGCTCCTCCCTAACACCTCCGCGAGCCTATCAACCCCCTTAGAACATCATCGTAGCTTCTCAGCATATGTCGTGCTTTGTTACCAGACACTGCCTCCCACACAGCCAGCAAAGCGGCCTGAGCTCACACGACATTGCTCGCCTCTTGGACGCACCCCCAGCTTGGGACCTTCTCAGAAGAACAAGGCACGATTTATGGATATGCCCTCTCCTCCCACACTCGAAAAAAGTTCGGGTGAGAGGAATCGCTCTCCCATGGCCACCCCAATGTACGCCGCCTGAAGGAACAAGAACCCAAGGGGTCCGTTCAGCTCCAGAAGGCCACTGACGACCTCCCAAGAGAATGTTGCTCAGCCAAGGAGGTCAGGTAGATCACCAGAGCATCTCTCTCTAGACAAGCTAGAGAAGGAAACCCCAATTACTAAAATAATTACTAGAAACAACCTCCACTTGAGCTCCTTAGCTTCTCCAGAGAAGTGTTCAACCCAATGTGAAGCCCCAACAGCACTATTTATAGAAGAAGAGGAGAATCCGAAGGTGAGCACCTCCGGATTTTAGAACCCGGAGGTGGGCCCTCCGAGCTCAAGAATCCGGAGGTACCTACCTCCTGATTTTAAGAACCAGAGGTGCACCCTTAGGGTTTAGGAACCCAGAGTTGCCCACCTCCGGATTCTAAAATCCAGAGTTTGTTATCTCCGTGTTTTGGAACCTGAAGGTGCACCCCCGTGTTTCTAAAACCAGAGGTGTCCACATCCAGGTTTCTAAAAATCTGGAAGTGGCGCTAGTCTCCTTTAGGGTTTTAAATACCCCCTCTTTCCCCACTATAAATACTCATCTTCGTGTTAGGTAAGCCTTTGTTGTGGTCTTGTGGTCTTGTTGTCTTGTCTTCACGTGCAATCCTTCGTGGTCTTCATATGCAATACTTTTTGGCTTGTTGCGTTCACATGCCCATGCCCGTGCTCGAGCAGTAACATTTAGCTACCTCAAATCCTTATCAAGGGCATAATTAATCTGATTTTTTGATGCGTGGTGTTTAAACTTCTTGATGTATGGTGGGTGTAATTTATACACCGCCCACCAGGGCCACCACATGTTCGACGAAATCTCCGTGCCGAGAGAGGCACATTTATTTTGTGTGACTCCCATATTTAGCGGGATGTCAGAGGAATCTAGATATAATCCATGTTTAACAGCTACAGTTTTGTACTGTTTTCACTGTTAACCAATGAATTAAACTTAATTTCGTCATTCAATTTTATAATTCTGGTGATCACCAGGAAGTTGTAATCGTGGGGTTCAACATCACCATATCCATTGAAGTAACGCAAATCATAATCTGTCTCATGAATTTGTGATAGCTAGGATTTGGGTCCAATCCAAGATGGTGAAATCCTGGCTGGCAGCTAGATGCCCAACTCCCCTTTGACACACCATAAACCTGGCTGTGCTAGTTGGTGACTCATAAAATGGTGTATCCATCATGTAAGTAATCCATATAGCTTCTATTATATCAAACCAACAGGACCTATCATTGTTTAGCCCATCAAAAATGAAAAAGTCATTTTCCCAATGACCGAAAATTAATCCCCCACATGACAACATCTGATATCCATCCATAAGCCAAGAAAAGTCATCGAATTTATTTAAGTCATCCCAAAGATTTGAAGAATATAAAATTTCTCAAGAATATAGGAATATGGCCATGGATGCAGACCTTAGGAAAACTGAAGACGATTGTTTTCCAGCAACCATTATATCTTGACCATCGGAAAAATGGCAAATAAGATTGAGACTAGATAGATTCTCTACCTGAAACAGCCACAGCCATTAATGATAAGTAGTTTGCACCAATGATGTTAAAAGAACTTGAGATCAAAAGGTTTTGTGTCTGTATTTAAATTGATCTAACATATTCAAAAATCTTAAGCTATTGAGAAAGATTATTATAGTGCACAAACGTTTTGGTGCTACTTAGTTTAGAATGAGCAAAGTCTTATAGATCAATATCCTGTCTGGAGAACTGTCGACCATACTTCTATTTGGTTTAGTGTGTATGTTTCCTTTTCTAAGTAGTACTAGTGAGGAGACTTTATTATTTATTATTTTTGGTTTAGTGCGTACGAAAATCAATAGAAACAACAACACTCAAAATAGATGGCCTGGTGACAATGATGTTTCTTTGTCTGACACAGTTTGAGAGGTATTAACGACTGTTTTTGTTGTTTATGTTCCATTCACAAGCTTTATGGCAACATTTGCATCCAATCTAGCCCTCTCTTGTGACCTTGTTAGTTTTTTGGCCAATCAATGTCTTATCTGGCTGACTTAGTTAAACCCAGGTCAATTAGCCTTGGTTTTCTTTATGTTTTAGTCTTCCAGCTGAGAATCAGCCATAAGGCACAAATTTAATCACCTACTAATAATCCAGCATTTCATGGTCCAGCTGATATGGTCTTTCTACAATATTTCTTCACAATTTTGGCATCATTGTTGTTGCAGAAATCACCCCTACACTTTACTCCAGGGCCATTGCTGCCCTGCCTCTTCTGCAGCTCAGGCTCTTCCCCCCCACCCCAACCCCCATATATGTTTTGCTGCTACTGTTGGGTCACAAAGAAAGTGAGGTTGCAGGTCCGATGGTAGATGACATGCAGATCAGAGGGCTGTTGACACGGGGGAGAAGATATACGCGTAAATATGTCGGTCGGACGGACACAATGAATGTGGTGTCCTTTTGGTTCATTTCGCTCATTTCATATGCTTTGGATTTTTTTGTTTATTGGGGTTTGCGGGGCGTGCCAGCCTGTCTAGCAGACAGAAAAAGAGTCCGCACGATGCGGAAGAAGAGTTTTGGTGTCCGAAGAACGGACGACTATGGTGTCCGTGAAACGGACGGGTATGGTGTCCGTGAAACGGACGGGTTGTGTCCGCGAACGGATGGGTGCACCGTTTTTTAATCTGAACCTCTTGAGTCCCATGTCTATTCTCATCAGACGATTAGGGTAGCATGTGTTGGACCTCCATCTCCATCGACCGGAATCGATGTTACATTTACATCGAGTTAAAACTCTTGGTATTATTTAATACCAATTTTTAACCCGAATACCATTCATAGTAAAGGACGAGAAAAATACGTATGCTCTTTGAAAATCCTGATCATGACATGTTTTTGTTTCTTTTGATTGTTTTGAAATGCTTTTGCTTTGGATATTTCATTTTTTTTGAAATGACTGCCTTTTTGGGAGTCCAAAGTTTGATTTCTTTTGAAAAGGGGAGCGGGTATATACCCGTGGACCGATTTGAGGTCTTTCTCCTTTTTGCAAAAGGTTGATTATGGATTTTTATTTGGGAAAACATGGAGATTATCATTATGAACGGGCATATGCCTGTGGATTTTGATTCTGAACTTGGGGGTATTATAACCCAGAGCAACACTTCCATATTAGAAGGATGATTGTGCCAATTTTCATATGGGGTTCTTTTACAGTGCCCTTTTTGAGCAAAGTCCGAGTTTGAGGCAGAGTTTCTTTTCTCCTCATTTCTCGCTCATGTGCGGGTACAATTTCCGGAGAGCATATGGATGTATCTCCATGGAAGTCCTTGTCATATTGTGATTTTTGTCCAAAATCCATTTCCACGGGTATGGTTCTCGTGGAGGTGCATATGTGCTCCCATTTGGGGTATCTGAGCACGGTTCCTGTCTTATTTCCCTTTTTCTTTGGATGTGTGTATATTATCACAATCCTTTTTTTTCTTTTGAATATATGAGTATGTCTTGGCGAGTCCCCGCTTAGGCAGGGTGTCCTTGCAGAGATATTTTCATATTGGTATATGCTTATATCCATGTGTTCTCGGGGAGAAACTTTGCTCAGGGGGATTTTGCCTTAATGAGATATATGTGTATAAACACAAATTTGCACTTTGTGAATATATTCTCAAACGGTATCTCTATTTGAGCAGAGTATCCGATGGGAAGATGCCCCCGTACGAACGGGATTCCCTTTTAAGAAACATATACACAATGGGGCATATTTGTGATTATATAGATATGTTCTCGGGCAGAGTCCCTATTTGGGCAGAGATTTCACTAAGAAATACATGTATATAAACATGAAGTTGGTGATTATACGGATATGAATTTAGAGGGAACTTTTGTCCGGGCAGGATTCCTCCTAAGAGACATATGCGTATAGGCACAAATTTGTGATTTTATGGATATGTTCTTAGGGGAGTCTCCATTTGGGCAGAGTTTCCCCTAAGGAACGTATACATAAGAACATAAATTTGTGAATATACGAATATGTTCTTGGACAGAACCTCCGCTTGGGCAGAGTTTCCTCTAAGAAACATACACATATAACACGAGTTTGTATTTACATGGATACGTCCCCTGAGAGAGATTTTTGCCTGGGCGAGGTTCTCCTTAAGGAACATATTTGTATAATTACAAATTGTAATCTTTATATATGTGTTCTTGGACGGAATCTCCACTTGGGCAGAGTTTCGTCTTAAGAAACATATATATAAGAACACAAATTTGCGAATATACGAATATGTCCTTGGGCAGAACCTCCGCTTGGGCAGAGTCTCCTCAAGAAAACATATACATATAAGCACAAAATCCACCATCCCAGAGACTTGCTCGATGGGCGGGGAGAACATGGGTATTTAAATACCATGTGTCCATAGAGACTTGCTCGATATGGACGGCATTTAAACCCCGGGAATACCACCCCACAGAGACTTGCTCGATGTGGGGGATGGGGATTAAGAAAGAATGTTGATGACGATTGCGCCGACCACTCTCCTCTCCACGCCTGGCCTATCGGGCTAAAGAAGGGGATTTGTACCTTCGTACACCAAGCAAGGGGGATTGGAGAATGAGAGAGGGATGAGCAAATGCTCTTTTCTATTTTTCTGGAATTTTCCAACAGGGCTTCGCCGGAGCAGATGAATCACCCCCATTCTTATGGAATAGGGGGGGTATTTATAGGGGTTTTGCCCCCTTACAATGCGTGGGAGAGAGGAGAGAACCCTCCCTCAACCGATGGTGAGTCACCATCGGTTGGGGGAGGCCAACCGATGGTGACCTCGGATGAGGTCACCATCAGTTGGACCCTTAACCGATGGTGAATCACCATCGTTAAGGGGTCATCCCCCCTAAACCGATGGTGACCTCACATGATGAGGTCACCATCGGTTGGGGTTGCCAACCGATGGTGATTCACCATCGGTTTAAAGGGGACTGTCCCCTTAACCGATGGTGACCGCACATGAGGTCACCATCGGTTGGGGAAATCCCCCCTCAACCGATGATGAATCACCATCGGTTGGGGGGGAGAACCCCTTAACCGATGGTGACCTCATCTTGAGGTCACCATCGGTTAGGGGTTTCCTAACCGATGGAGAGAGGGGGAGGGGAGGGGGGTTTTGTCTATAAATACCCCCCCTACACCCTCATTTACAAGGCCATCTTGCCCAAGTGCTGGAGTTTTTCTTTCTCTCTCGGAGTTCTGCCCGACTTCTCGGAGTTCTGCCCGATCGGAGGGTGCCTTTGCAAGCCTCGGAGTTCTTCCTCGCGCTTGTTCTTTGTACTTGTCCTTCGTACTCGGTCTATAGACCTTGTGCTGCCGGATTTCTTCCGCGCTTGTACTCTGGACGGAGACATATTCTCTTTGTACTTTCAATTAACCGGAATCCGGGCGCCACTTTAAGGGCCGGAACTCCCCTGTCGAACTTCGGGGAAGAATCCCACTGATAAGTTTGTAACTTAAATAACCTTGGGGTCATTTTAAATCACAACTTATTTGGCCTCTGAGCAGGCTGTTGATAATGTATTGGAATCAGGCCCGTTAATAACCAGCATTTAATCTTCATGGCTCAACGGCCCTTTTCATCATATCTATGACTTGAACGGTTGTCCGCCACAAATAGGCTTCAAATGGCCAAGTCACCGGACCATTATCTGTAATTTTTACTGACATGAACATGTCACACTTTTACCGTTCAACAAGGGCATATTTTAAATAGGAAATTACCAAAAAGTGTAGAGAAAGTTTTTGAAGGAAATGTGGACTGTACCACCAATTTTATTAAATGATAAAGAGAGAGAGAGAGATAGAGTCAAGAAAAGGAGGAGTTTTCCTGAACAAAAAGAAAAGAAACAGTACATTAGAGAAGTCCTTCCGTATTTTAAAATAACACGTATGTGGAGGCACGACTTATGTAAACGCTTAATGGAGGCACATACACCCCATTAAGGATATATATGCAAATGTGATAAAAAAATATGTTTGAGGATAATTGTGGATTCCAAAATGTCATCTAAATTTTCCTAATTTCGGAAAGGTCTTTTAACAAACGTATCGTATCAATGGTATTCGGGTTTTCACCCGATCTAAATGAAACACCGACTCCGGTCGGTGAGGAATGGTCCAATACACGACCACCCCAGTCGCCTGAAAAAAAGGACAAGTGCGGAATAAATATACGTATGCAAATACTCGAGGGCTTAGGATCTATACCCGATGCACCTCAATCAAATTTTTGTCTGTTTATTTTAAACAGTCTGGCACGCCCATGCATGGATATACATGCACGCATTTTTTTTCATACAAAAAAAGGATAAATATGCATATATCCACCAAAGAGTTTCAAAAGAAAAAAAACCCTTTCTCTTCCACGTTCCCACAGGGCTATCAGTATCAGGAAGGACCCAATGCAATCGTATGTCATCTTATAGCCCACATAGAGAAAACCCAGCAAGCATTAGGTACCAGCTATTTCCTCAATATTAATAACTCTTTAGATAAAGTCAACGGTTGAAAAGAGCTAGATTGCTAGGTCCGCTTGATGATTCTTAACCAAAAATTCAACATAGAAAAATAGGAGCGATTACGAGAATTGGTGATTAAAATAGAGCAATTTTTTAGAAAATTACATATGAATAAATCCCGATAATAATATAAAATTTCACATGCACACATTCAGAAAAGTGGAATCAGGAATATGTGCATTTCAATTTTATCTTGGAATCCATAGAAAGACAAAAATAGAAAGAAAAAAAAATTATAGACACCCTTGTTAAACATGGATGGCAAAGTCGGCCGACTCGAAGCGGAATCGGTCTATGGAGACCCGATTTGGGGGGGGGGGAGGGGAAACCCCCCACCCACAGTACAAACAGTACAAAGTGAAATCAGGGTGGATCGATCGGAATCGGGTGGAGTCGGGCCGACTCCGAGCGCTCCACCCCGAGTCCACTCTCTCCAGGCAGCTTCCACAGAAAGCGGGGCTCCTTTTAATGGAGTCGGCCCTAGTCGGGCTCCTTTTATGTATTATTAATATGATATATACACTATAAAAATATACATAGTAATTATGTCTATACATTAATAGATATGCATATGATGATTGTTGAACCCGAAAAAATTCCCTCATGAGTTATACAACCCCAAAAGAAAAATACTTGTTCTAGAGTGAATGCAAGGGGAAGAAAAATTTGTCCGGGGTCTCTGATGAAAAAAACCTCAAATCTGTTTATTCTGAATTTTCAGGATGAATGAATGAAAAGAAAATATTTATTCTGAATTTTCGGAATAAATAAACAGCAGAAAAAGAAAATTTTCTGCAATATCTCAGAGTCTGAAAATGGTTGCTTCGAGATAGTTCAAAGCAGAAACCACTTCGTTCCCGATGTTTTCGGATTAAAAGTCCCTCCGGGTGAACAATTTTAATGCCCCGAATGTCCTGGTAGAGGTTGTCCACGTGGCACACATGTTAAATATGTGTAGGGGTCCGGTCCAATACCCATGGCGACGAGAAAAAACGACGTGGCACAGATGCAAATCCTCACACAACAAACAGACAAAAATATTCACCCTGGAGTAACACACGTAGTGGAAACAATTGCCACGTGGCTTAATATATAGGAAAGGAGAACTCCAAAAAGGGTCCAATCGGGATCCGCGTTCCGCTAGGAGTTCCAACGAGAGCCGCGGTGGGACTCCCCCGGAGTCCACCCCACGGTGGACTGTCCCACCTGGAACCACGGCCAGGTGGGACTCCTACTTAGGCACCGCGGCCTGATGGAAGCCCCACCGGGGCTACCCCGCGCAGTCCAGTGGGAGTCCCACCGGGAACCGCGGCCCAATGGGACTCCTACTTGGGCATCGCGACCTGGTGGAAGCCCTAAAGGGATGTCGGACGCGGAAATTTTCGTTTTGGTTTATTTTATATTGTGTTTGAGTTAGATTTGATTTTTATTTATTTCTTTTGCCTTGCGAGATGTGCCAGTCTGTCTACCAGACAGAAAATTAAAATCCGCCCAATGCGGAGAGAAAATTTGATGTCTATGGAAAGGACAAGTGCGCCACTTTTATCTTTGAACTTTATTGGTTCCGCGATTTTTATTCATCAGACGATTAAGGTAGCGTGTGCTGGACCCCTGTCTCCATCGATCGGAATCGATGTTTTGTTTACATCAAGTTAAAAGCCCTTGATGTTATTTTTACATAAGTTTTAACTCGAATACCATTGATAGCAAAGTCGAGAAATTATGCATTTTCTAGAAAATTATAATGAGGTGTTTTGCCTTTTTTATCGGACAAAATGGATTTTGATATGAGAGAAAGGATTTGTTCCTTTGAAGGTATTTCATTTTTGAAAAGAATGATATTTACTTTGAGAAAAGGATTTCATTTTGAAAAGGAGTATGGATTTCTTTTGGGTTTTGAAATATAATTTGGGAAATGTGCGGGTGTATATATTGTTTGCTTTGGAATTTTATTTTGAAGAGGAGTGTGAGTTCCTTTCGAGGATTTGACATATGATTTGGAAAATGAGCGGGTGTATACCCATGAATTTATTTGGAATTTGAGTGTATTATGAATTTGGGCAGTGCTCCCGCATAGGCAGAGTTATTGCGCGGATATATGAGTATGAACTCAATGGACACATGATTATATTATTTTAGGGGAGAGTCCCTATATGGACAGGGCTTCTCGATGGAATACGCACATATGTACATATATTTATGGACATATGGATATGTTTTTTGACAGAACCCCTGCTTGGGCAGAGTTTCCTTTAAAAGACATTCATATGAACATATTTTTGTGACCATATGGATATATTTTCGGGCAGAACCTCCGCTTGGGTAGAGTTTCCTTTAGAAAACATATACATATGAGCACGGAGTTGTGAACATATGAGTATGTTTTCAGGCAGAACCTCCGCTTGGGCAGAGTTTCCTTTAGAAAACATATACATATGAGCACGAAGTTGTGAACATATAAGTATGTTTTCGGGCAGAACCTCCGCTTGGGCAAAGTTTCTTTAGAAAACATATACATATGAGCACAATATTGTGAGCATATGGGTATGTCTTTCGGACGGAACCTCCGCTTGGGCAAAGTTTCCTTTAGAAGACGCATATGCATATGAGCACAAACACTCGCTCATCCCGGAGTCTTGCTCGACGGGCGGGGAGAACATATGCATCTAAATGCCCATACCCATAGAGTTTTGCTCAATATGGAGGCATTTAGAGCACGAGAACAAGGGTATTTAAATACCGTATATCCATAGAGTCTTGCTCGATATGGAAGGTATTTCAACCCCGAAGAACACGCCTTGAGTATTACCCCCCACAGAGTCTTGCTCGATGTGGGAGTATGGATTGCATTATGATTTTTTTTTAGAAACCCTCCATGGAGGGGGATAGGGGAGATGTCGATGCCGTATGGAGAGGATCTCCCTCTCTTTGCGCTTGTCAAGGGCGGATGCTTCGCACCGAGTAGGGGAAGAACCGATACCTTCACACCGAGCGGAGAGCCTTGAAGAACAAGCGGGGAATTTGGAAGGAAGAGCTTTTTGCCTTTTTTTATTTCCTTTCAACAAAACTTTGGAGGGAGCCAAAAGGCCAGCCTCTCTTTGATTTCAGCAAAAAGATCCCCATGCATTAGGGGGGGGGGGGGTTACATGGGATTTTATAGGGGTTTTTTTACCCCTTTACATGGCGTAGGATGGGGATGGGAGCCCCCTTAACCGATGAGACCCATCGGTTAAGGGGTTCTTCCCTTCTTAACTGATGGGAAGCCCCATCGGTTAAGGGGAGCTCCCCTTAACCGATGGGAGGTTCCATCGGTTTAGGGGCCTAACCGATGGAACCCTCCATCGGTTAGGGGAGAGCTCCCCTCCCAACCGATGGACAGTCCCATCGGTTGGGGGGGAGAACCCCTCCACCGATGGGATGTTACATCGATTGGGGGGGGGGGGGGAGAGAGCCCCTCCAACCGATGGACAGTCCCATCGGTTGAAGGGGACTCCCCTTCAACCGATGGGATGTTCCATCGGTTGGGGGGTTTAAACCCTCCTAACCGATGGTATGTTCCATCGGTTGAGGGGTTTAAACCCCTTAACCAATGGTATGTTCCATCGGTTGGGGTTTTGGACTTGGGGGGTTTTTCCTATAAATAGGCCCCCAAATGTCCCTTCTTATGGGGTGTTGGGGTCTTGACAATTTTTCATGTCAACAAGGGACACCGCGGTCGGTGGGACCCCCATCGGGGCCACCCCGTAGTGGACCCGCCCAGTGGGAACCCCACCGAGACCCACCAGTCGGGTGCACCCAGTGGGAGTCCCACTGCAGCCGGTGGGACCTCCACCGGGGCCACCCCGCAGTGGACCAGGCCCGGTGGGAACCCCACCAAGGCCCACCGGTCCCCACCGGTGGGGTGCACCCAGTGGGAGTCCCCCACTAGTCCCCACCTAAGGGAGCTCCCAGTGGGACTCCCAACTCCCTCTCTAAACAAAAAAAACAAAATTGGATGTGAGAGTTGAAAAGCCATACCTTGATGAAGATGCTCCGGGGTGCTTGGAGATGCCCTGGTGGGGTCCAACTCTCCACCCAATCCCCTATATAAGGAGACCAACTCCAAGGAAAAGGGGAAGAAGAACAGAAAAAAATCTGCCAAGTCCCGGAAGAGAGAAATCCACCAAGGTTTGGAGGTTGCTGGAATCGCCCAAGTCTCCCCCCTACGGCTTTGAAGTGTTTGTTTACTTTAAGCTTCAGGCAAGGCCATATACCAAGCCTATGCACTTTTGTAAATAAGTCCTCATGGTTGATAAATTACCCAAATGGGCTATTCTTTACCAAGTTCATGTGTATACAGAGAACAAATGAAAGTGATGTAAGAAAAATATTTCATTTGATATATGTGTGATGGGAAATATTGTTTCTGCATATTAGATGGAAAATTTACAAAAAGGTCCTCTTCTTTCGTCTATTTGTCTAAATGACCAAGGGAAATAGAGAACCACCTAAGTTTAACATTTCTAAGAGACATTTCTAAGAGTGAATGTTAAAAATCAGTTCTGAAATTCCAGAAGTAATATTTTTCTGGCCAACATTCAGAAAAGAATTGCAAAACAACCCTTATTCAAGAGGAAAATTACAAAGTAACCCCCGTATGACAATAGAATGGCAAATGAGCCCCTAAATGGGGAAGAATTTGTAAATCAGTCCTCACTTTTTCCTTGGAAAGTTAGAGAAGATGCTTCTGCTCCCCAAAATGATCCTATTCTCATCCAGAAAGGTGATAGTGGGGCTGTGTGAGACACATTTCGATTAAACCAGATGGTGTTCTTACGAATTACTTGTTTGCAACTAAAGGGTCTAACATGTATCAAAGGTGTTCGAGTTCTCCTCGATGTAAAGGAAACGTCGATTTCGATCGACGGGGAATGATGCAACACACGAACTCAGAATCATCTGAAAATTATGAGTGGAAGATGATGATAAACCCCAAATGATGCATTTCTTTATGTGCATGGGGGTTTTAAATCTATATTTTCCCACGCCATTCATACATTGATATATACACATCAAAAAGAACAAATGATATTTTATGTTCTTTTAAAACAATGATATATATGTATATAAATGTATAGAACATATATCACAAACACATATGTATAAACCATGGTTTGCCGAATCGGAATCGGAAGGCGAATCGGGTTGCTCCTGATTCGCCCCGATTCCCCCAGAATCGATGCGAATCGGTCCGAATCAGACCGATTCGCATGGGTATATATATATATATATATAATCTATATATATATATATATATATATATATATATCTAACATATGATATATATATATTGCATATATATATTATATATACATAAATCATATTTCAGACACATTTATATTGATTAATACATATATGTAATATATATCATATTTTTAATGTATAACATATATTATAAATATGATATAATATTATATATATTCTTATATATATATATAAAGGGAATCGAGGCGAATCAGGCGAATCAGGGATCGGGTTTCCCCTGATTCGCACCGATTCGGGGGAATCGGGCCGATTCGCCCAGATTCGCCAAACCATGGATTGTGATATATGTATAATATACACATTTATAAGGATATACATATTAATTATGTTTATACATTAATCATCATCCTCATCAGAGCCTTGTCCCGTTATTTGGGTCGGCTACATGAATCCTATTCTGCCAAAGATTTCTACCAAATGCTAAATTAATATTTAAACTCAAGAAGCCAATATCCTTCCTAATAACATCGCACACTCTCATTTTATGTCTATTCCGAGTTCTTTTACTGGAATCCACTAAGATTTGGTCACATCTTTTAATCCGACGCCGAGTTAGGGCGACAATACATGTGTCCTAACCATTTGAGTCTATTTTCTCTCACTTTTCCATCAATTGGAGGTATCTCTAAGTCCTTACGGAAGCGTCAATTCCTAATATTATCTTTCTTAGTCTTACTACATATTTATCTCAACATCATCATCTCTACTAAACACATTTTGTTAATAAGTCCCTTTTGTACTACCCAATACTTGGAACCATAAAACAAAGCAAGCCTTACAACTGTTCTATAAAACTTCCTTCTAAGTTTCACGAATGTACGACGATCATAGAAGACTCCTAATGCACTTCTCCATTTTAACTAGCCTGCCATAATCCTATGTGAAACATCGTCAAAAACCTCTCAATTCCTTTGAATGATAAACCCTAAGTACGGAAAACTACTACTTAGGTATGTTTTGGTCATCAATTAGAACCATATCCTCCGATAACACCCTCTCATTACTATAATTACAATGCATAAACTCTGACTTGCTCCTAATTTTAAAACCTTTAGACTCCAAGGCATGACTCCAACTGTTTAACTTAACATTTAAGCCATCAATACTCTCATCAATTAAGACAATATTATATGCAAATAACATACACCAAGGGATATCATCATGCAATCATTTCGTTACTTCATCCATAATCAGAGCAAAAAGATATGGACTTAGTATAGAATCTAGATGCAAATCTATAGTGATCGGAAATTCACAAGTCCCTCTAGTAATAGTTTTCACACTAGTAGTAGCACATTCGTGCATATCCTAAACCAAGTCCACATATCCTTGAGAGACTCCATTCTTTCTTAATGTCTACCAAATCAATTCTCTTGGTATTCGATCATATACCTTCTCCGAATCAAGAAAATACATATATAAATATTTCCTTATCTCTCTATGCTTCTCCATTAACTGTCGTAATAAGAAAATAGCTTCTATAATAGATCTGCTCGGCATAAAATCAAACTAATTTTTTGATCCAGTAGTCATACATCGGATACGTTTCTCGATTACTCTTTCCCAAAGTTCAATTATATGACTCATAAGGCTAATTCCACAATAATTATTACAACTTTGAATATCCCCTTTGTTTTATAGAAAGGAACCACAACACTTTTTCTTCATTCTTTAAGAATCCTCCATTCCTTCAAAGTTTTATTGAAACTTTTAGTTAGCCACTTAATACCAATGTCTCCTAGCCTTTCCAGTTTCCACACTTCAATAGGTATACCATTTGGTCCTAAGACCTTGCCCACCTTTATTTTTATTAAAGCATCACCCACTTTTGACATCTTAATACGCATAAAATACTGATATTTATTAAATTGGTCCCTTTCTAAAGAGAAATCCTTGAAGCAATTTATAATATGATATGTCTATAGTGAATGATTACATATATATTGTATATATACTAATGGGTAAGTTTATGAGTATGATTACATATATCATAAATATATATGTAAATATTGAAGGCATTTTCCTGATTTTTTTAATATTTTCTGATTTTCCCTAATTTTTTTCAAAAAAATATTTTTTTAATCTGGTTGATCCTGGATCGGCCAGACTTCCAATGAATTGGCCAATCCAGATGGGGATCATCTTGGACCTATCCAATCCTTTCTTCCATGCTCCCAGTCCCCCAAAGATCCACCCGAATCACTGGGCTGTGCGGCATCTCATCCAGGAACATGGCTAGCTGGAGAGGAAGGCAGCCATCAAGCACAGGGCGGCCATGGCTTGCAGGAGAGGAAGGTGGCTATCAAGGATGCAGCGACTATGGAGGGGCAGCAACACCAGGTGGAGCCCCCTGTGGACACAAAAAAAAAAAAATTTGCCTATTCCCCATTCCAGAAATTCCCCCTCCCTTAACGATGGAAGCACCATCGGTTAGGGGGTTTTTCCCCTTAAACTGATGGGGCTACCATCGGTTAAGGGGTTCTCTCCCCCAACCGATGGTACTACCATCGGTTAGAGGGGAATCCCCCTCTAACCGATGGGAGTCCATCGGTTAAAGGATCTCCCCTTTAGAATCCCCTAACCGATGGACTGCCATCGGTTAAGGGGATCTCCCCTTTAACCGATGGGAGTTCCATCGGTTGAGGGGTTTTAACCCTCTAACCGATGGTACCCCCCCATCGGTTAAAGGGAATTTTCCTCCTTAACCGATGGGACTACCATCGGTTGAGGGGTTTTAACCCTCTAACTGATGGTACCCCCATCAGTTAAAGGGAATTTTCCCTCTAACCGATGGGACTCCCATCGGTTGAGGGGTTTTAACCCTCTAACCGATGGGACTCCCATCGGTTAAAGGGAGCCCCCACTCCCACGCATGTAAGGGGGGCCTTCCCCTATAAAAGGCCCCCCATCCCCCCATTTGAAGGGGAGAGCCCTCTCCCTCAAGGTGCTGTCCCTTATGTCTCTGAAATTCCAAAGAATAGAAATTTCAATTTCCAAAGTCCCCATCTCTATCTCTTCCTCAACCTCCTCTCTTGTGTGTGAAGGTATCGGCCCTGAGATCATCGTCATAACGGCATCGACATCTTCTCATCCTTAGTCCGTGAATACGGCATCGGCCCCCATGGGCTATAGGATTTAAATACCGTCCTCTTTGGACATATGGTGTTAAATACCTTGTAATTCATGCTCTGAATGCTACGCATCCAGATGTATATTGTGCCACCTCCCATCGAGTTCTAAGTCTCTGGGATGGTGTGTTTTGTGCTTATATGTATATGTTTCTTAGAGGAAACTCGCCCAAGCGAGATTCTGCCCGAGAACATATTCGTATATTCACAAATTTGTGTTTTCACGTATATGTTTCTTAGGGAAACTCTACCCAAGTGGAGATTCTGCCTAAGAACATATCTATAAAACTCAAATTTGTGCTTATACATATATGTTTCGTGGAAGGAAACTCTGCCCATGACACAGTTCCTTCTGAAGAAACATGTCCATGTAACCACAGACTCGTATTTATATGCATATGTTTCTTAGAGGAGACTCTGCCCCAGTGGAGATTCCCCTAAAAAATATCCATATAATCACGAATTTTGTACTTATATACATATATTTTGTCCAAAGATATATCTGTATAATCATATTTGCATTTATATGCATATATGTCTCAAAAGGGATTCCGTTCAAACGAGATACCTTTTACCGGATACTCTGTTCAAACAGAGATACCGTCCGAGAATATATTCATAATTGCAAATTTGTGTTTAACACATGTACCTTCTTAGGGCAAATCCCTCTTGGCAAAGATTTCCCCGAGGACATATGGTATAACATATGTTCACATGAATACGTCTCTATGAGGACCCTGCCTAAGCAAGACTTGCCAGAACATATCACATACCCATAAATACTGGGTTGGTATACACACATCCAAAGAAAAGGGGGATAAGACAAAGCTGTGCTCAAATACTCCGAATGGAAGCCATATGCCTACTCACAAGAATCATGTCCATGTGGACAGTTTCCAGAAAAGAACTATAATATGACAAGGACTTCCATGGAGATATATCATATGTTCTCCAAATCATATCCACATGAGCGAGAAATGAGGAGAAAGAAACTCTGCCTCAAATTCGGACTTTGCTAAAAAGGGCACTGTAAAGAACCTCATATGAAAAAAATTGATACAGTAATCCTTCTAATACGGAAGTGTTACTCCGGTCATAATACCCCCAAGTTCAGAATCAAAATCCACGGGTATATACCCGTTCACATAACAATCCTCATGTTTTCGCAATAAAAATTTCTAATCAACCTTTTGCAAATAGAGAAAGACCTCAAATAGGTCCACGGTATGCAACCGTTCCCCTCAATCAATCACACTTGAACTCCAAAAAGGCAGTCATTTCAAAAATGAAATACCCAAAGTAAAAGCATTTCAAAATACAAAAGAAGGAAAAACATGTTATGATCAGGATTTTCTAAAAGCGTGCATATTTTTCTCATCCTTTACTATGAATGGTATTCGGGTTAAACTGGTGTTAAATAATACCAAGAGTTTTAAACTCGATGTAAATGTAACATCGATTCCAGTCGATGGAGACAGAGGTCCAGCACATGTTACCTCAATCACCTGATGAGTAATTGAGTATAGATACGGACTCAGGAGTTTAGATTAAAAAACGGCGCACCCCGTCCGTTCTCGGACATCATACCCGTCCGTTCCGCGTACACCATACCCGTCGTTCTATGGACCCCCAAAAATACTTTCTCCGCATTGCGCGGGACTCTTTCTTCTGTCTGTTAGACAGACTGGCACGCCCCACAAATCCCACAGAAAAATCCAAAGCATGTGAAATGAATACATGAACCAGATAAAATGAATGAGCAAACAAAATCAAATGATATGTGAAGTGATATTTTTTTCCCGTGTCAACACCCCCCTCATCACCGACATCTTTCAAAACAAGGATGCCCCTGCGGTGACCAGCAGCAAGCTGCAGGGGTGGTTGCCCCAGGGGTGCAGAGCATCCAGATGCAGGAGGATGATCCTGAGGAGGAGCTTCTGGAAGCACAGCTGCAGGGTGTGAAAGCGCCTGCCCGTGGCCCGGTGGCCTTGGCGAGCATTCTGGCAAGGAGGATAGTGAAGAGGAGGGCCCAAGTACTGCATCAGCTCATGCCCCGGGGCAACAGGCCTCCCCTCTGCATGGTCTCCCTCTGCATGCAGGTCAAGCTAATGCAGGGTCTCCCACCAAAGATACATTAATGGAACCTGTAAATACCTCTCTCTCTCTCTCGGGTCTAACCGGTGCCTGTTGACACGGGGGGAAATGATGATGAAGAGATGTTGGATTTCCGCTCTCCTATCTCTTTCACACTCGGTTTTGGCTCATTCGTTTCATTTGGGTGTATGTATTCATTTTATTTTCCACTGTTTTATATTGATATTTGTGGGGGCGTGCCAGCCTGTCTAACAGACAGAAAAAGAGTCCCGCGCAATGCGAAGAAGAATTTTGGTGTCCGGGGAAGGACGGTATGGTGTCCGTGGACCGGACGGATATGGTGTCCGAGAAAGGACGGGTTTGTCCGCGAACGGACGGGTGTGTCCGCGAACGGACGGGTGGTGTCGCGAACGGACGGGTGCGCCGTTTTTTATCTGAACTTCTTGAGTCTCAGGTCTATTCTCATCAGGTGATTAGGGTAGCATGTGCTGGACCTCTGTCTCCATCGACCGGAATCGATGTTACATTTACATCGAGTTAGGACACTTGGTATTATTTGATACCGGTCTAAACCGAATACCATTTCATAGTAAAGGACGAGAAAATAAGCATGCTTTTTCTTAGAAAACCCTGATTATGACATGTTTTTGTTTCTTTGATTGCTTTGAAATGTTTTTTTGTTTTGGATATTTTATTTTGAAATGACTGCCTTTTGGGAGTCCAAAGTTGGGTTTCTTTTGAAAAGGGGAGCGGGTATATACCCGCGGACCGATTTGAGGTCCCTTTTTTTTTTCTCCTTTTTGCAAAAGGTTGGTTATGGGTTTACATTTGGGAAAACATGGAGATTATTATTGTGAACGGGTATATGTCCGTAGATTTGATTCTGAACTTGGGGTGTTTATAACCTAGAGTAACACTTCCGTATTAGGAGTGCGATTGTACAAATTTTTATATGAGAACGTTTTTACAATGCCATTTTCTGAGCAAAGTCCGAGTTTGAGGTAGAGTTTCTTTTCTCCTCATTTCATACTTTTGCGGGTACAATTTCCGGAGATCATATGGATGTATCTCCACGGAAGTCCTTGTCATATTTGTGATTTTTGTCCGAAGTCTATTTCCACGGGTATATTTCTCGTGGAGGTGCATATGTGCTCCCATTTAGGGTATCTGAGCACGGTTCCTGTCTATTTCCCTTTTTCTTTGGATGTGTGTATATTATCACAATCCCTTTTTTTTTTTAATATATGAGTATACCTTGGCAAGTCCTTGTTTAGGCAGAGTGTCCTTGTAATGGCTATTATATTGAGCGTATGTTCATGTCCATATTTTCGGGAGAAACTTTGCCCGGAGAGATTTTACTTTGAAGAGATATATGTGTATAAACACAAATTTGCACGTTGTGAATATATTCTCAAACGGTATCTCCACTTGAGCAGAGTATCCGATAAGAAGGAGCCCCCGTATGAACGGTCCTTTTTTTTTGAGAAACATATACAAACGGGCATATTTGTGATTATATAGATATATTCTCGGGCAGAGTCTCTATTTGGGCAGAGATTCCACTAAGAAATACATTTATATAAACATGAAGTTTGTGATTATACGGATATGAATTTAGAGGGAACTTGTCCGGGCAAGATTCCTCCTAAGAGACATATGCGTATAGGCACAAATTTGTGATTTTATGGTATGTTTTAGGGGAGTCTCCATTTGGGCAGAGTTTCCTCTAAAAACATATACATAAGAACATAAATTTGTGAATATACGAATATGTTCTCGGCAGAACCTCCGCTTGGACAGGTTTCCTCTAAGAAACATATACATATAACACGAGTTTGTATTTACATGGATACGTCCCCTGAGAGAAATTTTTGCCCGGGTGAGATTCTCCTAAGGAACATATTTGTATAATTACAAATTTGTGATCTCTATATATGTGTTCATAGACGAACCTCCGCTTGGCAGAGTTTCGTCTTAAGAAACATATATATAAGAACACAAATTTGCGAATATACGAATATGTCCTTGGGCAGAACCTCCGCTTGGGCAGAGTCTCCTCAGAAAACATATACATATAAGCACAAAATCCCCATCCCAGAGACTCGCTCGATGGGCGGGAGAACGTGGGTATTTAAATACCATGTGTCCATAGAGACTCGCTCGATATAAACGGCATTTAAACCCCGGAATATCACCCCACAGAGACTTGCTCGATGTGGGGGATGGAGATTAAGAAGGAATGCTGATGACGATTACGCCGACCGCTCTCCTTTCCGCGCCTGGCCTATCGGGCTAAAAAGGGGATTTTACCTTCACACACCGGACGAGGGATTTGAGAATGAGAGAGGGAATGAGCAAATGCTCTTTTTTCTATTTTCCTGGGATTTTCCAACAGGGCTTCGCCGGAGCAAGTTCCAAGACCCCCCTTTCCTTTGGAATAGGGGGGGTTTTATAGAGGTTTCGGCCCCTACATACGTGGGAAGAGAGAGAGAGAGAGAGCCCCAACCGATGGTGACCTCATTGTGAGGTCACCATCGGTTAGGGGGTCCTAACCGATGGAGGGGGGGGGGGGGGGAATCTTCTATAAAACCCCCCCACACCCCATTTCCAGGACTTGTTGGAGCCGGAGGTGCTGCTGAAGTCCTGCTTGTTTCTTTGGAGTTTCGCCCGACTTCTCGGAGTTCTGCCCGATCGGAGGGTGCCTTTGCAAGCCTCGGAGTTCTTCCTCGAGCTTGTTCTTTGTGCTTGTTCTTTGTATTCGGTCTATAGACCTTGTGCTGCCGGAGGTGCTGCTGGAGTCCGGCTCCGTTTCCTTGGTGCTTCGCCATGACTTCTCGGAGTTCTACCCGATCAGAGGGTGCCTTTGCAAGCCTCGGAGTTCTCCTCGAGCTTGTTATTGTACTTGTCCTTCGTACTCGGTCTATAGACCTTGTGCTGCCGGATTTTTCCGTGCTTCGTACTTTGGACGGAGACATGTTCTCCTTGTACTTTCAGTTTAACGGGACTCCGGGCACCATTTTAAGGGCCGGAACTCCCCTGCTGAATTTTGGGGAAGGATCCCGCTAATAAGTTTGTAACTTAAATAACCTTGGGGTCATTTTAAATCACAACTTTTGGGCCTGAGCAGGCTGCTGATAATGTATTGTAACCAGGCCTGCTGAAACCAACATTAATCTTCGTGGCCCAACGGCCCTTTCATCATGTCCACGACTCGAAACGTCGTCTGCCAAAAATAGGCTTCAACTAGCCAAGTCGCCGGACCATCATCTGATGGATTTTGTAATTTCCGCTGAAATAAACGTGTCACACTTTTGTCGTTCAACAGTGCCCTTGCCCACCAAAGATACATTAATGGAGCCTCTCTCTCTCTCTCTCTCTCTCTCTCTCTCTCTCTCTCTCTCTCTCTCTCTCTCTCTCTCTCTCTCCTCTCACACACACACACACACACACACACACACACACACACAAAGCCAGAGGGGAAAACCCTCTCTGGCACACCAGGCCTCCCCTACCCACCCGAGCCAGCCGCAGATCTCTCTGTGTATGCCCTCCCCCCACCATGAAGAGTGAGAGATGAAAACTGAGAGACTAGGAGAGAGAGAGAGATTGGGTGAGAGACCAGGAGAGAAGGGTAAATCAATCTCTTTATATATGGGTAAACTTGTCCCAACTCCAAAGAGAATTTAATGGTCATTAAAACAGACAGTAAAGGAATATTCTAGGCATATTCCACAGGTCCATCATGGAAAGT
Organism: Colocasia esculenta; assembly: GCA_014218235.1. Lineage (NCBI taxonomy): Eukaryota > Viridiplantae > Streptophyta > Magnoliopsida > Alismatales > Araceae > Colocasia > Colocasia esculenta. The sequence goes on from CM024760.1 coordinate 176,200,855, forward strand.
TACAGCGGGGTTTGTGATGCAAAATATTTTCAAGTAACAGGGTTTCTGATGACAATACAAATTTGCCCAATTATGCTTTCAACGGGGGTATATGAAAACAATTCCAACTATAAGCATTGACACCTTTTTGCGTCCTAGGAGAGCATGGATTGGTTTAATTTTGCATCAAAAGCGAAGTGGTCAAACACCCACTAGATGTCATTCCTGGACTGAAGCTTTAGAGATGAGATTTACTGCCCTGATTTTTCTGATATCACATCACCTAGGGGACTAGGAATTTCAATTGAAGATTTAAAAAAGAACTTAAGAAATAAAGTACTATAGCTCAATTGCTCACATCTTAAACTTAATTGAGTGATTGAGTAGCCAAGAACCTCAGCCACAATATGCATCTCAGAATGTTAAAACCCAGCCTTTTGGAAAGACATCCTATCTTGCGAAGTCTTGTAATGAGAATACAATCATATAGATCCTCATTTCAGTCTAGCAACTGACACAGGAAATATGTACCTTCATTAAAAGATCAAAAGGAAGATACTTCAGCCATGTTCATAAGAACATAAGGTTAGGGTCATAGATTGCTTTGCTGGGATGGTAGAGGATTTTTTGTGCTGATCCTTTTTGCATAGGAGATCTTACTTGCTCCCTTCACAGTTCATGTTTGTAAACCTTTTTTTCTACTTAAAGAGAAGTGGTACTATCTACTTTCCAGAAAAAGAAAAATGGCCACAGGATGCATCTTTTTTCCCCCTTGTCTGTACTAAAGCAAGCCTCATCAATGGCTGATGTGAAGGAGGTGCTTGTTTTGTCATGAAGAAACCCTTCAATGATTTTTGCCTGCATTGCATATTGGGCATTAATAACTACAAGATGCGAGTCAATTGCGACAATGAAAAACATAGTAAAGAAGGGAATCAGTGTTTGCATTCCAATTGAAAGAAGTAACATTTTTAAAAAAAAAGGAAGAAATAACAGAAGCATTTGACCTTGCAACAGTTACAAAATATTGAGTTTCGCAGCGCATAAGGTCCCGCCACATTCAACTTCCCAGCAATGAAGAGAAGTATGTCCAATGACAGTTCTGTTAGAGATACATCCACCTACCATTTGCAATATCAGATATGAGTTAAAGTACATTTACATGATATGTCACCATAATAACCAATTGGTGCAGAACTATACAGCAAGCAATCATAAAGATCATCTGACCTGTTTTATCCTAAAATAGTAATGAGTTGGGATCCCTTTCTGGACATTTTCCAAGGCTTTCACAGTAAATCTAGAATGGAGAAAGATGCAGGCATCAACAGGGGAAATGATTTTCCTCCTACATGTCAAACAAGATAAAGTTGGCAAAAATTTAAACAAGTGAAAAGAAGGGGGAGAAGGAAAGAGAGAAACAAATGATGTAAGTAGGATAAATGATGTAGCTCCAATACCAACCAAATGTTCTTCGCACATTAAAGTAATCAATTGCAATAAAATGTGTGCACATAAATCTAAATTTTGAGGGCAAGATCTGTCCAATGATATGCACATCGCCAATGCAGCCACGAAGAAGAGGAAATTTATCATCTGCATCTGAAACTTCATGACAAATTGTAAAAACGATTCTGTCGATCATTATATCCATGTGCACAAGATTGCCACCTTCTAAAGAGCTATTCTCCTCCGCACGAGGTACATCACCTTGGACATTTGATTCAACAGAGGAAGCTGGGGAACAATATGGAGCATCATGCATCCCAGCATCATATGCTTGGGTAAGATTATGGAACACCTTCAGCTTAAAGGGACTGCCAGGCTTCTGAACAAACTCAGGAGTTCCATCAACAAAAGCAACTCCAGAGTTATTCTTATGGTTAACAAGGTGAAAAGACTTCTTCCCAGATGTGCAATAACTATAAAATTCCATGTCGTCATCATCCCCATAATTGTCAGCTTTGCAAGGAAGGATTTTCCACAGAGCATGCCCTCTCTCATCATTGCTGGAGATTTCAACAAACCCTGATCCCGGACGAAAATTCAAGCGCAAAGGTTCACCAGTATCATCTTTTGCATCCAAGGATGACAAAGAGAACAATGTTGGCTTCTGTTTGTGCCACTTCACCTAATAAGCCAATCATGAATGTAGAGAATCATAAAACCCTACATAAAAGGAACAAGCATGAAATACGACACATGTTTTGCAACATAAAATACTGAATAACTCTATCTACCAGCAGTACTCCCACCACTTGTCTCTTCTAAGATTTTAAAGATGAATCCTCATGCACCTTCCCCAAAAACCAATAAAAAAAAAAGATGAATCCTCAAGGGTTCCGTACTTCCACATAAGAGATTGAGGTCCACAACATGGGCACATATGTAAATTCATGGGAAACCATGGAGGATGCACTATGGAGAAATAAGTCTATTCGAACCTCAAGTGAGGTTACCCATGGTCAAAAGGTACTCAGATATGTCTTGGCTTATGATTGCTGGATTGGCTAGGATAATGGCCTTGTTCTGACTTTGAGTCATATCTGGGTTAAACGTTAACACTGACAGCCTTATGAGTCACTGAAAGGAATAAAATGATTGAATAATACATAAATGTTAATAATTAGACCAACCTACCAAAAAAGAAAGCAGAAGGCTCCCTGTGGTCAAACAGAAGCTTCCGTATTGGGATGGCAGATTTTGTATCGGATAGGCCTCAGCGAGCCAATTCGCTGGGGGGGGGGGGGGGGTAAAGTGTTCAACAATATGATATATATGTATAAAGTGATCCATATTCCAACACTATTCACAATCATTAGATTGTGATATATGTATAATGTATACATTTATAAGGTTATACATATTAATTATGTTTATACAATATACATTAAGAAGGAAAGGAGTGGTTGTGGTTCTGAAGCTAGATTTTGAGAAGGCTTATGACAAGATCAGCTGGCAGTGTCACTTTGACGCAAGGAAGAGGGTGTCGGTTTCGGTTTCGGTTTCGGTTTCGGTTTCGGACGAAACCGTCCGAAACCTATAAAGTTGACAAAAAAATTGTAAAAAAATTCAAATAAATCTGTAAAAATATAAAAATTCATCACAACACAAAAGAACCAGTGGACATGCATATAAGCTTGAAAAAAATTGGATTAAGTGACAGATATATGTGGGTGACATGTTAATGAATATTCGATGCATATTAAAGAGCTATGTCACATTGTTTGACCTCTCTTTACCCTGCTAGATGTTGTTTGCCTCTAGTAATTCCTCCATATATCTCTTTCCCACAATAATTGCATTTTACTTTCTTTTTCCTAGCATCAACTAAAATGATATGAGCCCACCCCGGATCATCCAGTCCCTGGCTTTGCTCTTCTCTAGCACTAGCCATGGTCCTACAATAAAAAAATAAAATGTTACTTAAGATATTACATGTAAATAGAAAGTACCCCCCATTTGAATCCAATAAAAATATCAAAAAAATCATATCTCTTACCAATAAAAAATCAACTCTCCTATCGAAGAAGAAAATCGCGATTTCGATGATTTTAGCGAAATGCTAACTTTCTAATCTCTCATAATTTGGCCAATCTAAAAATTTGATAATTCAAATAAACCATATGGAACACTAAAATTCAAAGTCCGGTAAAAAAGTCAAAACGTGCATAGACTTCTCCAAGGGAGCCACTCTCCTACTGACAGCACTTAGTCTGCTTGAGACTCTCAGGATTTGGTCAAACCTAAATTATCACCACTCAAAGTCATGAGAATTGTCACTTTCTAAGACTTTTTCAATTAGAAAGTGAAAATTTTCATGAGTTTAGGTGATATTACCTTAGGTTTGACCAAATCTTGAGAGCTCTCAAGCAGACTAAGTGTTGTCAGTAGGAGAGTGGCTCCCTTGGAGAACTCATATGCACGTTTGACTTTTTTTACCGGACTTTGAATTTTTAGTGTTCCATATGGTTTATTTGAATTATCAAATTTTTAGATAGACCAAATTATGAGAGATTAGAAAGTTAGCATTTCGCTAAAATCATCGAAATCGCGATTTTCTTCTTCGATGGGAGAGTTGACTTTTTATTGGTAAGAGATATGATTTTTTTGATATTTTTATGGATTCAAATGGGGGGTACTTCCTTATTTACATGTAATATCTTAAGTAAATGAAACAACAAATTATAACATTACTTAAATGATATTCAGGTAAATAAGGCATCATAGTTACCGTGCTCTGTATTGTAATATGAACATATGTGTAACTAGACTATAGATATACCCAAAATGTTATATCACTATATATTTTAAATAATTTTTATATTTTCCTGATTTTTTGTGATTTTTTTGGATTTTTCTGATTTTTTTCATTTTTTAAAAAAAAATTTACTCTGGCCGACCCAGGGTCGGCCAGACTCCATTGGAGTCGGCCGACTCCACCGACCCGACCCTACCCGAGTCGGGGTCGGCTGGGTCCGACTCACCCAGCCGACCCGACTCTGCCATCCATGGTAGGTTGGAAGGCGAGATTGTTATTTATAGGGGTTGTATCACTTTGTGAAGCTTAGTTTTGAACAGTCTTTCCACCTATTTTCTCTCCATGTTCCGCATTCCGAGCTCCGTGACTAGGAGGCTTCAATCAATCTAGAGCAAATTTTTTTGGTATGATTCTGGGGACAATTGCAAAGGGTGGCATGACATTTCTTGAGGTGCAATTACCACCTCCAACTAGCTAGGAGGCTTGGGGATGGAGAATGTTAGAACTTGAAACTTCAATTTTACTCTCATGTGCAAATGGCTTTAGAGGTTAAGGAAAGGGGGAGAGGGATTATGGTCCGAGGTGATTAGGCACTACTATTTTTCCTCCTCTAGAGTTTGACCTGGCCCCCTCCCCCCCCATAAGGTCTCCCCTCTTTAGCAGGATATCTACTCCTACAATGACCTATTGTTGCTTAGATCCAGGTGAAGTTGGGAGATGGTCATAAGTGTTGCTTCTGGAAGGACAGATGGTGTGATGACTTCACTTTGCAGTTCTTATTCCCTCGCATCTTTGCTATTTCGGCAGCACTCAATGGTTATGTGGCACAGGCTTTTGACTAATAGGTTTCAGGTGGCTCCTAAGCCCCGACTCTTAAGCGTGACTTCAATTAGGAGGAGATGGAGCAGTTCCAGAGTTTGCTTTCTACCTTTTCTCCCATAAGATGGGGAGGATGATTGGATTTGGAGATGGGGGAAGAAAGGCACTTTCTCGGTCAAATCAGCTTATGAAGTTTGCTCAAATTGGGGCGTGTGATTTGATTTTCTCCATGAAGTGTGGAGGCCAACTAGTCCCTCAAGCTTAAGATTTTGGCCTGGAGAATTTCCCATAGGGGCTTCCCACTAGGGACAAATTGGGTCGTTTCTTGCTGAACTTGAGCCCTACTTGCGGTCTTTGTGAGGCTGAGGAACCTTTGGATCACCTTTTTGTGGGATGCTCCTATTCTCAGAGGATATGGAGAGGGATTGCTCGGAGAACCAGATGGTCTATCACCTTGTGGGGTGATGTGTCATCACCATCATCATCAGAACCTTATCCTATTATTTCGGGTCGGCTACATGAATCCTTTTCCCCAAAGATTTCTATCAAGTATCATATTCGTGTTTAAACTTTAAACTCAAGAAGTCTGAATTATTCCTAATAACATTGCACTATCTCATTTTACACCTTCCCTTAGCTCTTTTACTAGCATCCACTAAAATTTGGTCACATCTTTTAACCGACGCCGTGTTAGGACGACGACATACGTGTCCAAACCACCTAAGTCTATTTTCTCTCATTAAGTCATTTTTCCTATCAATGGGCACTATGCCCAAGTCCTCACGGAAACGCTCATTCCTAATCTTATTTTTTTAGCCTTACCACACATCTATTTCAGCATCATCATATCTACTACACACATTTTGTTAATGTGTTCCTTTCACACTGCCCGACACTTGGTATCATATAAAAATAGGTCTCACAGCCATTCTATAAAACTTCCCAAGTTTCATGAGTATACGATGATAGCAGAGGACTCATGATGCACTTCTCAATTTTAACTAGTTTGTCTTAATCTTATGTGCAATATCATCATAAACCTCCCATTCCCTGGATGATAGACCCTAAGTATCGAAGGCTACTGCTCTGAGGAATATTTTGTCCATGAATTAGAACCATATCTTCCTATAACACCCTCACATTACTAAAATTACAATGCATAAACTCTGACTTGCTCCTACTAATTTAAAACCTTCAGACTCCAAGGTATGCCTTCAACTTTCCAACTAAACATTTAAACCATCAATACTCTCATCAATTAAGACAATATCATCTGCAAATAACTACATCAAAGAATATCATCATGCAATTGCTTTGTTACTTCATCCATAACCAGAGTAAAGAGATACAGACTCAGTGCAAGTTAGAAATCAAGCAATTTAAAATGAGTATTTCTTATAAGTTCCCAAAATGAGAATTCTTATAAAGTTCAAAACGAGAATTCTTATAAAGTCCAAAATGAGCATTCTTCATAAACTCCAAAACTAGCATTCTCTACAGAGTCCAAACAAGCATTCTGACTTATGTCCCCAAAACGAGTATTCTTCATAAAGTCCAAAACGAGCATTCTGACTTAAGCTCCCAAAACGATCATTCTTTATAAGTCTCAAAACAATCGTTCTTCATAAATCCCAAATGATCATTTCTATTTAAAACTCAAAACAATCCTTTAGACTAACCTGAAATGGATTTTATAAGGAACAGTTTCCCATTAAAATGATCAACCTTTTGCCTAAATAATTCTGAAATAATTCTTAAGTGGAAATATATGTAAGCCGTAAGAAATCTGGATGTTATGATGACTTATCTGAAAAGCTTAACGTGTATCAATAAGAACTTCCAACGGGTTAAATCACATCTTTCTGCCGGTTTGTCAGGTGTGGGTGGGGAGGGTGGGGGGGGGGGGGGGGGTTGAAGCCATTAGCATGCAGGAAGCCAAGTGTCCAAGGCATTTAATTAAAAACATCGGTAAAAGACATATGTATAGATATATATAAACACTTAAACCACTTTAGCAAGTTTCGTAGTGTTGCATGCAACCCCTAGAACCCAGTAGGAGGAGTAGGATGACCAATCTGGAAGGGGGTGTCCTACAAGACAAGATCTTTGGTTTTTAAGGGTAGGCATGACTTGAACTTGGATTTGCTTAATCTAATTTCGCTTGTACGCATACATTTATATCCACATTTGCCCAAAAACCATATGCTTTTGCTTCATAGCCCAATCCATGATGATTTAAAAGTTGTTGGCCTTTCCATCACTGTGAAGGGTAGAACCTTTGACAATAATGAATCATCTGACCTCCTTGAGTACCACATTTCAGTCTTAGAGGCTTCAATGCTCAATGGAGAGCCTTTTGACCCTTTTCTTGCAAAGTTACTTTCATTCCTTGAAAGTTTTACTGACATGCATTCTGAAATTCATCTGTATGCATGCGCTCACATCAACTTGTTCAAAATCATACTTTAATTCAATTAGAAATTTAGAACATTTCTGAACTGAATCAACATGTTGTTTGTCTTTCCCTCAAAAAGAAGCGTAGAACTTTTGGAAAATCTTGAATCACTTGCTACCTTTGAATTCCATGTTTTATCCGATGAATTTCTATATTCGAATTTGAGCCTATTCAACGCTTCTTATGCAAGTTCATATCCTTCTTTCAGTAAGAATCCCTGAAGTTAAGCCCGTAGGTTTTACCAAAACAGTAAGTTACTATCCAGTGTGACCCAATCAATCTTGTTAAATCATGGTCCTCAGCCAAATACACCTTGACCTCCATGAGTCTAAGCCTCCATTTAAACGATCTGACATGTCGTTCCTTAAAATCTTAATTCCTTTTTATTCTTTGGAATCTGTGGACAATCCGAACTTGAACTTCCATGAGCCTAAGTCCCCATTCAGAACATCTAATATGTGGTCCCTTTAAACCTTAATTTCAAATTATTCTCTGAAGTTTACACACATCAATCTGCTATTAGCTCGGTAAGACAATGCTCTTTCAAAGAGGGGAGGGGTTTGGATTGCTTGTGGTAAGCATCAACCATGAGTTGTCAGCCATGGGCGACGGTCTTGTGTAAGTATGAACCCAGCTTTACCTGGGCGTTTATAAGAAAAAATCCTATAGCGCTTTGTCACCTAGGCACTGAAGATATAAGTTCGGATACCTATATGTGTTAATGATGCCTGTCATGTTCTGAAATAAGATTAAAATCTGTATGAAATCAGAATGGCTTAAGAATGTCTCAGTATGAAAAACTCTGACATATATTCAGTTGTAAGCTTCATTTTAGGCCCTTCGTGCCCTGTCAGTTCTGGAATTATGAAACTATGTAATCTTGTGGTATTAGCCAATCTGATTTCATTTCTGAAAATAAGTTTAAATGTTGTCATTTCTGAAGCTCAGATTTGAATACTACCTCTGTGGCATAAGTTTGTTTAAGACCTTTTCTGAAGTTAAGTTTAAACTTTGAAACTCATTTGTGAGTCACACTCCCTTGTGTTCCCATTCATCAATCCGTTTAACTCCTTGAAATTTTGATATCCGAAACCATGCTTAAATATATGCTGAGTTATTATTCGAATGATCTTTTGATCATCTCTACTACAAGTGGGGAATTTTACTAAGAAATTCGGTTCTGTCTGTGTTCTGGGTCTGTTAGATTCATGCCTTCACTCCTTACCATTTTCAGACAGTCTGCTTAAGGATTTCCGGGAGGTTAAGTATGCCGCTACAAGATCCGTAAAGAAGAGCCTTTTGTCTTTTATGATTGTTAGAACCTGGATTATGTAAAAGAGAATGGGATTAGCAATCTGATGTTAAGTAGTGTAGGCTGATTTTGATGTTTAAAAAAAACCACTACTATGAAATGATATAGTTATGAGTTTTGTGATGAATGGTTTGCTTTTATAAGCAATGCAGGAATAACCAGCCCATAATGTGTATGTATTCTGTTTGTGTAGCACCCCTTCATGTCCGGAATATGTGCTTTATATGGGAGGTGTGTTACAAGATGTCTCTTCTAGTCTTCTTTGCTTCGGGATTGGGATAAGCCTTCGCCCCTCAAGCCGGACAGGTTGGTTTGGAAGCTATGTCAATTCATCCATATCTCCTCTTTTTTATTGTTTGCGGGATTAGACCTTTTACACCATCTTGGTGTGCTCTTGATGTATATGTGTTTTTGGGGGTGGTATCTTTTTAGGTTTTGGCCAACCTATACTTGTACATTCTCTTTTCAGATATATACTTGTGGTAGTACTACCCACTTTCAAAGAAAAAAAATGTGTTTATACATTAATATGATGGGTATATAGTGTATGAACCATTTTTTAATCTCGTCAATCCTAGATCGACCAGACTTCCTGCGGATTGGCCGATCAGATTCAGATCAGATCAGGCTTGGCCCAGGCCGATCCCTAGGCTGACCCAATCCTTTTTTCGATGAGTCATTCAGTGTTTAAAGAACAGGCCATGAATTAGATTGTTCATGCCTATTTGACCCTATGGGAATTGGCAAAGACTATTCTTCAGTATTCTGCACCTTAGAGCTGAGAGGAGGTGACTTTAGGAGACCAAGTTGTGCCATTTTCGATTATGGCACCTATCTCTTATCTTTTTACAAGTCTTATTTCCTTGCTTGTTCTAGTCTGTTGAAATTATGTTTGTTAAATGTTAGGTATGTCGGTTAGCCAAACATTGTGAACACATTTTCCTTATTCATTGAATAAAACTTCTGCAACTTTTTGGGCTTATTCATTCTAACGTATGGGGCCCCTCTCGTGTCTCTTCTGTGGATGGCCATAAATATTGCATATCCTTGGTCGATTATTACTCCCATTGCTTGTGGCTTTACTTGCTAAAGCTCAGAGATGAGGTGCCGTACACTATTCAACTCTGCCTTATACTAAACTCTTGCAATATTGTCAAAGCCCAGTTCAGCAAAACTATGAAACTACTTCACTCCGATAATGCTCATTAGTACTTCGCACAAAGTACTGATATCCTCATTCCTCAGACAAGAAGAACAGTATGAAATATAAGACCACTTGGATGAGCAAAGTTGTTTTTACTTCAGACTCACTTTTAAGAATACTATTTGCATTGAAAGAAAAGATCTGAGAAACAAATGTAGAAAATAGATTATCCTAGATGTCCCAATTCAATGCTCAAACATTTGACTGAAATTCATAAATTTGAACTGAAGGATTTTCTGACCCTTCCCTCTGCGCTGCTAGAACAAGAATTTTGGAATGTTGATAAAATAGAAAGAATGCAATATTAAAGAATTGAGATTGCATTTCTAGCATCAAAATAATAATTTTGACTCAACAACAGAAAAATGATATCATTGACCCAATCAGTGAAGAAATTGACTAAAAACAGCCAGAAATACAGTCTTCACATCCCATCAAAATATCCACCTCTAATTAGCTGTATGTAGAGATGCCATACCCTGAAAAGTGCCCGTTCTCCAACTAGAGAGTAATGGAGCACACCAACTACATGGTACTTCACTCCAACACCTTCGACTGCAAGGTATAAATGCTGATGGAGATCTTGGATTGCAACTATTGCCCCTATTCAAACAACAAGAGAAGTTGAACACTTCAAAGGACATTTCAATTTATGATGCAAATAAAGACTTTCTGCTCAGAAAGAATACCATCAGGAATTGTAAAACATGGATCATTGGTCTGTCCTTGTGTCTGAGAACCAAAACTTCCTTTTAACAGTTTACCAGACTTTGTGCTCGACATTTTCATTAGTGGTGAAAACAAAGCCAAAAGCATCTGGATTGAAAAATAATAGTAATTAAGCAAGCAGGATGCAATATGAAACAAAAGAAGCTAGTGGACATTGTTTTATGCACTCAGATAAACAATAATTATCCTGACAGCATCTCATCTAGCCTACAAAACTAAGAGCATCACATTCACCTGAATTTCAGAGAGCGAGATTATCAAATCAAAACCAGAGATAGAACCATTGCCCATCCAATCACTCTTCAACTGCAAAGCAGTTGCAGTTGGTTCACTGCCTAAGGTAGTTTTCTTAAGCATAATTGAGGCATATAAATGCTTCAAAATATAATGCGGATGGTGCAAGGAAGATGATCCAGATTCGTCAATGTCCAAAGAAATTTCTCTCTCAGAGACTGCCTTTGAAGATTGTGCATTATCAAGACCCAGTGGTATGCCTTTCCGGGGACAACATCTGACACAAGTTTCCAATCCATTAGAGATTCTTGAGCGAGAATGAACATTGTCAATCTCTACCATAGACAAGCTGTTCTTATGTAGAAGCTGAGAGAAGACAGTACAATTCAGAATATTAAAGGACAAGCTCCTTTCCAAACTTGTAAGCCTCAGATTGATGTCAGCTTCCAAAGTAAGACACTGCACCATATCTACAAGAGAAATATAAGTGCATTAACTATGTTTTCTTCTCTCACTGGATGAATGAAACAAAAAAGTGAGAGCCCTTTTTACCGGGATCATCAGCAACAGCAAGCGTGATAGAAAACTGACATATAATTACATCAAGGGACTTCAAATAAAACAGCTTCCATGTTTCTGATGAAAATTTTGGGCGTACAGTAGTTTTAGTGTCTCTCTGATGAAGACTACTTGGTCCAGCCACATGCTCATTAAGTGCTGCTAAAGCTCCAGCTTTTTCACATTGTTTACTTGATGAACTAGACACCCATAGATGAAGACAGGAAATGCACAGAAAATAGGCCTTTATGCTTTGAATAAACATGGTCAGTGTAGATGTCTCTAGGAAAAAGGAACCACCCTGAAAAGTAAAATCACATCTTTTTAACATGTCAAACGATTCTATGAAAGAAAAAGCAATAAGATGTAAGCAATCCAATAAAAGATAAGTTTGGCAACAAAGCATAAGCAATGAGCAAGCCATAAGATGGTATAATTGTCCTAGTTATCATGACAGTCAAACGCTTAATCCCTCATCGCCTTGATCAAGATCAGCAGTCATGGTGACAACTACTAAATAATATGCTATGATTTCTATCATTCTAACCAATTTCACACGTCAAACCTCCAGTGAGAAAGTTTAGCACCCAAATAAATCCTCAAATTTCCATGACAAGCTATCAACCAGATGTCACACATTACCATACAAATTAGTGCACACTGCACCATTCTTATCGCTGAGATTCAGAGCCTTTCGAAGTCAAAGACCAGGAAAAGAATGCAGAGAAAGATGATATAGAACAATAATATTTGAGGGAAGGGAAACAAATTAGGGAGACCAGACTCATCAATGTGCATTTTGCCTAGGTGCCAGAAGAGGAGGATCACCGCAAAATGTGATATCGCATAGATCCTCCATATTGTTCCAACTCCATATGATGATAGATTCATGAATAATAAAGTCAGATCTCCCTAGTCCCTACTAATGTGAAAATTATGATCATACTGTAGAAAATTAAATTATGAGCTAAAGGGTGACCTGAAACACAAAGGAAAGCAATGAGTAATCATAACTATTATTAGATGAAAAGAACTTACCAAGTTATTGGATTTAGATATATAATATATTAAAAAGAAAACATGATAGACTGTCACTATAATATAGTTACACTGTCTCATTTTGATTGTCTGAGTTGCTTAAGTATGTTGGTGAAAATTATACACTAATGTCTCAGAGGACCAAGACGTAAAGTACATAAATTTGAGCGTGCAGTAAAAATGGGAACAGCAATTGCAGGAACTTATAGCACCTGGCTATCAAAGTTGATTGTGTGAAAGCCTCCACCACTGGATGTCAGAAGCTCCAACCTGCAGGGCGAATGTTGTCCAGTCAAAAGGTTCCTCATACTACAATCTGCAACAATAATCTCACCAACCTCCAGTTCAGCCAAAAAACAAAAGCCTGGTACAGGAAGGCTTGTGGAAGGGAATCCCTGATGAGAACCATGTGACCGTACCACGGATACTTTACTGGCAACAGGGAAAAAGACTCCCCCTTTTTCAACTGGTTTTGCAGAACTAGAACCAGTTCCTGCACTCCCATCAGTAAAAGACATGAAGTTTGAATCATAACCCACGGATAGATGAAGAACAAACGAAGTTAGAAAACATTCATATAGCTGTCTAGAAGGGTGAATGTCCCTGATCATGAAGTCATTGCTGAATATATCCATCTCATCTTGAGACTTAAATATAATAGATCGAAATTCCAACAAATCAACCAGTAGTTTCATATGCCTCTCTTCACAGGAAATCTGGATGCACAAAGGTGGAAGACAGATCCCCATGCCAATATCTGGTAGGTTAAGCAAAAGTTGATCATGATAAGCAACACTGCTAGAAGCACTACCAGTCTTCATCATGGTGAACCCTTTTTTCCTTGACTTATCTAAAATGACATCTACACGGCCAAACTCAAGATGAGCATCAGTAGTAAATTGTGTACTCTGACGGAACAAGGTTTTGTCTTCTGCTCCAACAGACATTTGGTGATTGATAGCATCCTTTCTGACTGAGATAAACTTTCTAATATATTCTCGAGAACTAAAAAACACAGAATAATCAAAATCAACAGAAATGGTTGACACTATTCGAAGTATGCCTTCAAGAACCTGAAAAAAATGACATGCTTTGTTGTCAGAGAAAGTAGCTGAAAAACACTGGAATCTAGCTCCCACCAGTGACATATGTGGAACAGTTTTAGACTTGCCACTGGGAGTTTATATTAGATATCTAACTTAGATATATCAAAAAGCAAATCAATATATCTTTTAGCCCAAGATAGCATAGACCATCTGTGATTCTTGTCCTTTATTCTTCATCAATCCCCAGTCCCCACAAACCAAAAGCCAGATGACAAACCAAGTTCCTGTGATATTGTATTACTACTACCATCATCATCATCATCAGAGCCTTAATCCCATTATTTGGGGTCAGCTACATGAATCATTTTCCACCAAAGATTTCTATGAAGTGCTACAGTCGTGTTTAAACTCAAGAAGTCCAAGTCCTCCTTAATAACATCGCATCATCTCATTTTAGGCCTACCCCTAGCTCTTTTACTAGCATTCACTAAGATTTGGACACATCTTTTAACCGGCGCCGACTTAGGGCAACGGTACATGTGTCCAAACCACCTAAGTCTATTTTCTCTCATTTTTCTATCAATTGGAGCTATCCCCACATCCTCACGGAAGTGCTCATTCCTAATCTTATCTTTCTTAGTCTGATACTTGTATTACTATCCAATAGTAAAATTAGTGGTATATCAAACAAAAAAATATTGCCACATCAAACATTTCCAACTCTGATATTTTGACTTGAGGAAGAATGAAAGTTGCATTTATCAACTTATATATCCATCTTCACCCAAATTACACCATCTAACAGGACCATACATCTGAAAAAGGGTAAACAGAGGCACAAAAAAGACAGGACATGGACATGTATATAATAACTACAAGAAGAAACCTCTCAAACCAAAGATAGTTTCAGTTTATGTGAAAATTTTCCAAGCTTAATTATGAATATAACAAAGAAATTATTAGATGAGTCCTAGAAAAACATGGTACTACCTGGAACAGAATGCAAAGCTCATCCATGTATAGGAACACATCAGCCTCCCCAGCCACCATACTCAGAGATAATGAGCATGCGTTCTCTGTTGAATAGAATGAATGAAGGTAGTTCCTGCAAGAAAGGAATAATTTTCATACTGCTACACAGATAGTATATGCAAAATCAATGTTTTACATGTCTGGAATCACCTCAAGCCAGAGGTGAAAAGGACAGCCAAAAGTAAGAAAAAACAAAGAAGAGCGCACATATACGTGGAGCATCATACAAAAATACTCAAGGCATTGTAGCTTATATACAATGATCTTATCAGAAAAGGGGATTAAAAAGTCGGCCAACTAGTCGACTAGTCAGCCCGACTAATCGAGTCATGTGGCTAGTCGACTACTTGGCCTCTGACTAACGCTAGTTTTCAAAAACAAAAATTGGTTTGTTTCTTTGTTGAATAGGGTGGGGTGGCCTATGCCCTATGATGCATGGATTAGTAACTTATTTCCCTGAATATAAGTAAATGCTTATATTTATAGTTTCATTTACTGAAGATATTACATGTAAATAAGAAAGTACCCCCATTTGAATCCAATAAAAATATCAGAAAATTCATATCTCTTACCTAAAAAAATCAACTCTCCAGTGGAAGAAGAAAATCATGATTTTGGATATTCCATCAAAATGCCGACTTTCTAATCCCTCATAATTTAGTCTAACTAAAAATGCTATAATTCGAATAAACCACATAGAACACTAAAAATCTAAAATTCGTGAAATAAATCAAACGTATATGTGACTTCTCTAAGGCCAAGGGGCTCACTCTCCTACTGACAGCACTTAATCTCTTGCAGAAATCACATATATGTTTGACTTATTTTACCAAATGTTGAATTTTTAGTATTCCATGTGGTTTATTCAAATTATGAATTTTTTAATTAGATCAAATTTTGTAAGAATATTAATTTTATGATTCAGTTGTTTCTGAACTAAATGTCGTAACAGTATTATTCAGTAAGATTTTTTTGAGATGCTTATATCTTTAAGTATGAAGCATACACCCTCAACACTAACAATCAACAAGAAGTCAAGAACCATGAATAAAAATGGGGAAAGATCCTGAAAAAATAACCAACTTAAACTTGAGGTGGCCGACCCACCGACTAATCAGTCCGCCTAATCCTTGGGGGGGGGGGGGGGGTCATCCGACTCGGACCAGTTAATCCTTTTTAAAACATTGGGTGCAAGATTGGACTAGAACAAGGCAGTATATGTATGAACTGTGAACCTATGGATGTCTAAACATGATAAAAACCTAACAGCAGTTACTTACATATACACCTAAAGATTGCCTTTATGATCTTTCAAGGTCCTAAGCATGATTTCCATAGAAAATATGACGTTTCATTGACTTGTCATTATGAAAGGAAAAATAAGACTAAAGAGTTCTCTAGTGTTGACAAAAGAGACATTCTAGGTTATCACATTACCCAGTTTATATATCATATTGCATAGGCTAAAATTACATGTCTCCCATCCAGGTTTGGATTTTTTCTGAGTTATTGAATTACTTTAATACAATATAAATAGCATTGAGTTATTTCTTGGGGATAGAGAACATCAAGCCAGTTCCTTAGGTTGCAGTCAAAAATGGACACAGGATGTCTCTTTCTTTTACAAGGTCCATAATCCACATTTCAGCTTTAAACATCAAGGCAATGGGTAGAAACCTACTTGAGCGAACTCTTTCTTAGAATTACATTCCCAAGTTAGTTGAAGTCTTGCGTCTCCTGCTGAAGTGTCAGGAGACTTTCGAGGACAATAAAGCAATAGCCGAGATATTGACTAGCGGATGATCTACTCAGATAATTTTTATGACTGTTCATGGATAGACATCCATATTATTTTAGGTACATATAATGAATCATCCATCAAAAGGGAGACCAACTATAAAAAGTTGAAGGCCAAATACAAAATTGGGAAAGATGAAGGTCAAAGTAGATATCTGGCCTATGGCTTACCTCCTATACTTGATAATTCTTGGCATATTTATCATTCCATGTATATTCTAGAAGATTATGGTTCATGGGGTATTTGGTACCATGCACAGGTCAAAGAGTATTTTTTTATAAGGTACTTTTGTCTAGAACTAGTAAATGGAAACAGAATTTTCATTGCATCTTTAAAGAAGCTATCTAAAAGGAGCAATTTTTACACTATTTTGATATAAAGAAGTAAGAGAAACAGTATGAAATAAGATTGTTAATTCTACCCAAAAAAAACTTGAAAGAAGGATAATCCCAGGCCATGGTAAGCTTCAAAGTAAGGCATGCCATCGAATTGATCAGCCAACACTGAATTTCCAACACATCTGGAGATACCAAAGACCTAGCCTAAATGGTTATCTATAACTTGAAGAACATGAATTTTCTTGTTCATCCTTCCAAAGGAACCATATAAAATATTTGCATAAACTCTAATGAGACATGTAGGGAATGTCATTTCTAACTTGATCAAATGTTCTTCATTCAATGGCAGAAATAGTTAAAAAAAGGAAAACAAGGAATGGCATCTTCCGACATATAATAACAGGAGCTAATAGAAATAACTGATCAACAGGTGAATATTGGACTTCACAAATGTCACAAAGAGCTACCATTAGAATATATCATTTAAGTACAATCAGCTGCTGGATGTTTCTGACACACTACCTGCATGTTGAGGCATTGATTTTCATGGACGTGCATCTAATAATCTGAAATCTCTGGTTATCTTCCAAGCTCTCCAAGAAAGCAGTCAAACCATCAAATCCCATGTAAGTATTATGTGAAATTTTACCCCGAGAAATGAAAGTTTCACTCATTTGTCCTTTGGGAGTATCTGGTATCTGAGGTTCCTTCAACCAAAGATACTCTTGTGGGGCTTCAAGTTCTAATCCTGGATTCAGTGCTAACAATGTGGCTCTAGATGCTGGCCAAATTGCAAGTACAATGTCGTTCAAATCTAGCGAAAAAGAGGACAAGGCATCAGTGGAACTTTTTGAAAAGCCATGAAATGATAATTTGACAGCAGGTCCAGCAATCAAAGCCCCAACTTGTATATTATTCTCTGGCATCATATTGAGCAACAAATTCTTCATTCTACAGACACACAATTCCAAGTGTTCTTCAAATTTGATCACTTTCTTCTCTTTGACGATGCTATTAAAACATGGAGGAACTTGTGATTTAACAATGTTAACCACCCATTTCAGAGAATCACATGTTTGTCCTAGTAATTGAGCAAAAGAAACAATAGATGAATAGTCCAAATCAATGTTAAGCTTCCCCAAAGCCATATTGCATCTTAAAGCGCCACCAACTGGTTTGTTGATTTTTGGATTGATGAGGAAATTTCTAAAGTCAAACAAAAAACAGGGATGGTCCATGTGATGAAAATTACTCCCTTCCAGTTCTTCACCAACTGTCTTCCATGATGCCCACACTTCTTTCAAACAGTTTTCCAGAATCCTGGCCTGAACACCTGCAGTAGAGTATCTACTATCTACAGAAACTCCTAGTGAGTGAGGTAAATGAGCCGGCTCACTCCATAGAATTGCCTGGGAGCCACTACCAGTCTCAGCCCTAGGTACCCTAAAAGAAGGAGTTGACTTAAGTTCCAACTCATCATCCATCACTGGAACTCTTGAGGATGGAGACAAGTGAACTTGGAAACCCCCAAGTGCCAGGAAAACAGATTGTCCAATTCTGTTCACAACATGCCTCAAACAAAAAGATTTCATGCTAAGGAAAACTGAAGACAGGTTCAACTGAGAAACATCTCTGCCCAGATCTGCTTTTGCCTTTGACGTAGTACGAGGAACATTCATTGGATGTAGACTAATGCAAAGTTCACCAATACTCAGATTTACACCATTCTGTGAAACAGGTGCAATGAAACAAATTCCAGAAGGAGATAAATTGTTTTTCTCAATCCGTTGACCAAGACGTAAAACATGACTCAAAATGAGCATAATATTTGCCACTAAGTGGAATAAAAAGAATACAGAATTCCAAACAAATAATAACAGCATCATGAGTTTCCCCTTCAAAGCTGTATGAAAACCAACTGTCGCTGAAACATTGATGTGTGGGCACAAAAGTACTCTCTGACGAGCTATCCACCGCGCCCGTCCCACTGCTTCAAGTGGCAATTGTTTCTCCAATTCATCAAGCATCCACAACTGATGTTGAACAAAGCTCTTGAACTCTGAGTCATTGCGCATCCTCATGAAAAATTCATTGAACATATTTTCATCAGAATACCCAACCAATGACAGTAATGACTCATAAGCATGTACATAGCTCAACCAAAGCAAGACTAAATTAACCAACTTGTGAAATGAAATCCTTGGATGATGGATCAGTAGTTCAATCCTTTGTGCAGCAATCCTCCATAATGCCTTACCATCTCTACTGCGCTCAGGTTGTCCTGAGAACAGATCCAGCACTAGGAAAATAACAGGAATATCCAGAGGAGAAAATCCAGAATCTATCAACGGAAAATGGACATCAAATCCCATAGGTCTTAATCTTTTCAGTCTAACACAAACATGGAGATCCCTTGAAGATATCACTATTTTCACCGCATCATTCTCCTTCAATCCAAACTCCATAGAACTGCATCTGAACGTCAAAGAATAGCTCTCCTTTTTCAACATGAAGAATACCGCAGCAACTCCCCTGCTCAAACTGCACTTGTCGAGAGGCTGAGTTCCCACGGTGAGATCCCTCACCTTTAGCAAGCATGCATTAGATTCTCCAGCAAATTGCAGCTCGAAAGAGGCATCTTGGAACTGGAGCCGGCAATGACGAAGCAGAGCTTCAGTTAAAGAAGCCCTCAGCCAACTACCAGGCGAAGCGGTCTTGAGTGCGTTTTCTACAACTCCGCGCAGGAGGGCGCCCTGTGATCTCACATGAAATAGGAAAACGTCGATCCATCAATTCATTGAGGAGAACAAATCTGATTGCAAGATTAAAAGAGACAACTTGTACGCAAACACCTCTGGATCAATCGCGTCAATGCCCACGCTGTTCTCCTCTTCATTTAAACCGCCCGTCGTGACGTTACTGCTCCCTTCTGTCGAATCCCTTACAGACAAGCAAGAGCGCATTAAAGAAGAAAGATTCGAAATTTAGGGGAGAGAACTGACTACAACGGTCAGAACCCAAACAAGCGAGACACACACCTCGGAGCTAGAACGGCCTGAAACCCTCTTACGCTCACGAGAAGAGCGGGGCTCGACCAGGGGGAGAACCGGAGAGAGAGCTCCCCGACTCTGACCCGCCGGACGGCGAGGCGGGTGGTGGCGGTGAGGAGGGAGTCGACGTGGGCCGGATCGAGCTCCAGGTCCGTCCATGTCGCCTGGCACCGCAGGAGTCCCAGCTTGAGCTCCATGTCGGGGTCCGCCCGCAGCCATGGCCGCAGCAGGGACGATATCTTGGAGCGCAGGGCGCCCTCGAGGGGCATCGTGGAATGGATCAAGGCTTCCGAGTTACCTGTTCGGATTGCGCCCTTCCATCGCGGAGACGGGGGGATCGGGAAACCCTAATCTTGGCAAGTATCAGCGGGAGTGGGACGACGGGAATCGCCTCCGGGAAGAGGAGAAGACCGGGCGTAGATAGAGCGACGAAGAGGCCGGGGAAGCGGCCAGGTCGCCTGGGGTTTTTATAGCTTCGTGTTGCAGAGTGTGTCGGGAGAAGATGAGAGAACGGTCGAGAAGGACGACCATCTGGTGGATGTCGCAATCGTGGGTGACCCCTAAGATGGGACCTGCACGAACCCCATGCTTTGATTGGTCGGATTGTAAGCCTGTAGGCGTCTGCTTACGTCAAAAGTCGTATTGCTCAAACCCATTCTCCACGGGAGTGTTTTTTTTTGTCAAATTGATTAGGGTTTTTTATTTAAATAATCATATTTTTATTATTTTATTATTTAAATAATCACATTTTAAAATTAATTCCCAAAATAGTCACCAAGTTGCCACGTTGGCAACTTGGTGACCGGGAGATCGAATACCAGCACGAAGAGTCGGCATTGCAAATGCCGAATTTGGAGTCGGCGTTGACATTGCCGACTCCAAAGTCGACGTTGCCAAAGCCGACTTTGGAGTCGGCATTGCCATCAATGCCATTGCCGACTCCTGTATGTTTCAAAAAAAAAACCCAACAACAGTATCATAATAATGCTGCACCCTCAGTCTAGATTCAAAAAAAAAAAAAACCAGCAACCGGATCAACTCAGCCTTGCCCGCCTTCTAAAGGAATCTGGTCTTCCGTGAAACAATCTGGTTCCTTGTTATAAGTTAAGCATATTGATATTTTAAGCATATTAACTTATATTTATCCTGTGTTTAATAAGATGCAAAGTTAAAGATACAAAATACAAAAGATTTACAGATTTTGCGTGTGAATAAAGATGACAGTTTTGTCATATCTATATTTACATGTGTATATTGTAAGAATGATAATAAGAATCACATGATGCCCCGTTTTTGTACACATAAATGATCTTTTCACATGAAAACGGGTACAAAGTTATGTTAGGATGTTTGGGTTACTATTATTTTTTAGTAGGACTACAACGGATATCGTGCTCGGAATCGAAAATATAAATTTTGCTTTCGATTTTGATAATGAAAATATAATTTTGATTCCAATAAAATTGGAATGGTTAATTCGATTTCGATAACATCATCAGAACCGAAATTTCGATAAGTTAAGATGTTTACTATGATTTTATCTTTTGAGTTTATGGAAATATAATTATCCATAAACTCAAAAAGATAGGGACTTAAAAATAAGTCCACATAAAATAGGGATCGGAAATATAATTATCCATAAACTCAAAAGATAAAATCCATAATTTATATTTCCGATCCCTATTTTATGTTGGACTTATTTTTAAGTCCCTATCTTTTTGAGTTTATGGATAATTTATATTTCCATAAACTCAAAAGATAAAATCATAGTAAACATCTTAACTTATCGAAATTTCGGTTCCGATGATGTTATCGAAATCGAAATTAACCATTCTAATTTTATCGGAATCAAAATTATATTTCCATTATCAAAATCAAAAGCAAAATTTATATTTTCGATTCCGAGCACGATATCCCGTTGTAGTCCTACTAAAAAATAATAGTAACCCAAACATCCTAACATAACTTTGTACCGTTTTCACGTAAAAAGATCATTTATATGTGTACAAAAACGGGGCATCATGTGATTCTTATTATCATTCTTACAATATGCACATGTAAATATAGATATGACAAAACTGTCATTTTTATTCACACGCAAAATCTGTAAATCTTTTGTATTTTGTATCTTTAACTTTGCATCTTATTAAACACAGGATAAATATAAGTTAATATGCTTAAAATATCAATATGCTTAACCTATAACAAGGAACAAGATTGTTTCACGGAAGACCAGATTCCTTTAGAAGGCGGGCAAGGCTGAGTTGATCCGGTTGCTGGTTTTTTTTTTTTTTTGAATCTAGACTGAGGGTGCAGCATTATTATGATACTGTTGCTGAGTTTTTTTTTTTTGAAACATACAGGAGTCGGCAATGGCATTGCCGACTCCAAAGTCGGCATTGCCATTGCCTACTTTGGAGTCGGCAATGACAATGCCGACTCCAAAGTCGGTTTTGGCAACGCCGACTTTGGAGTCGGCAATGTCAACGCCGACTCCAAATTCGGCATTTGCAATGCGGACTCTTCGTGTTGGTATCCGGTCTCCCGGTCACCAAGTTGCCAATGTGGCAACTTGGTGATTATTTTGGGAATTAATTTTAAAATGTGATTATTTAAATAATAAAATAATAAAAATATGATTATTCAAATAAAAAACCCAATTGATTAAGAGTCTTTCACTATAATAAAGAGATCTTTACTATAATATATCTTTACATATATTATAAAAGAGGATAATACTTATTATAATAAATGATAAATTAATTAGAAGCCCCTGGCTATAAAAGGGAGGTCTTTACTGTAACAGAGCTTAACGTATACTGTAACAGGTGATAACACTTATTGTAATGAGTTATAGTTCTGTTAGTGACTAATAAATAAGTCAAAAATTTGATAGAGACTCCTAATTAATTTACCTTATAATAAATTATAATTCTATCAGAGATTAGAAAATAAATAAATATCTAATAGAGACTCTTAATTAATTTACTTTTTTTATAGGCCTGTGAGTGTTTTCTAATTTATATTTTCAACAAAAACAATATTTGCATCACATCCTCTTCCCCAAAACATTCACCGTGTCAAATTTACATGAGATTAATTGATAGGATTTAAAAATTGCAACAAAAACAACTTTAATTATGGAGTCCATACTTTCTTTGGAATTTTTCCTCATTCTCTAACGAGTCTCGTTATTGTTTTTTTAGGCTGATGAGCATCGGAGATGTGAGAAAACTTCATCAAAAAAAAGTATGTAACACTTCTTACTCTACTTATGAAGGAATGGGAACCACCATTGAGTATTAAGGTGTTTGTCTACTTCAATAGTTAGAATGAGAATACAATTATTAAGCGTGACTTATTACATATACATGATGAGTATTCATTTTTACATAGTGGAGAGATTTATCGGCACGTAGCCAGTGACTGATCTATGAAGAGATCAGTGGGGTCACATAACCCCACTGAAAATTTGAAACTCTATTAATTGGTTTTTTTTTCTGTTAAATTAGGTGGGCTGAAAATTTTTCTACGTAGAATGGCTCCACTGAATTTTAGTACAAAACCCATTAATGCACCCTAACTTTTGAAGTGACCCTACTAAATTAAATTTTTACGTCCGCCATTGCACGTAGCTAGATAGACTCCATCACCATGTGAAGATATACACTAATTAAGCAGATATTCACCCAAATTTTTAGTATTTCCATGACTATTTCATTGTGACTCTTGAAAAGGAGGCTCCGGACTCGGGAGGCATCACTTCTGAAGCTTCTCATAAAACCCACCAAAAGGAAGATGGGTACATTCCCACTTTGACATAAAGATAGATTACTCTTAAGTAGTTTAACTGGAGATCTTCTAACTCAAAAAATAATTTACATCACTTTGATATATATTTCTATCTTACCTCACTAATGAATACATATATTTTATTTTTTTTAATCAACTAAAAATTTTGACTCAATTATCTTCTTTAAAAGAGTGTGATTTCTCAAAGGAGTCATTTGATCTCTCAAAGGAGTGTGATTTCTCTTAAGACTTTGGATTAGTTGGAACTTCAAGTGACAAGACCCTCGAAAAGCAAATTGGGTTGGGCAAAATTAGTGTCTATTCCAATTTATCAGTAAAATATATAAATCTTACTTCTGCCATTAATTTTGTATGCAAAAAGTTGAGACACCAATGACCCCCTAAAAAGGATTAATGTCTAAGGCAACAACTAGAGTTTTTGGTGATAATCTCATTCCTTGCTTTTCCATCAAGGATTCAGCTTGCACTTTCCCCTTTTCTACCCACATGCTGCCTTTTTGTAGTTCTGAAACATGCAAGTATGGGAAATGGGGGAGCAGGAGAGAAGTGCTCAGGAACTATTGTTTAATCTTTTTTCCCTTTCCTATTGTGCTCTTTTTTTTCCAAAGAGTAGTGTAGACACAAATAGAAGGCAACTGTTTCTTTGGTGATTAAGCTTTTGAGCAAAAGATGCATGCATGGTGTGGAGCACAAGATATGCCATTCTGGTCACAGACACCCCCAACTTTTCTTGCACATATGGCATTTTTTTTTCTTCCCTAGGGAATGTTTTGTGAGCTAAGTTGCTGAGTTCCTATGTAAAGGGAACTAGCTGGTTCTTGCCTGTTTCAGGTGTGATCTTGTGGCCCTTCCTTTTGTCAAAAGAAATGCTCTCCTAGCAAAGTATAGAGCTAGCGTGGGGGTAGTCTGCTAGGTCTCCTGGGTCGGGCCTAAAAAGCCCAATGGGCCTGACTCAATATATAGAGCTCTTAAAAAGAGAAGAAGGGGAAGGGGAGTAGTCAAGGGGATTTTATTCTCGTATTGGCTATCTCTCTCCTCTTGTAATCTGCCTTAGGTGGCGTTTGATAAAACTTAACACTTAAGTATTAAATCTTATTTGTCATCTATATTCTAAATCTGAAATTTAAAAAGAATTTAATATATATCAGACATAATATAAGAGATATTTGATAATTAATTTAGACAACATTTGAATTGTAGTGTAGTGGTTAAGATACTACACTTCTTACTTAGAGGTCTAGATTCAAAACCCAGAATAGGGAGAAAAAAAAATTAATCGAGATCACCGGATTCCGGCGGCCGTCTCCGACGGATTTCACCGCCGACCGGATTCCGACGATCGCCGGATTATGCCGCCGTCTGCCGACCGAACGCCGGCGATCGTCGGATTCCGTCGTCGATTGTTCTTAACTTAAAATTTAAGTGATATTTCATATTTAAGTGATTAATTAAGACATAATTTTAGATATTTTATCAAACAATCTGAAATCTTAAAAATTAAATATTTTAGACAATAGGCATCTATTAAGTGTAATCAAACACACTCTTAGTCGTCTTCAAAAGGAGATCAATTGACACAAGTCTTGGGGACATATGGAGACTCTTATCTAATCTAAGATCTTATTTTCTCTCTCATCTTTTTAAATCTTTTTCCCTTATTAGATTGAGTTCAAGTACAGAGTATCCCCGCACCCGAACTCCAAGTTCGGGCCTCCCAACGACGGTCCATCGGCATCACCAAGCATAGACCAGCCTCATCAGAATCTAATTTTTTTTTTTTTCATATAGATAAGAGTGTGACCTCATACCCACACTATTCATAACCTTAATTTAGTTCTCTATGTATTGATACCGTGCGTGTCACATGATCCCAAGTGCTCGAAAGACCGTATGATCTTTGGCACATTCATCTTCGGCATGATAAATGTACAGCCAATTGTGTGTTTGCCATTAAATAGTGATGTGACATACTTTGTTTGCTTAGCGTTTTCAAGTTGAGAAATACTAATTATTCGGACGGCCGGGTAACTCGCATGACGTGGAATCGTCACGTGTTCGATCTAATTAATCGGGTGCGGGGGCCCCACGGCGTGTTCGGCATGTGGGGCCCCCATGTTCGACCAATCATATCGCACCACAAGAAAATGCGGCATTTTCGACGGCTTCTTTCCGTCGGAAATCCGTCGGTAATCCGTCGGTAAATAAATTTTCTGACAGCTTCCGTCAGAAAGTCATCGGAAATGGCCCGTCGAAAATAGTTGGTCGGAACATTACCGACGGAAAAGAATTTCGTCGGAAATCGGTCAGAAATTTCGATTATTGCGTCGAAAATCGGTCGGAAATCAGTCGGAAATTGGTATTTCCGACGGATATTCCGACGGAAAATTCCGTCGGAAATATCCGTGGATAAAACCGCTTTTTCTAGTAGTGTCGAGTACGCGACAGTTTCACCTCGACTAGCTATTTGACCGTCCGGATAACTAGTATTTCTTTTTCAAGTTTAGTACGAAGAAACAGTGTTAGTGAACTGTTTCCATACTCATATAGAGCTTTGACATATGTCTCCCGAAAATACTCCACACAAGGTTTCTCATTATCCAAATCATCTAGTTGTATTCTTGAGTGCATGCAGAGAAATAAGCTTCACACCAACGATGCAAAATGAAAGAAAAAGGGTCAAATATTCTTGCATGTCTTATCACCCCTCTACATGTTAATTATACCAAAGTTGGATAAATATGGGGCACCACCATCTTCACCCTACTCTTAGATGTGTAGAAAGTGTTGATCACTCTCATTAGAGGGGTTGATAAGATGTGAAACCTCTCTATTTGTCTAGCCGGCCGGATGGATTTATTTATTGCCCCTATGTCCGTCCCCTCTTACCCATCTCAAATATACTCAAATATAGAGGGGAGAGCTTCACAACACATCAACATATATACTGTGGGTCATAGTTACATTGATGTATTGTGAGGTCCTTCTCTTTATGTAAGCTTAATATGACAATATTCTTATCTCATGTACATACACCTAAATGTATAATAAGATATGTGACAACCCAAAGAGAGAAGACTAATTAAAGAAAGAGATGGAAATAATCCAGTAGTGCAGCACCAGATTATATGTGAAAGAAATAACCCATCATGCAGAAGATGAACAAGGACACCATTAATTATGATGTTAGAGTCTGCTGTCAATATTATGATCAGGAGAAGAAACCAGAAAGAGAGATGGCTTCAGCAGACATGGGTTCTATTCATATGTCTAGATCTGCATGGAGGGCTCTGGAGACAGCTTCGTGGGGGATCCTTTGGGAGAGGCTGCCCTTAGACCCTGCGTACCTCTTCAAGAGGGGGTTGATGAACCTCCCACTTCTGCTCCCCTTCTGGTTCCCGCTGATCAAACCCTGATTCACCACAGTGTCTCCCTCCAGTACTCTCAGCACCTGAAGAAACCATGCATCAACAAACAAATGGGTTGAGGAATTAATTAAACCATCACCATATGAGAGGAAGAGAAATGTAATTAGTTGTACTTTTAGATATATAGATAGTTTTGCCATCCGTCTGGTGCATTATATATTGGTTTGAATTTTGACCTCATTCGGTAAGAATATTTATATTCTTTAAATATTTTTATATTATTTTTTATAAAATTATTTGTCATCTTTAATTTAATCCGTTATTTGTCCTCTTCATTAAAAATGATAAATAATAACTAAAGAGAAGAATAACTTTGACATTGAGAATACGAATTTATATTAAAAAAAAAAGAGGAGAAGAGATGGTGGGAATCCGCATACTACACACATGGGCCGATAATAACTAAGACGAGTAGTAAATTAAAACTACCCATCTTAGATGGGAAGTATTAATTCTCATATGAAGAATGGTTATTATAAGGAAGTCTTGCAATAAAACTATGTTGAGATCGCAAGAAACAATATGAGAGTTCGTGATAAGTACTATATATATATATATATTGTATTTGTTAGCTAATAATATTTTCTTTCTTATAATCCAACTCAATCTTATGACATAGCATTTCTTGATATATGTTTGGGACATGGTGTGTAACAATCGACATGAGAGTTTCAATATCTATTCTTCAAGTTTTTGTTGCAAATCTAGTGGGGAAGAACCCATGAAGAGACACATGGGGTTGGGAGGGAATACTTGTCTACTCTAATATTTGATAATTTATGGACTGACCATAGTGGGTTTCCATGGGCTGTTTGGCGTGTGAGTAAAATACTATAAGATTTTTTATTTTAAAATTAGTATAAAATTTATACAACTTATTATTATTTTCTTTTAGAAGCACAGTTTTTTACTTCTCTGAGGGTATTTAAACTGAAAACCAGTAACGAACAAGAAAGGTCTCATGTGGGCCAATTGGCTTTTACAAATCTAGTAATTATGACACATTAATGCAAGACAAAATGCTTTATGTCAAAACAAATCGAAGTATGCTATTTTATGATATCATAGGGTGTTTTATAACAATTTATGGCACACTTTTAACTTTTAAACTGCACGTAGGGATGTCAATTGGATCGGACCGGCCCGGAGGCTCGGAAGCCCGGCCCGATTTTAATCGGCTTGGGCCGAAAAAATGAGCCCGTTAAATTTTTAGTCCCGGCCCGGAAAAAAATAGGACCGGACTTGGGCTTTGTGAGGCTCGGCACGCCGGCCCGAAAAATATAAATATAATTTATATTAAATATAAAATTTATATTTAGAAAAAAAATTATATGTATTTTTCTACAATAAATCTACTAAAAAACATAATCTTTTACAAGTTAAATGTTAATATAGATATAAGTAAAATATATATTATTTTTTATAGATATATTCTAGTAGATATATTAAAATTATATATTATATAAATAAAGAGAAATGCTATGCTCGTGCCGGAAGCATAGCCTCGCTAGAGAGGCCGCACGCCCCCACGCGCGCGCCGCATGGAGGGCAGGCCCCCCAGCATTAAATACTTTTTTTTTTAGTTTTTGTGCACTATTTGTGTGCACAAATGATGTATTTGTGTGCACAAATACATCATTTGTGTACATAAATTGTAAAAAAAAAGAGCATTAAATGCTGGAGGGGCCCGCGCCCTCCACGCGGTGCGCCCGTGGGGCGCGCGGTCCTTTCAGCGAGGCTGGGCTCCAACAGTGCCGGGAGCCTAGCATTACTCATAAATAAAAATAATATTTTTCTTATTTTTTTGGGTCGGGTCGGACTTTTCCGGACTTTTTTTGGGCCGTGCGGACCACCCATACCGGTCTACCCCGGGCCTGGGCCGGGTCCAGACCAGCTTTTAAAAAATCGGGCCTGAACTGGACCTAACAAGACCCGATCGAGGCCCGACCCATTGACACCCCTAACTGAACGTGATAAAATCACATAATAGGTATAACTACAATCATATATATGCATTCAGAGTATTTTTATTATTATTCTGGAAAATATATAAATATATATATAACGCTGGTATTTATATGTGCGTTTCTCTTTTTGTTGAACCAAAATTGACATAAATTAATAAAAATATGTCACATTATCACTTATCAGAAGCGATACAGTCAACAAGAGGGGTTGTGGTGTTTGATTGGTGTGTTACTATGTTATTAGGCTTATTTTTTTAATTTTTATCGCTGATATTATTTATTTCATACGTGAAAATTTCAGAAGTGGGTGTTTGGCGTGTTGGGTTCTAGTTCTACCTTGGACATACTGGGCCGGGACTGCGGCTCCCTACGGAGGCAGAGGGAGGCGGCGTGGGCGACGGCGTTCAGCTGGTCGGCGAAGCGGCGCGTCTGCTCCTGGTCGAGGCGCGGGTCCAGCAGCCGGTCGACGGCCATGGTCCGGTCCCCCTCCGACGCCAGCGCCAGCACTGGCCTCGCCCACTCAGCCAGGAACTGCTGCCCTTTGGGCTGCCTCATGTCCATGGCCCTCCGCCCCGTCACCAGCTCCAGCAGCACCACCCCGAACGCGTACACGTCCGCCTTCTCCGTGATCACCCCGCTCTCTATGTACTCCGGCGCCAGGTACCTGCAGGCTCACAGCACCGCCCTGCAACCCCTTTACCTCTCTGCTAGCATGCATGTTCTTAACTAACTAGGTAGTGCTCTTGTTGTGTTCGATGTTTTTACCCAAAATTGGCGACGACCCGTGTGTCCACGCCGTTCCCGTCCACCTGCCACCTCGCGAGGCCAAAGTCTCCAACCTGTAGCATTTCGTGAAGAAATCAAGTGGGGTTTCACGTTCCAGCCTAAAAAGGCGAACTTTTGGCGGATGTTTCCGAGTTGCAGGTGGGTAGGAATGAGATCATGGAGGTGAGACGGATGTTTCGAAGTCTATAAAAGTACATTACCAGTGCCTCGAAGTCGTGGGTGAGGAGGATGTTGCTGGGGCGCACGTCGCCGTGGATGAAGCCCACCCTGCAGTCCTCGTGCAGGTACCTGAGGCCCCTCGCCGACCCCACTGCGATCCTGAACCTCGCGTGCCAGTCTAATGGCGGCAGTTTCCCCCCTGTGCAACGAGCGGACATGATTACAACATGTTCAAAGATAGTTTGGCAAGAGAAAAGGCAGGAAGAGTAGTACTGTGAAGGAGTTTGCTAATTGGCATGCCGTGACGCGTACCATACAGATGGGCGGCTAGCGAGCCATTGCAGATGTACTCGTAGACCAGCTCCCTCCTCGTCTCCTCTACACAGAACCCCACCAGCATCACCACGTTCCGGTGCTGCGCCCTGCTCAGGACCTCGACCTCGGCCCGGAACTCGTCGTCGGCCTTGGGGCCGCCCGTCCCCTTCAGCCTCTTGACGGCCACAACCTGCCCGTTCGGCAGCACCCCGCGGTGCACCGACGCGAATCCGCCCTCGGCCAGGAAGTTCGCCTCTGAGAACCCGGCGGTCGCCTCCTCCAACTCCCCGTAGTTGAACCACCTGGGCGGCTTCCCGAACACCGGGGACTTGTGCCGGCAGATGGAGCACAGAGGGGGCGGGACGCAGGGGGAGTTGCCGAGGAGCAAGACGGCGTCGCGGACGTTGGACTTGTAGGCGACGTCTCCAGCGTCAACGGTGTGGCAGACGCCGTCCCACCCGGCCATGGACTTCCTGTCCGACTCCACGAATTTGTCCTGCAGGGTCTTGGTGACAATGGGTGGAGGTGACATAGTGCTGCTCGGGACGAGCATCTTGTAGGCATGCTCATTGTTGTGCGCCGCCGGCAATGGTGCCTCGTTCGGATTGGAGATGGGCTGCTGCAGTCTCCTGACATCCCTCGGAGAAGAAGGGTCTCTGTGATCTGAAAGCCATGGCAAGGATTGAATAGGGATCGAGCACTGCGCACAACGGCAGGAAGTGGGTACTGTAGGGGGTCTTGTCGTATCACCATACCTTCTGTTCGACAGAAGCCCCACCATGGATTGGGTTGAATCAGAGGGGCTGAACCTTCCTCCTTGGACTTGGAAATGGCGTTGCAGACGACGAAGAAGGGGGAGGAGCTGCCATTGGTGCTGGAGCTCGAGGTGGACACCCTGGTGTCCCGGGCGGAGGAGGCCTTGTGATGCTCCTCGGGGCTGCCCGTGGGGGTGCAGTGCTTGGCCCGGCCACGGCTTGCGCGACCGCCGCCGCCCTTGTCCTCCTCCTCCTCCTCATGGTCCCGACGCTGGTTCTCGCCCCGATGTTCCGGCCGGCTGGGTGCGACGAGGGTGAAGGTGGGGACGGCGGGGTGGGGCTTGTAGATGGGAGCGGCGCCGCCCAGGTTGAGGCGGAGGATCTTGGCGTCGGAGTTCTTCATCAGCACGATGCTGCAGTGGGGGAGCTCCTGCATGCACTGCTTCGCTTCCTGCTTCAGCTGCCTGGTTTTTGCAATATGATTAAAAAAAATTATTGAATGGAAATTGCAATGGAGGGAAAGTACTGTTCACATTTTAATATATTATTTACTTTAATTGTTGAGGGAATGTTATGGTGCTATATATATTTTTTGCTTTTAATTACTTTTATTAGTGTCTTAATGTTGAATATCAATAGAGAGTAGTTTAAAAATATCTCTAACATTCCTATCATAATGTTAGCTCAATCATGTGCATGTTGTACATAGAGTGTGGATATTTTCCAATTGCATGTCTAAGCTCTCTATAGTAAGGAGGGTGATACTTGTTACATGCATTCTAGGAGTGGCTCAATTGATAAAATTTTCTATATATATCAAAGTTTAAAGAGTTCACAAGGAACTCTACATCTTATTCTCTTAAGTTATTTAAATGGCAACTCATGTCACTAGTATGTCACAGACATTACTAACTAATATTAATGCTTGTTAACTATGCAAATGGGTATCAATATTATGGCGGAATGGCCTGTCCGTCGGAGATTGGGCCACATGAAAAGTATTTCACGTCAAGTTTGGTGACGTCGTGGTATCTCCACTCACCTTTTTGCCAGTTATTTGTCATTCTTACTCACATATTTGTCACTATTATCCACCTATTTGTCACTGTTTCCCATTTATTTGTCACCCTTACCCATTTATTTGTCATTGTTTTCTAGTTATTTGTCACTCTTGTCACCGTTTCACACATTTATCACTCTTACGACTTATTTATCACTTTTACCCATCTATTTTTCATCGTTTCTCACATATTTGCCACTCTCGTGACAAAAAAAAGTTATGATAAGTTTACCATTCGTTCTTCCTGAGACCTACCTGCATCTAGAGGCAGCGTCTATGTCTTCGGGATCTAACGTTGAGACCCTCACTTTCCCTGCTTTAGAAGCAAGTTCAGGGATCCTTGGTTCCTCTATTTTCATTGGGAGAGCAACTTTCTCATGTTCTACCATGGTTGGGCACTTCTCCTGATGTACATGGCTGATGAACACATAGAACCAAATTCTTCTTTAGCTCCATAGGGAATTGGCGAGTCGCAAGAGGCCGATCTAAAAGTGCTTGATGCGCTCTCTTGACTGAACAACGTTTGCACATGCGAGAATGGGCTTCCTCTCGGAGAGTGTTATAGACTTGTTCTCTTTCGTGAATGGAAATAGATTTGCTCCATTATAGAAATGGGATAGATATTTCGGAGTTCTCTTCAATGTGACGTGACACTTGCCATGATGCTCTTCCGCCATCCTCACTGGTAGGTGCAAACATGAGGGGACGAGATGAGGCACCATCAGTTTGAAAACTCGCAGCACACTACTAGAAGCGGTTTTACCGACGGATATTTTCGACGAAATTTTTTCGTCGGAATATCCGTCGAAAATACCAATTTTCGATTGATTTTCGACCGATTTCCGACGCAATAATCGAAATTTTCGACCGATTTTCGACAGAATTTTTTTTCCGTCGTTAATTTTCCGACCAACTATTTCCGACGGGGCCATTTCTGACGACTTTCTGACGGAAGCTGTCGGAAAATTCATTTTCCGACGGATTACCGACGGATTTTCGACGGAAAGAAGCCGTCGGAAATACCACATTTTCTTGTGGTGGCAGGAAGGGTAATATTAGAATTACAAAATTTAACTTTAAAAAACTTCTGTGGTCATGGTGGATTTGCCTCATAAATATATGAGTGGAGGCACCATGACATGGTTGGACCCGACATATAATATTTTTCACGTGACCCAATTCGCGACAAGTTAACCTTTCCACTACAATATTTATATACATTTGAATGGGTGGCAATCATTTCTCCTCTAAAATTAAAACCATCTTCCTCTCATATCCCATAGATTCCACATGACACCTTATGGGGAGCACATGACATGGTGGGCTACCAGGTAGAGGACACTGAAAGGGTAAGGGTGTACATATTCTATTCAAATCTTAAAAACTATTTAGTCCAATTTGGTTTCGGTTCGAACATTTCTTTCGGTTGAGTTCAATTTTTCACAATTTGTGAAATCGAATTGAATTGAATAATTAAAAATTATGGAGAATTATCAATTAGTCCTTATCTTGGAGGACTTATTTTTATGTCCTTGACTCCTTTATAAAATTATAATTACATACTTATCTCCTTTAGAAAAGTATGTAATCAGGGACCTAAAATAAGTCCATAAAAAATAGAGATTGATGGATAATTCTTCTTAAAAATTATTATAATATATTAATATTATATAATCTATATTATAATATTTAAAATATTTATATACATAAATTGAAATATAAATACACATTTTTGGATTTCGTCATTATTTAAATACATAAAAGTATGATTATTTAGTTTGTCATTATTTTAAATACATAAAACATTATTATTTTTTAGTTTATCATTGTTTTAAGTACATAAACATGAATACAATTATTAATATAAAATTTTAGTTTGAACCACATCAAACTGGAATAATCTCAGTTTGATTTGATTCAAGTTGAGTAAGACTCGAGTTGCCTAAAAATTAAGTTCAATTAAATCGGATCGATCTGTGCACAACCCTAGTTGGAGACAAAGTGGTGTGACACATGACACGTGGCCGTTCATAGCATTCTCCTTTGATTATGAGATGTCATCTAGTCTATGAGATGGGTCAACTAGCCGCCTGGCCACATAATCCAATTCCCACCTCCATTGTAGGTCTCACGCGGGAAGTCATAACCCACATAACCTTTCGGAGATCATAAGATCCGTCACAGATGGACGCCAAAATTTGCCCTCCTCCGGTCCATTAGCATGTGGTGGACAGCGCACGATGACGTGGGCCGGGGGGGGGGGTGATGGCCAATAATTTCCCGGGGTCCGGCCTCGGCGTGACGGAGGCTCCACGCCATGTGATTGGTCGCACTTGCGGGGCATTCGATAACGTGGTCCTCCGGCCCACTGCGTATCCAGCAGCGAGATCAGAGATCAGCGTGGGGCCCACTTCTGCGGACGTCCCCCCCACCCCTAACAGGGCCCCGGTCTCTGACGGCTCATGTAGTCATGTTACGTCATCATCTCATCTCCTAGGGCGTCTTATGTGAAGCTTTTGTTCTGCTGCATTCTACTCAACAATGGCATCAAAGTGCTTGGGCCGAGGACCATGTTTTGTTGGAGCTATTTATTTATTTAAAAATAAATAAGATCTATCACTACATTTTTTCTCATTTTCTATTACTCTTGTTGGAGCTAATTATGTAAGAATCTACTCACTATTTTATTAATCAATGTACAATTAGATGTGCAAGTATAATAAATCACTCTTGAGGGGCCAATGATCTCCACAAGTCAAATCCAAGTCTACAAAATCCAAGTACATAGCATATAGCTAGGTTGGTTGTATTAGACTTGAAATAAATACTCTACACAGGGTTTGTTTTAAGGGGTATGTTCCACCAAGTAAAATCCCAGTACATAAATTAAGTATATAAGATGTATAGTGTTGTTAAGAAGTCTCTCTCCCTGTGTGTATTAAGTTTTGTTCAATGTTTATGGCTTGGAGTTCATCTTATTTACTACTACACTCCTATAAGTATGTTTCACCTCTGTACGATGAAAAGAGAGGGAAAATGAAAGAGAAGATGCCAAAAAGAAAAACTATATAATTTTCTTTGCATGATATATATGGTCTTCTCAGAAGCTTAAGCACCAAGTAGAAAACAAGTATATAGAGGGAAATTAATGAGAAACATTTATTACATTTTTTAAATATATTTCTAATGTATTTTGGACCTCTTTTATTGACCAAATATATTGTGGCATATTGTGTGTATTCAACCGAGGAGGTCAAAAATATACTAAAAGTGCATTAAAAATGTACAATAATATTTCTAAAAAGGAACTAAGGGCTGGGGGAAAGATATTAATCGGGTGCAATTTATCCCTCTTCAGTCACATCTTTATTTTAATAACTCTATTTTTGTTATCTCTATTTATCCTTCATTTGTGTCACTTTGATAATGATAAAGATGAAGATAAATCTAATATAAATTGAAACGGATTTCTACGTAATGAAGAAGGTATCATTAATTACATATGTGAAATGACCTCTATTAATTATCTTCTACTGCCGTACCCATTTTAACAGGATATATAATATTTATCTCTACTTAAGAAGAGAATATTGTTATCTCAATTTAACTCTCCTTTATTCTTTCTTATCTCTACTATAACTTATCTTAGTTATGAAGATAATTTATTTATTGGGTTTTCAAAGTAGGTATAATAGGATGTTGGGTTAACTGATCACCTCATGTGTCATCTTTTAGCCTGCCCTTAAGATGGGCATGCACATATACCTCTACTGACATCAATCTCTCTTTCTTTCTAACTGGACCCATATGCATACTTGCTATTGAGGAGCTGCTCAGGGTCATGGTGCTCAGAGTGTGCATGGGGAGGAGGGGTCTTGCCGAATCTTACCCCCCAACAGCAATTAGAATCTAGCACCCACCACCACATGAGTTTCTCTGAAGAGGTGGGGACTGGCTTACGTACATGCATGTAAGGGGATGGCTGTAGTGGTGGAGGTAGGGATAAGAACAGTGAACAAGAACATGGGTAGGGGAAGAGATAGAAAAGGGATGAGAACAGTGAGCAAGAACATGGGTAGAAGAGAGAGAGAGAGAGAGAGAGAGAGAGATTTACTTGTCAAGTACAATCCAGTTAGCTCCAACCCGCTTCGATTCCACCACCACTGTGCTGACGCCGCCGGCTGCGGCGGATGGCGCCGCCGTCGACACCACTACCTTGATCCTCATGTTCACCTGCAACATCCATATCACCACGCCCACCTCAACATATATACATAGTTTCTACACCAAACAGTTTTTTAGAAGGGTGGTTTTTGTGGATTAAAAATAGTGTAAGATATTAATTTTAAGATTAATGTCTACTTTTATAATTTGATAAGTTTTAATAACTTTAAATTCAAAAGTGATTTGATAATACTTATAACTTATCAAGATATGATCCTTAATAAATGTTGATAAGTCTTGATAAGTCTATCTCACTCTTCAAAATCTTATTAATTTTTTTTCTTGGTCAAATAAAAAATCTCATGAATAGAGATATCTTATTTGTGGATATATATAGTTTCCTTGTGGATAGCTCATCAGTTTATCAAAAGAGCTTTAATAATTCTAAAACTTATACAAATAATATCTAGCTTAAGAGTGTCGATTTTGAAATCTTTTATTTTAATTTTCAATCATTTTAAATAAAAAATTAGTACCTATTTGTCCTATCACTTATGTATCAGTTAATTTTGAAAGGTGACAGTTTGCATTTTATTATAAAATATTTATCGAGGTGGCGGTGGGTTAGTCTGTGTGAGAAGAATTCATCACCTCGCTGTGGTCCTGGAAGCCCTGGAACTGCAGTGCCATCTGGGAACAGGACGCCGACACCTCGCACTTCCGGCAGTTCTCCGGCGACCCGCTCCGCCGGCGGTTGCCGCAGTCCCCTGCGAACTTTGGGAAGCTCCACAGCCGCCGCCTCTGATCTAAGCAAACCAAAACCAGAAGATTATATTACACCAGGATGTGAGTTTGGATGATGTGTATATATATAAATATATATATATATCACCCATCACCACCAGGCAAAACCCAATCAGAAAGGCGCGAGATAAGAGAACGTAGTAGAAACAGCTCCTCGTGGACTGGGGAGCTTCGTGAGAAGCTACAGAAGAAGAAGAAAAGAGAAGTGAGCTGGGGGGTGTTGGGGGGTTTACCCTTGTCGTGGTTGCAGATGACGGCGAGGAGGGTGACGAAGTCGCCGGGGCGGACGACGTGGGTGAGCGCCCACGCCAGGGTCGTCTTGGAGATCTCCCGCTCCGCCCTCACCGCCACCACCACCGCGTTCTCCGGTGGGGGGTTCGCCCGTCGGAGTCCTGCCATTGCTCTCTCTCTCCCCCACCCCCCACCCCTTGTGGACTCTTTTCCTTCTTCTCCTTCAATGGAGGCTGCTACTCTCTCTCTTTCTCTCTCTCTCTCTCTCGTTGTGGGTTCTCTTCCTTCTCCTCTACCTCCTTCTTGGGGTTGGAGGGTGGGCTTATCTTGGGTGGTTCGGAGATTTTTTGGTCAGGTCCATTTGATAGAAAGAGGGAGGTGCAGCCATGGTGGTGGTGGTGGTGGAGAGACGGATATAAGGGGGAAGTTTAATATTTATGAGTATGGTTAGCTACCATTATAGCTGTCTCTTATTATTGGGGAGAGAGAGAGAGAGAGAGAGAGAGAGAGAGAGAGAGAGGTGGGGGAGAAGGGATGGTCAGAGATATTCCCACTGTCTTTTTTTTTTGTTGACAACGAGAGATATTCCCACTGTCACCAAGTGCGGACGAGGTATATCAAAGCCTTGCTTAGTTAATTACATTGGGTAGATGTCAAATGTCCTTAGTACCTTGAAAAGAAACTTTTTGGGGGGTGAAAATTATATATACTCTTAAAATAAATCTATATATTATATCTTTTATATCTCCTACCATTTTGAATCCATCTATTTAATTTAACTACAATTGAATTAAAATAAAAAAAAACTAACTTGCCTTCTACTACTCTCTTAAAAAGGAAAAAGATTTAGTGTACTTTTTTATTGTACTTAAGTGTAATATGATTAGACACTAAATTCATGTGGTACTTAATAATTAAGTCGTCACTTTATCACTTCTAATGTGAGGGGTGCCAAATGAACTTAATATCTAGTCATATTACATTTAGTGTAATAAAAAAGTACACTAAATTTTTCTCCTTAAAAAGAGAGTCTTTTATCGCGCGCGCGCTCTCTCTCTCTCTCTCTCTCCATTGTCGATTGGGAGGTAGCCAAAAGATGTCACGACTTTTACCCCCAAAAAATATCATTTTTAAGAAAAAGAGAAAACTTTGTAGTCCCAAGGTTTTGAGAAGAAGAATCATCCCTGCCCTTCTTTAACAAACTCACTAAAATCTACAACTTCACCAAGATATTTTATATAATAACAGCCTAGTATCATTCCAGTACAAAAAAGAAGTTATTATGCTTTAGATTCCCTTTGGGAATTAGGTCAAAAGTTGAGCACAAAGGTACAAAACTTCCCTCCAAAAGGAGAGATCTTTGCGACGATTCATGGGGCTCCACTCCATGCAGGTCTACTCG
The DNA here is from genome assembly GCA_014218235.1 of Colocasia esculenta. Taxonomy (NCBI): domain Eukaryota; kingdom Viridiplantae; phylum Streptophyta; class Magnoliopsida; order Alismatales; family Araceae; genus Colocasia; species Colocasia esculenta. The sequence goes on from CM024760.1 coordinate 176,239,589, forward strand.
CGCGCCTCACAAATCCAGCAAACAGAAGCCCACCAAAGCCATAAAGCCCCCCACAAAGGGGCAGTCCGTGGGAGCGTGGTGGTCTCCCGCCACGTGCGCGCGGGCACGTCGGACGGGGTAAGCAGCCCGATTCCCGCGTGATGGTGACGTCACCGACGGGCCCCGCTGCCGCAGCCAACCGTTTGCGACCCAGACGGCCAGACCCTGCCATTGGACGGTGCAGATCTCCGGGGGGAGGGGGTGGGGCGGGGGGCACGTATGTCGAAGCCCCCATGTCCGCCCTTAATGGGCCGCGAATCTGGTAGTTATAAATAATAGAGAAATACTAAGTGCCCACACATATTTTGTGTCTGGCACTCAAGAAATTTGATATTCAGACGTCTCGGACATTTAACATTTTTTCTAAATAATGACTGAATGTGAGCATAGAGAATTACTTAATACTCAAACGATCGAATAAAAAAATTTATCGTCCCCATGTAACACCTTTTTTAAATACAAATTTATATTTGTCGTTCTAAAATTATTATTTGCCACTTTTATATTAAGAGTGACACACTAACACATTGAGGGTGATAAAAAATAACTTAAAGAGTGACAAAATTTTTCAAGGTGATACATAACTTTAAGATGTTTGTCACTCTTAAGTTATTATTTATCATTTTTAAATTGTTATTTATCATCGTGACAAGTAACAATTTAATGGTGACAAAATGACAAGTATATATATATATATATATATTGTGAAACTATATTTAATGACTTAATATTTATTTTATATTGTAACAATTAGAAATAAGTTTATTTAAATTAGTCTAATATATATTTTATATTATTTTGATTAAATGAACACTAAATTTATTATAAAAATAGTAAAAAAAATTAAAAAAAAATAAAATCAGGCCGGGCCGGGCTTGGGCCGGGCCTTATCTTATTTTTTCGGGCCGAGCCGGGCCGGACTTAAAAAAACCGGGCCTCGTCCCGGGTCGGGCCAGGCTTAGGCCGAATGATCAATGACCGGGCTGGACCCGGGCCAGCACGGGTCCGGTCCAGACCCGGCCCATTGCCACCCCTATGTACATCTAACAGTCGGCGGGACCGCACCGTCGCACCCCAGTATTTTTCATATATATATATATATATAATTATTCCTATGTGATTCCAAGCTTCGTTACCAAAGTGATGATGATATATTTCTTTCTTCTAAAACTAATCCAACTTCACAATCAAGCTTGACTACATATTGCTTCGGCCATATCACCCACCATCTCTGTCATCTTGTCCGATCCTTTCAGCATCCAAAACTCCATCTCAACTGCCAACTATGCAATCCAAGCTGCAAGAGTTCTGTCCATTGGTTGTTCCCATCACCAGTTGGATTGTGTTGGGGAGGGACCATCTAAGTATGCATGTCTTTGTTTTTTTTTGGGGGGTAGTGTGGGAGGGAGGGGGGGGTTTCACTTTGCATGCTGCCCATACATAGAGGTGGGGAAAGGACATATATTTTTGTTTCTTCTCCAAGATCTTGGTTCCATTCAAAGGAGTTCAATAAGTATGGGTTGGGGGGGGGGGGGAGATGTCACTACAAGACCATGATCATTTCATTATGTATGTTCTTATCAATCTTCCTCAAGGGTTGGGTTCATGCATGAGCACTTTTGAGGGTCAAAAGATGTTCATAATTTGATTCAAATCGAAAAATTAAATTGAATCGAGTGATTTATTTTTAAATTTGTTGGAAACTAAATCAAATCGAGTTCACTATAAACATCAAAGAGAAAATTGATCAAAAGTCAAATTGGAGCCAGATAAAACTATTAGAATTAAATGTGAGCTAAATAAATTCTCCCCATAGTCAGAACTTGGAACATGAATGGTGCGGGGAAGAGTGGGCCAAATTAAATGAATCTTGATTATTGTGATCTTTAATAGCTGCCTTAATTTCGAGAGAAATCCCTTTTTATAGGTCCAAATTGTGTGGGGTCTAGGGTGCATTGGCATTTTGTCAATATTAACTCTCATACATCAGTTTTTACTATTTTAGTTTACTAAATACCATTGGACTAGAGTTAGATATTTGTATTAATTAAGTTAGCCACATCCTAACCAAAATTACACCCTTACAGGACTTGAGAAAGGAAGTATTTTCTTAAGATACTCCTTCCACCATCATCACTGTTTGGTTGACTGTTCCTACATCATCATAAATAAGCATTCAACCTAGCTCATAAATGAGAATAGGTGGATGATAGATGAGGAGTATGATGACAAAGGGAGTATGGTAAAGGAGTGTCCGAGAGGCAGCTTCCCCAAGGATGAGGTTGATTTGTAAGTGCCCCTCAACGGTGGGTGGCTTTGTACTTAGTTTACCTAAGAAGGGAGGCAATCAAACGGGTTGATATCATGGGTCTCTCGTTTATCTTCTCCCACAATAACTGCGATCGAAGTGGAAGGCAATGGCTTCACCTTTCTAGTAAGATGCAGTTATACATATACAAACACATACACACAATATGTAAATATATAGCACTCGATCATCCCCTTATCTTTTAGTGTCAACCCATGTTGAAGGAAAGGAGCGAGCTCGACTCACCAAGATCTAATCTCCCTCACCCCTTGGGCCACAGGAGTCCATCTCAAACCAAGTGGAAGCAGCATCGTCCCCCGCCTGTGGCGGGATGGACGTTGGGGTGGGGTGGGGGCGCTTCCACCCGGGATCGAACCCGGTGGCGCCGGGCTTTCCCAGTGGCGGATGCCACTGGGCTAATAACAAAAAAAAGTGGAAGCAGCATCTTGGACACATCGTCCTCTAACGACTCTCTTCCCACTAGTTACCGTTGAGTCCTTGAGCCACTATACTCATCACTCCAACGTCACCAATATGGCCATACTCATAGCTAGGCATGCCCCTACAATGTCAAGTAGGGCCTCGCCTACTATATATCCAACACACTTCCCCCCCCCCCCCGTGAGGACTAATAGCTATAATATGGCTGTAATCATACTTTACGAGTAAAGTAAAACTTCACTTCATCCATTGTCTAAGACTATGTTATGGTGTATGTCCCCAACTACTCCAATGTCCAGCTAGTGTGGATCCAAGAAGGAAATAGGTACAGAGGACCTCTCACATACTTAAAAGAGGGGGAACAGATAAGGGAGGTAAAGAATAAGTCTACACTTTCACAATGGAACACAAGAACATGCCAACTCTCTCTCCCTCTCTTCACCCGTATTCCAACCAATTTTTTGCTATGATCACTCTCGGCCCCCCAGACTATTTTTGTTGACTACAAGTGTGAGCGGTATTCCCTTTGTGAACAAATTCAGAGTCTATATTGAGATAGAATAGTGAATATATATATATATATATATAGAGAGAGAGAGAGAGAGAGAGATAGATAGATAGAGAGAGAGAGAGAGAAATGATGGGGGTGCGGCGGGGACTGCCGCACCCCATCGGGCGCCGTTGATAGTCATCATTTTTTTTGGGCGTCGTTGGATAGCAATCCAATGGCCCAACGGCACCCGCTAGGGTGCGGCTGGGCCGCAACGTCGCACAACAACACTCCTCTCTCTCTCTCTCTCTCTCTCTCTATATATATATATATATATATATATATATTCTTACACTAAATTTAACATCAACGAATGTGTGTCACAACCCCACTCTGTATGAAATGTCATCTATATGTTTGCCGTCAAATAATAATGCAAAATACTTTTATTTGTCGGTGTCAATTTAATATCTAGTAAACCAATTTTGGTCCTTACATATTTGAAAGTACCAAGACTTTGCAACATAAATAGCAGGACAAGATGGAGGGTGAGGATGTACAGTTGTTGGACAGTCAATGGACAAAAGAGACTATATAGAAAACTGATCCCAATGAACTAATTTATGATTAATTATGTGTCATTCCCAACTTTTGGGAATAAATTAATAGTTACTTTTGGAGAGAGTACCTTTTTTCCTGCTCTAGATTTCTAAGAATTCTATGGTCTCAACTCCACCACGGAGCCGGTTGTTAGTTTTGGCCCATGAACAAGAGCCCAATCTGGGCGCCTCGAGCCCAGAGAAAAGCTAACCGAGCCAACTTATATTTTATTATTATTATTATTATTATTATTATTAGAAGTAGAAGTAGTAGTAATAGTAGTAGAAGTAGAAGTAGAAGTAAGGGGGTTAAGGTAACCCGCTGTAACCTGGGTTAGTGGGGGGTTAGCAATCCAGGATCCTTTACCGTGGGTAACTAATATTTTCTATCAAGCACATCTTTTTTATAAAAAAAGTTACACTATCCGATGATTGGCTAACCCCGGACAACACTCCAGTGGACTCTTTATTTAAGCAATTATTTATAAGTAATGCTTAGTGCCTTCCAAAAAAGATAATATAAATAACGTGAATTACTCTTCTAGCAGCTTATTGAAGGGTAATAAATACTTCTTTTTCTCTATCTTTCTTTTACTAATAAATTTATTTGGAGAACAATTTACGTCACTTTTATTATCATTCTTAGATGGCACCAAGCACTTCGCACAAAGTAAAGAACACGTATATGCGGTTAGTATACATTAATTAGGGATGGATGTGGTAAAATAACCCCAATATTGATATCTTTAGTTAAGTCTGTCCAGCTTAACTTAATGCCCAGGGATGGCCATGGATAGTGGAGAGCGGTTGGTTTCAAAATAAAATAGGGAGAATTATAGGTTAAATGGGACATATTTGAAAAACTGGATAAAAGAAGTTCTCTTTTATCACTCGAGTGATTAAAAAGGTGATTTAAGAACTAAAATAAATTATCCAGAACTTATCTAGAATAAACCTATCTCAAAGGTGATAACTTTATCCCACCTTTTTACCCTTTATGAAGAGTTATCAGTATCTCTTTATCCCACCTTTTTACCCACATTAAGAGTTATCACCTAACTAAAGCCATCAAATCAATATATCTCAAATTGTAAGGTCTATTTGTTGAACCTGACCTAATAAGCGACAAATCATTATAAGTAATATCGTGGCCCACCTCTTGAGAGCTCAGATAATAATCATGACCTAATAAGCACAATTGAGTCTAGTATTGTCATCAGTATGGCAAGACTCTCTAAGTCGATATTAGAGTCCTTGTGGGGATATCCGAGACAAGCGGATAACTCTCAAAATAATATCTTTGGAATGCGTTAAGATAAAAATTAAGCTTGACAACAGATTAAGGAGATGACAAAAAAATGTGACCAAGTCAGCTAGGGTTCCTACCTAATGACAAGGATGACAAACTCCATTAGAGGATGAAGATAAGGATGAGAGTCTAAGTATGATTATCCTTAATTATGACTTATAAATCTCATGACGACAATCTAGAATCCTAAATGATCACTCTTTCGAAAGTTACTACCATAATTCACCTCTATCGCCTAATGAATCTTTTGGAACCATTGGGTATATAACTCAAGAGATCTCCGAGTTAGATATGAACATTCTAAATACTCAACTGGTGAAGAGTAATTTTGAATTTCCTAACTTTTTTTATCTTACGTTCTATTGATTTAAGTATCTGAGAGATTTTCTTAACCTCTTACTCAACATTCTTGATTTTTTATTTTCTTCCGTACTTTATTTTTCTGTAGACATCACAAGAGAGAGAGAGAGAGAAGAGAAGAGACAGAGGAGAGGAGAGAGAGAGAGAAGAGAGAAAAGAGAAGAGAGAGAGAGAGAGAGAGAGAGAGATTCTCTAATCTCAAAATCATTTGACGGTTTGTAATAAGATAGACCTCTCCCTATTATAGATATTAATACTTTGTGTGTATTATTTATCAGCTTATCCAACATGAATAATTAATTTAATTCCAAAATCGTTTTGGATAGTTGGCTGAGGAGGGACTGTTTCTGGGGTAGGAGGAATCCGCATAGATAAATATCTCCAAGACATAAAAAGATGCTGATAAAAGATGAGAGATTTTACAAATATCTTTCAGACAAATATATGTATACACATACCGAAGTTATTAATTTTTAGAATGAATGGTCGGAACTCCAATGATGTGAACCAGACACCATAATATCATAGGAAAAGGCCAAGATAGAATTCCACTGTGCATGGGCAGAGACTTCCCCAGTTCAGACAAGGCGGCCCGCATCCAGCTCGGCGACTGTCCACCAATTTCTTCCAGCCGACTGGCCCCGGTTCGTCTTCACAGGCATATCCATCCACCCAACCAGCTCATCCCACAGCAGCGTTTTTGAACTCACAGGAAAAGAAGATTCCGAGCTGGACAATATTTCAGAGATCATCCCCTTCCCCTTCAAACACACCACACACAGACACAGAACAAGCGGAATATTCCCCAAAATATGTCTTCAAACAGATGCGTCGTCAATACTCCTCTGCGTCCAGTCCATGGCTACAACAAGTCCATGCCTTGCAACCGGGGGGGGGGGGGGGGGGGGGGTGGTTTTAAGTCGCCAGCGCCCATACAACGTCAGCGGGCTTCACTGGTAGGGATGTTAACAGTAATGCTCAGAGAAGCTAGCTCGAGCATCTCAATAGTGGCTCGTCCAAGCATATGAAGGAGGATTAACAGACGGGTAATGGATCAGAGGTAGATAACTTTTGATAAAAATCTTGCCGTTTCTATGACAAGGGGAACGGAGTACGATGTGTATAGCAAAACGAACAGTAATGTACACACCAGAGCTAGCATCTACGACATCTCTCTCTCTCTCCTCTCTCTCTCTCTCTCTCTCTCTTCAAGTTGGAGTCTGGAGGGGGAGGCCAGTACGTAATCCCCACAGTGCATCATCAAACCATAGGAGGAGAAGAACAGAAGGGTTATGATCAGAAGTACAGTAACTCGTTAAGATTCCTGCCATTGATATGGCAGAAGGAAAAGAGTAGTAGTACAGTACTACAGCAAAATAAACACTTGTATACACACCAAAGCTAGCATCTAAAATAGCTATCTTTCCTTCTCTCTCTCTCTCTCTCTCTCCCCCCCTCAAATCGAAGTCTTGCGGGGGGGGGGGGGGGATTGCTGGCGTGGGGTGGCCTCCGATCAATCAACAGGGTGCGAAGCGGTCCATGAGCATGCAGACGGTGGCCTCGGACAAGGTCGACAGCCGGGCAGGCCTCTGCTCCGCCTGGGACGTCGACGTCCTCGGCGCCGCTTCCTTCTGGCGGGCTTCCTCCTCTTCTCCTCCTCCGCCCTGCTGCAGCTTCTCGCCGGCCTTGCCCCGGCTCGCCACCCTCGCCCGGCGCCTTTCCCCGAGCTTCGCCAGCCCATTTACCCAGATTTCCACCAAGTTCGACATCGGTCCGCGCGCCCTCAAATCTCCACTAACGTTCTTTGGTCTCTCCTCTTCTCAGCTTGCCTTCTCTCTCTGTAGCAGCAAAGCAGCAATCTTTTGCGTCTTGACAACTCTCCTGTGCAGTTTACAAATATATATAGAGAGAAAGAGATGGAATGAGAGAGAGAGAGAGAGGGAGGGTTAGAGAGAGAGGGCTGACTGGTTCTGGTTTTGCTTCTTGAGAGAGAAAACGTCGTGCGGTGGGCAGAAGAAAACGGCGTGCGAAGGCCCGCAGGAAACGAGTCCCGCTTTGGTTTTCTGTCATATATATCCATCTTAGACAATTAATTACGTACATTTTTTCTTAAATTTAAATTTACATATATACTTTTTAATAAATACGAAATATCTTCAAATAAATTTTTTATATATATCTCTACGGTGAAAAAATATTCAAAATATATTTTTAACTTTCGTCGTGAAAATTATGATAAAATCTCTGAAAATATTTTATATCTATAAAAATATATAAATTTATATGCGAGAAACCCTTTATCATGTCAAATCGCAAGTTAGCGCAATCCTGTGACCCAACGACTGGAAATGGGTATCCGTTTACTATCCTTTACAGTTTCCAGCTCTTTTTTGACCATCTGAAAAGACGAAATAACGAATTTTTCAGAGACCAAAAATTAACTGATTACAAAAGTTATGTAAAGGTCTGTGAGAAGACCATAAATCTACAAATTTAAAAATTTTAAACTCATGGTTAAATAGTCAAGTTACATGAATTAAAAAACTAATTACAAAAGCTAATATATTGGAAGTAAAAACTTTAAAAAAATCCTAATTCTAAAAAAAGACTGCAGGGGCAGGGGGCAGTGGGAAACTATTCTAGTATCTTTTACCAATTAAAACAATCACGTTATTCGTTTCCATTTTACATTGTTATAGGTTTGGGAACGGCTGCCACCGTAGAACGCCGCGGTTGAAGAATAGGGGTGTTCACAGTTCGGTTCAATTCGATTTTTTTTTATTTTTTGAGAAAATCGAACCGAATCGAACCTATTCGGAGAACCAAACCGGTTCGATTCTATTCAAACTGAAATTCAATCTTTTGACATTTTTTGGGTATTTTTCTGCATTTTTCTGGCGTTTTAAAAAAAAACCGAAACCATCTCTTTTCTGGTGGTCGCGAGTTCCACCAGGCGCGCGGAGGGCGTGCGACGCCGCCCTCCACTACGCTACCATTTGTTTTTTGTAAAATTTTACTATTTATATAATTATATATCTATATTCGGTTTATTTCGATTTCCTACCTTAAAATCGAATCGAATCACTTGACCCATAAAACCAAATCAAATCAAACCGAATCGGTCAATTCAATTTGGTTCAATTTTACGATTTGAACTGTATTATGAACATTCCTACGGAGGAAACCGTAATGTCAGATATACTCCCGCAATGTTACTTTTTTTTTCCTTCTGCCTATCCTTTTTTGCCTCATCGGAGGTGGGGGTGGTGGTGGTTTGTGAGGCCAAGATTTGGATTTCCATTTTGTTGTTTCTGGAAGAAGATTCCATAACCCATTGGAATATGCCTCCAGTATTCTTCCTGCCCGTCTTCTCTACATATCCTTCCTTCTTTGGCTTCTATGGATTTGATGTTATGCCCTAAGAGTCATCATATTTGGTGTTGTACCCGGAAAAAAATCAGATACTATAAATTATGATCATATATATCCCTACAGGCACTGTCTGCGCAGTTGGCCGTGCAGTGCGAGTGCAACACGACCAACTGATTTTTTGATTCTTGACATGTTCGACATAAATAATTTTTAAAATTTTTTATAAGATTAATCGATTCAAGACGACTCAGATTGGTATAATACGATAATATATCCGGTAAGATTTATTGTTCACTTACAAGGAAGATTCTCGACAAAAGTGATAATTTTTATTATTCACTTGAGTATGTAATTAACCTAGAATCAATGTTAATTATATCGTCAAACCAAATCAAATCGAGATCTTATAAGACAACATAAATTAATATATCGTACTGTATTAGTTCAGACGGTCTGACCCCCAAGCAAGGTCATCTCCAAGGGCATCTTTTAGTGTTCTTTTTAATATTTTTATAGCAACGTTAATAGTAGTGAATGAATACACAAGTGCTATAACTATATATATATATATATATATATATATATCTGAAGTACGTTGATAATTCACAAAATTCAATAATGTATATGAATACCATATTTTGGAAGAGTATATATTAGAAAGAGGGTCTTTCTTTTGATAATGAGAAAATTCCGCCCCGTGTAGTTTTGTGGGCTCAGAAATTGGTGTTCGTGAACTCTAAAGTCAGGACTTAGCAACTCCTACTTTCTGTGTACCCGTTTCTTATCTGAAGTACGTTTGATAATTCACAAAATTCAATAATGTATATGAATACCATATTTTGGAAGAGTATATATTAGAAGAGGGTCTTTCTTTTGATAATGAGAAAATTCCGCCCCGTGTAGTTTTGTGGGCTCAGAAATTGGTGTTCGTGAACTCTAAAGTCAGGACTTAGCAGCTCCTACTTTCTGTGTACCCGTTTCTTTTGATAACTTGATAAGTTCTGATAACTCTTAATTATCAAGTATGTTAACTCTAAAGGTGACTTGTTAAGGGAGAGAGTTTACATATCAAGACTTCATCTTCAATAAGTGTTGATAAATCTTGATAAATTATCTCACCTTCTCAAAATTGATAAAATTATTAGCTCATATAATTTTATTTTCAAATAAAAAAATCTTATAATTAAAGTTATCTTATCCATAAGTTATCAGAGGCACCTCTAAGGAAAAGCTAGTGTATGAGGTAAAAAGATCATGAGTTATAAGACGGCATCCAACCCACAGACTAATTCTGTTTGTGTCTATTGGCCGTGATCAGAGCCATTAACGAAACCGAGTGCTGAGTGCTGTGGGAAAGAGCCCATCGAGGTCCTTGGCTGATGGGTGATATGATTTAAGATTGTGCCCACAGTTTTGGAGACAATCATTAATGTAGCCAATGTTTAAGAGAAATACTTATTGCACTTGTACATTGTACTTAAAGTACAATGTGACGTGGCAAAAGTTCATGTGGCATCTCTCTTATGAGGAGTGATAAAGTGGTCATTCAATTGTTAAATGTCACATGAATTTATTGTCTAATTTAAAATACAATGTGAAAGTGCAATAAATTTTTTTCAATATTCAAACCCCATTAATTAGTCCCCAATGAACATAGTTTTGGAGATCATGAATTGAAGTGTCCAGACTCCTCATGCGACATCCGCATGGTCTCTTCCAAAGCTTAGAGAGAAGAATCTTGGATTATGTCAAAAAAAAAAAAAAAGAGACACTAGTTATTCGAATAGATAACAAAATATTTGTACGTCAGATATAAGATGAGAGGGGGCTGCCTCACTTGAACGAGTCCCATCATTTATATTTATGTTTGACGTCTAGATATTTATTATCCAAGTCGTCTGAGTAATAAATATTTTCCTTCCAAAGATTAGGGAGAGATTGATAATTATTCTTAATCTATGGACTTGGGGGGGATTGCTCGTATTTATGGGTGGTTCCAAGATGAGAGGGGGGGGGGAGGAGTAGGAGAGAGTTATCTATTTATTTAGAAAATATTATCTAATAAGAAAACTAATATGGAGTCGACAAGGATTAATGGAACTACTATTACTATAGGCATTGAGGTACCGATCGATGAACTAGATTTATTCTCATGTCATAAAAATGGGAGAATATTACTGAACTAGATACATAGAGTAGTCATTTACAACTTGTGAGATGCCTATGTAACTAGAGTTGGAATAATCTATGACAAATACTCCTTCCATATGGTTATATATACTTCTTGCATGTATGTGGTCATGAGATATTAACCCAAGTTCTCTCATGTGAGAAAGTATGGTGTTAGGACAGCCACATGTCTGTGACTTGGATTATTTGGAGATTTTGTCCATCTTCCATGAGATATGTTACAGATTCCTTTTTTTAAATAATAAATTTAGTATTTATTCATTTAAAAGAACCTGTTCAGGACGAAAGCAAAGCCCCATCTCACTCGAGACATGGAAGCCTAGACAACTTGCAAAGAAACACAACATGCAAAGAAACAAGGGGCTGCAACAACGACCTACTCCAGTAGCAGAAAGCCTAATAGGGACTCCTAAGTGTTTTTAAAACAGTGGGTATATGCAATGAAACATGATATTTTATCATCTAAGTTATTCAGTGTAAATTGTATGACAATCATAATAAGAAACAATATGTTTATGGGTATATCTCGAAAATAGAAATATAACATGAATATATTCAACATAAACATGGTGATTACATGATAATCAAATAACGAAATCAAACTGTGGAGGCATTCCATAATGAAACTCGTCTTAAAAAAAGTATCGCGCCCACTATACGGTGCGATTAGGGTCCGACGACCTTCTCCCAGAATATAACCACAAGCAACGAAATCGATCTCGCACATGAACGATTTCGTTAGATGAAAGCTATATGTAAACATAGTTCCTATGTTATAAAATGAAGTATGCAGAGGTAAAGATGCATACACCAAACACCGAAGCACAGATCACGGTATATGACTTGATCGCAACAGCACCGCGAGGAAGTCCAACCGAAGCAGCATGACGAAGAAGCACTGCGAGGAAGAAGACAGACAACAACGAAGGATCGCCCGTCTGCAGCAGGGAGTCGAGAGAGAGAGAGAGAGCATCTAGTCTGCGAGCGGTTCCTCTGAGAGTCAAAACTGTGCTCTAAAGATAATTCATAATTAAGAAAATTTTAATTACTCCATTTAAGATCCTACGCCTGCGGCAGTCTAGAGACCTAGTCAAAAGATGTCTCTTTCTCTCTAAGAAAGGGGAAAACACAAAAAAAAGAAGTAAAAAAGTGTCAAGATAAGCCGGTTAGACCACATCATCACACACACGCACACGCCCAACTCAGTCCGGCGGTGGGTGCGTATGATATGGTCTAACATAACCCCACTATCATCCATAAAATATAGTTTCATTGACACTTGAGGTTATAAAACCCATCTTCTCCATAGAGATTTCTTATGTTGGACTAAGAACCTCACATATAAAGTAAAATTGTACACCTTTTTATGCACCTTTTTACTTTATCAATCTTTGAATTTCTTTCTCATTTTCTTAATATTACCCCCAAGAACCCCTTTTTACCGAACACTAACTTCTTACACAGTGGAAAAAAACATCCAGCCACCCACAACCACCCACAGGATAATGAGAGAAGCCTACTCCGACCATCGCACATAAGCGCCAGAGAAAATCGTCGGACATCAACGGCGACAAACCGGCTAGTTATGTTACAGACTCCTTGATAAGGGAGACAAGCATGCATAATTACCATCTTGTTTCAACAAATCTAATTAGAGTAATATTAACATATGGAACAAGTGTTCAGGTAGTTTATACATTTTCTCGATAATAGATGACAAGATTTAGGATAAAAACATTCGTGTTTAAATTGTGGGATCCATTTATTTTTTTTCAATAAAGACTTTTGTCTCAAAATTCTCTCTCTCTTTCTTTCAATTTAGAACTGTAGTACCCTGGATTTTTAAAATCTAAATAAAATAAAATTTTTATTATTTAATAAATGAGATAAATCAATTTAATTGGAATAAAGGGAGAATAAATAAAATTTAAGTGAAATAAAATGAATTGAATGAATACCCATTAAGTTAAATTATTAATGGGTTACTCTAATAACCCAAACCTAATAGATTGGGCCCAAATAGGGTTAGCCCATCATGGGATGAGAAATAATTAAGCCAAATTTGGAATAAAAATAAGTGATAATTAGGAAATGATTTAAATAATTATTAAATAGTCCATATCCATCCTAAAAAGAGTCCTAGACTTATCCTAAACCTCTACCCACGAAATTGGATCCCTTCCCAACTCTATTAGGTGGATAAATAAGAGAAAGGGGGAGATAAATGCCAATTTTCGGAGTTGGATGAGAAAAAAGAGTTTTAAGTGATTTAGAACTCTATAGGTCATCAAAACACCTCCCATTTGACCCTAGCACCCCACAATTTCGTGCTAAGACTTTGGGATACGAAGAGGAGGAGATCTGAACCAAGGAGCAAGGAAGGAGAAGGCTTGGAGCAAGAAGGGTTCTCTTATTTTCGTCATTCAAACTAGGGCTTTCTTACTTCGCGAAAAAGGTAGGCAATCTCTCAAGTTAAAATAGTGAAATAATTACCCTAGGTAGCCTTCATGTACCTCTTCAAAAGCCCTATAGTTTCGTGGTATTTCGTTCATCCATTTGTGCGAATTTAATTCGTGAAATCCTACTATCACCATGAAACCGAATCTCATGTTTTCTCTAATACCTTGCACGTACTTGTTCCCATACTATGAGAAAATTCCCATTGATACTAACATGTAATAGCTTTCAAACGCCCCTAGTTTTGCTTGATTTCGATCTCCCATGAGGGAGAATTAAATCTTTGAATGTCAATCAGACCTATGCACTCGACCCTCCTTGTTTCCTTTTTAACCTCATGCAAACTTGACATCATTCCATGATAAAATTATCATAAATACTACTACTTGTTAGCTTTCAAACGCCATCATTTTCAGAATTTTTCATCATGTATACATCTCGAATTAATTTATTGAACCCTGACTGCGCCTGTTTAGGTCACCGAAAAGTAACCTGATCCATGCATATCTAAACCTTGTCTATTTTCAAATTAATCGTACATGTTGATAGATATATATGTCTACTTTTGTTTAGAACTGATTTCATGCTTTTTAGATCTCTATACGATTTATTATTGAATTTTTAGTGACTACGTGTTAGACAGACCCACCTAGAAAAAGGGCAAACCCTCTTTTCTGGGCTCGGGCCACCTCATGAGGTCGCGACGGCGCGATACGCCGCGATCTCAGAGGTCGCGACCCCGGAGTCCGACGCGATATGAACGCGGCGGACCGACGCGTCACGACCTGGTCCCGGTTCATCCCCCGGCCGGTTCAGCATAACGCGACCGTGCCTTGCGTCGCGACATGAATGCGACGGGCACCCCCGTCGCCTTCTTAAAATTTCTGCCAGAACAAATAATTGTGCTTGTACCCCTACTGATTAGTCTATATACTTCTTAAATTAGCCATGATTAACCCATGTTATAGTTAATTCGACTCGGTAAAATAATAATTGGCATTAATGATATACATTTAATTATTTAAAATGACATTTGCATGACTTATCATATCCTCAAGATTTCCTTACACTTGCACGCACCTAACATTATAAATTGCCATTTGACCGATAAATTATACAATAATGTATTCGGTAAATTATCGAAATAAATGACTAAATTACCCTATTTTGCTAAATACAATTGTTTTCGTTTTATACGCACATTTTAAATACCGTTATCATTTTCCCTCGGCCTTCGAGCACTCGAGGCACGACGGACCTGTTTTCTACACACTTTTTCCTTGACTTGGACCACCTCTCCATCGGGAATACTCTCGACTGGACCAGGGACTCCTTGTCAAGACCTCCGTAAGTCTTCTTGGCTTTGGCGCACGTCCTTAGTCAACGAGCTGGTTGTACCTTAAAACCCGTTACACTTTAGGGATCAGTACGATCCAAGCCTTAGTGTTCCTTCTTATCTTGAGTTCACACCGGACCACCTGACCCGTGTACACAGCACGGCTAAGGGGCGGATGTGACTTCTACCAGACTGCCGGTACTAGACCTAGTGCCGTGCAACCGTTACTATCGTGTGTTTATCGTCGTTTTACGAAATTGTCCCTATCCCATCTATTCTCTATATCCTCTCATCTGTTCACGTTCTCTCTACTCTCTCATCTATCTCATCTAGTACTCTCTTATCTTTTCTTGGTACTCTATTGGCCATTCGTGTGATTGTCTAAGATAAAGAAATGACTAATGCCAGCGCAATAGGGCCGATCAGGTCCTGGGAGGAGCGCCCGAAAAGTGCCAGTGCCCATGGGAGTTAAAATGATCATAGGATGTGTTACGGCATGCATTCAGCGCCAGTTACTATCTAGATTAATCTATGACAATCAAAGTGCTATCTCTACAAGTGCAAGCGTGATCATTACTAATGCACCGTTGTGCAATTTACATGTTATATCATTACATGGCCATTCTATTATCGTTCTCGTTGTACTGTTTTCCCTGTGCCAGTTGCAATTGTTCTCTCGTTATCGTGACATGCTCTACATGACTTTACTCTCTAGTTAACCCACCTTTAAGATATTAACTATTTAAAGCATGCTTGTGTTCATGAGATATTAAGTCCTACTGGGCGTTATTCGCTCATCCTGCGTATTTATTTAATGTGTTTCAGGTGAGTCAGATCATGACCACACTCACGAGGATGGGACCGATGAGGAGACTCAGGAGTGACCATTCAGCAACTAGTGTTGTCTAGTAGTAGTCTGTTAGTATAGTTAATCGTTAGTGAGTCAGTTAGTCATAATGTAATAGTTTAATTTTGAATAAAGTACTCTTGGCCCTAGTTTTGGCTCTGATACGTTGATGTATTAGTCAGTTTATGAAGATGATGAGTTATTAGTTAATGTAATAAGATTGTTGGATTATTAATGTAATTTGAGTTCATTTGGTGTTACCATTGTGCAATTGTTTGCATTTTTTTCTCGCTCTGTACTATTTAATAACTGTAATCCCGCTCCGATATTCCGCGTCGGGGCGTTACAGTTTTGTGGTATCAGAGCCTAGGTTATTCTTAAGTATAGGATGATCTAGGATTGACCTGCCTTGACTTAGAGTCTAATTCCATACCTATGTGAGATGGGTAGAACCTTGGGTAATGAGATAAAATGGATACACACACGCACAAACTTAGTGCAAACTCAAGACTTACATTTAAATTCTCTTTTGAAGGAACTTAAATATCAACAATGGCAGCGGAGCTGCTCAACTCCGTGCATGCAGCAGACTATCCAACAGCTGACCAAGCTTTACTTCAGGCTGCTGGAGCCAATAACAATAATAACAACAACCGAGCAGCTGGTGATTTACATAGAAACTTCCGCAACCTGAACCCGCCTCGATTCAGCAGTACCACAGACCCTGATGAGGCTGAAAACTGGCTCAAGGAGACTGAGCGTATTTTCCGCGTTATGCAATGCGCGGATGGAGATAAGCTTTTACTTGCCACATTCCAGCTTGAAAGGGACGCTCGTGCGTGGTGGGAGTCCATTGAAACCATACGGGCAGATGCTCAGTTTACGTGGAATGAGTTTAAGGAGCAATTCAACTCCAAATATTTTTCAGAAAGAGTTCAAGAAAGGAAAGCCGCCGAGTTCGCCGCTCTGAAACAGAGAAACCTGACGGTTGCAGAATATGAGGCACAATTCTCTTGATTGGCTCGCTATGCCAATCATCTGGTTAGTACTCAGAAGATAAAGGCGAATAGATTCCTCAACGGGCTTAGACCCGCATATATTACACAGCTAGCACCATTTGATATTCAGACCTACCCAGAGATGGTCAGGAGAGCACAATGCCTGGAAGATGCGACTGAACTCACTGAGCGCATCAAGGGTAGAATGTTCAGGAAGGAGCAAACTTCTGGAGTAGCAACAAGCCTGCTAACGGCAAGAAAGGTCGTTAAGTATCACTGACGGGCCAAGCCAGGAGCGGAAGCCCAAAGTCCCCACCACTACTACTCCGAACAACAAGCCCAGATGCAAACATTGTGACAAGCTGGGTCACACGACAGAAGAATGCTGGAGGAAGGCAGGTGCATGCCTTCGTTGTGGGAGCCGAGAGCATCGGATTCCTGAATGCCCATTACTGAGGGAGAATGAGAAGCGTCCTGCGGGACCAAAGAAGCCAGGCAGACTCCAAGCCCTGCAAGAGGTGGAGACCACCGAGGAAGGTGGAGTTGTAGAAGGTACACTACCAGTCTTTTCTCATCAGCATTTGTTTTGTTCGATACTGGCGCAACGCATTCGTTCATATCACAAGCATTTGCTGATACCCTAAATGAGAAACCTGCATCTATGACATTTGAATTATCTGTCACAACACCCTAGGAGAAAAGGCTCAATTAAATAATATTTTCATTAGCTGATGTTAAGGTTGGTGAATTTAACCTTAGAGCTGACTTGATCTGTATGCCCATGGAGGGCTATGATGTCATTTGGGGAGCCGATTGGCTATCCACGTATGGGGCTATCGTGGATTGTAGAAGAGGGAAATTTCTTTTAGTGAATTCCCTAAGCTGAGCTTCACAGGACGTAGGCACAAGCGATACTTGTCCCTCGTCTCTGCTATAAAGGCACAGAACATGAAAGAAAGGGCTGTGTGGCATTTCTTGCTGCAATTATAGTTGAGAAGAAAGCAACTAATATCAGACATCCACATAGTGCAAGAATATCCAGATGTGTTTCCCGATGAGCTGCCAGGCATCTCCACCCGAGAGAGATGTAAATTTCTCAATTGATCTCGTACCTGGAGCTGCACCAGTCTCACGTCAACCCTACAGGATGTCCCCTGCTGAATTGAAAGAGCAACTGATGGAACTTCTAGAAAAGGGTTTATTAGGCCAAGTACTTCTCCTTGGGGAGCATCAGTGTTGTTCGTCAAGAAGAAGGACGGATCTATGAGGTTATGCATCGATTACAGGCAGTTGAACAATCTCACTATCAAGAACAAGTACCCTCTGCCGCGTGTCGATGAATATTTGATCAAATATCAGGAGCTAATATTTTTCTAAGATTGACCTTAGATCGGGATATCATCAGATGATGATTCAAGATGCAGATATTTACAAGATAGCTTTCAGGAGCAGGTACGGTCATTATGAATTTGTAGTCATGCCTTTTGGACTAACCAATGCTCCTGCAGCTTTATGCAATTAATGAACAGCATCTACTGGCCCTACCTCGACAAGTTCGTCGTGGTATTCATTGATGATATTCTCATATACTCCAAGACCAAAGAAGAGTACGAGGAGCATATGAGGATCGCTCTGCAAATCTTGCGGGACAATCAACTCTACGCCAAATTGAGCAAGTGTGAATTCTGGCTCGAGGAGGTGTCGTTCCTAGGCCATGTCATTTCCAAGGACGGTATCGCGGTCGACCCTTCCAAGGTAGAAGCCGTGCTCAACTGGGAAAGGCCGACCAATGTCACAGAAATCAGGAGCTTTCTTGGACTGGCTGGATATTACAGACGGTTCATAAAAGACTTCTCCAAGATAGTTGTACCTCTTACGCGTCTTACGCGGAAGGAAAACCCATATGTCTGGAGCAAGGAGTGCGAGAAGAGCTTTCAGACACTCAAGCAATTGTTGACATCTGCACCTGTCCTCGCATTACCAGTCGAAGGCGCAGGATTCTCAGTCTACACTGATGCATCTGGAATCGGTCTAGGCTGCGTATTAATGCAGAATGAGAAAGTGATAGCCTATTCATCAAGGCAATTGAAGCAACATGAGGTTAACTATCCTGTCCATGACTTAGAGCTAGCTGTTGTGGTATTTGCACTCAAGATCTGGAGGCATTACCTATATGGGGAACAATTCATTGTTTACTCTGACCACAAGAGTTTGAAGTACTTATTTTCTCAAAAGGAGCTCAATATGCGACAACGGAGATGGCTGGAGTACTTGAAGGATTTTGATTTCAACATTCAATATCACCCAGGAAAAGGTAATGCAGTAGCTGATGCACTTAGCAGAAAGCCAGTAGCTTCGATATCTGTCTAGTCATGGGCGAGATGCATTGTTAGAGCAATTCGCTAGTCTAGATCTGAATATTGAAAAGAGGAGTGATAAGATGTTAGTGGAATCTTAAAGCTCAACCTGACATCTTGTCGAGATCAGAGAGCAACAGGATAATGATCTGTTCTAATCAGAGTAAGGGAAACCATAGCTGACAAGCCAGACTTCTCCATCGCTGAAGATGGAAGAATATTATTCCAAGCAAGGACATGTGTGCCTGACAATGAAGAGCTGAAAAGGAAACTGATGGATGAAGCCCACAAGACCAAGTACACAATTCACACAGGCGCAACCAAGATGTACCAAGACATGAAAAGGTCATTTTGGTGGCCAAACATGAAGCGTGAGGTGCTGAGCATGCGCGCACTGCCTCACTTGTCAACAGGTAAAAGCAGAACACCGTCGTCCTGCGGGTGTACTTAGGCCCCTGGACATACCTGAATGGAAGTGGGAAAGCATCGAATGGATTTCATCATGGGTTTACCCCGAACTCGTGGTGGACTTGATGCTATTTGGGTCATTGTGGACCGATTGACCAAGTCCGCACACTTTCTAGCAATTCGAAGACCTGGAGTGTGGATGTGCTTGCAGCTTGTATGTAAAAGAAAGTCAGACTACATGGAGTTCCAGTATCCATTGTCTCAGATCGTGACCCCAGATTCACTTCTAGATTCTGGAAGGGACTCCAGACTGCCCTAGGCACAAAACTCAACTTTAGCACAGCTTTCCACCCACAGACGGATGGACAGACTGAAAGGACAAATCAGATAGTGGAAGCATGCTGCGAGCCTGTGCTATAGACTTTGAGAGATATTGGAACGAACAGCTGTCACTAATAGAATTGCCTACAACAATAGCTATCAGGCCAGCATTAAGATGGCGCCATTTGAAGCACTGTATGGCAGAAGCTGTAGATCGCCAGTCTGTGGAATGAAGTAGGTGAGCAACAATGGCTAGGACCAGATATGGTGCAGAATACTAGCAGAGATATCAGATTATCAGAGACAGAATTAAGATAGCTCAGTCCAGGCAGAAGAGCTATGCTGATAAAAGAAGAAGGACTTAGAATATCAAGCTGGAGACCATGTGATGCTAAAAGTATCCCCGACCAGAGGATTCCAAAGATTTGGGATGAAAGGCAAGCTGAGACCAAGATTCATAGGTCCATTGAGGTATTGGACAGGGTTGGTGAGGTAGCATATCGACTAGCCCTACCACCCTAGTTTTCAATAGTGCACAGTGTGTTCCATGTGTCAATGCTGAGAAAGTACGTGTACGATCCATCGCACGTAATCAGCTATGATGACATTACTCTGAACAAGGATATGACCTATGAAGAAAGGCCAGTGAAGATCTTGGACAAGAAGATGCAACAGCTTCGGAATCGGTCCATACCCGTGGTCAAGATTCTGTGGAGGAATCACGAAGTGAAGAGGCAACTTGGGAGCCCGAAGCAACCATGCGACGAAATTATCCGAATCTATTCAGTAAGACATTCTTCCTCTTACGATTATATGAATTGGATACCAATTCTTTTAAGAGGGGGAGGATGTAGTACTCGATTTTTAAATCTAAATAAATAAAAATTTTATTATTTAATAAATGAGATAAATCATTTAATTGAATAAAGGGAGAATAAATAAAATTTAAGTGAAATAAAAGGAATTGAATGAATACCCATTAAGTTAAATTATTAAGGGTTACTCTAATAACCCAAACCTAATAGATTGGGCCTAAATAGGGTTAGCCCATCATGGGATGAGAAATAATTAAGCCAAATTCGGAATAAAATAAGTGATAATTAGGAAATGGTTTAAATAATTATTAAATAGTCCATATCCATCTTAAAAAGAGTCCTAGACTTATCCTAAACCTCTACCCACGAAATTGGATCCCTTCCCAACTCTATTAGGTGGATAAATAAGAGAAAGGGGGAGATAAATGCCAATTTTCGGAGTTGGATGGGAAAAAAGAGTTTAGGTGATTTAGAACTCTATAGGTCATCAAAAACACCTTCCATTTGACCCTAGCACCCCAAATTTCGTGCTAAGACTTGGGATACGAAGAGGGAGGATGGACCAAGGAGCAAGGAAGGAGAAGGCTTGGAGCAAGAATGGTTCTCTTATTTTCGTCATTCAATAGGGCTCTTACTCACGCACAAAAAGGTAGGCAATCTCTCAAGCTAAAATCGTGAAATAATTACCCTAGGTAGCCTTCATGTACCTCTTCAAAAGCCATGTTTTCGTGGTATTTTGTTTACCCATTGGCGAATTTAATTCGTGAAATCCTACTGTCACCATGAACCCGAATCTCATGTTTTCTCTAATACCTACACGTACTTGTTCCCATGCTATGAGAAAATTCTCATTGATACTACATGTAATAGCTTTCAAACGCCCCTAGTTTTGCTTGATTTCGATCTCCCATGAGGGAGAATTAAATCTTTGAATGTCTATTAGACCTGTGCACTCGACCCTCCTTGTTTCCTTTTTAACCCCGTGCAAACTTGACATCATTCCATGATAAAATTATCATAAATACTACTACTTGTTAGCTTTCAAACGCCGTCAGTTTCAGAATTTTCATCATGTACATCTCGAATTAATTTATTGAACCCTGACTGCGCCTGTTTAGGTCACCGAAAAGTAACCTGATCCATGCATATCTAAACTTGTCTATTTTCAAATTAATCGTACATGTTGATAGATATATATGTCTACTTTCGTTTAGACTGATTTCATACTTTTTGGATCTCTATACGATTTATTATTGAATTTTTAGTGACTATGTGTCAGACAGACCCACCTAGAAAAAGGGGCAAAAACCTCTTTTCTGGGCTCGGGCCACCTCCTGAAGTCGCGACGGCGCGATACGCCGCGATCTCAGAGGTCGCGACCCCGGAGTCCGACGCGATATGAACGCGGCGGCCGACGCGTCGCGACATGGTCCCGGTTCATCCGCCGGCCGGTTCAGCATAACGCGACCGTGCCTTGCGTCGCGACATGAACGCGACGGGCACCCCCGTCGCCTTCTTGAAATTCTGCCAGAACAAATAATTGTGCTTGTACCCCTACTGATTAGTCTATATACTTCTTAAATTAGCCATGATTAACCCTGTTATAGTTAATTCGACTCGGTAAAATAATAATTGGCATTATGATATACATTTAATTATTTAAATGACATTTGCACGACTTATCATATCCTCAAGATTTCTTACACTTGCACGCACCTAACATTATAAATGTCATTTGACCGATAATTATACAATAATGTATTCGGTAAATTATCGAAATAAATGACTAAATTACCCTATTTTGCTAAATACAATTGTTTTATTTTATACGCACTTTTAAATACCGTTACCGTTTTCCCTCGGCCTTCGAGCACTCGAGGCACGATGACCGTTTTCTACACACTTTTTCTTGACTTGGACCACCTCTCCATCGGGAATACTCTCGACTGGACCAGGGACTCCTTGTCAAGACCTCCATAAGTCTTCTTGGCTTTGGCGCACGTCCTTAGTCACGAGCTGGTTGTACCTTAAAACCCGTTACACCTTAGGGCAGTATGATCCAAGCCTTAGTGTTCCTTCTTATCTTGAGTTCACACCGGACCACCTGACCCGTGTACACAGCACGGCTAAGGGGCGGATGTGACTTCTACCAGACTGCCGGTACTAGACCTAGTGTCGTGCAACCGTTACTATCGTGTGTTTATCGTCGTTTTACGAGAATTGTCCCTACCCATCTATTCTCTATATCCTCTCATCTGTTCACGTCTCTCTACTCTCTCATCTATCTCGTCTAGTACTCTCTTATCTTTTCTTGGTACTCTATTGGCCATTTGTGTGATTGTCTAAAATAAAGAAATGACTAATGCCAGCGCAATAGGGCCCGATCAGGTCCTGGGAGGAGCGCCCGAAAAGTGCCAGTGCCCATGGGAGTTAAAATGATCATAGGATGTGTTACGGCATGCATCCAGCGCCAGTTACTATCTAGATTAATATATGACAATCAAAGTGCTATCTCTACAAGTGCAAGCGTGATCATTACTAGTGCACCGTTGTGCAATTTACATGTTATATCATTACATGGCCATTCTATTATCGTTCTCGTCGTACTATTTTCCCTGTGCCAGTTGCAATTGTTCTCTCGTTATCGTGACATGCTCTACATGACTTTACTCTCTAGTTAACCACCTTTAAGACATTAACTATTTAAAGCATGCTTGTGTTCATGAGATATTAAGTCCTACTGGGCGTTATTCGCTCATCCTGCGTATTTATTTAATGTGTTTCAGGTGAGTCAGATCATGACCACACTCACGAGGATGGGACCGATGAGACTCAGGAGTGACCATTCAGCAACTAGTGTTGTCTAGTAGTAGTCTGTTAGTATAGTTATGAGTTAGTGAGTCAGTTAGTCATAATGTAATAGTTTAATTTTGAATAAAGTACTCTGGGCCCTAGTTTTGGCTCTGATACGTTGATGTATTAGTCAGTTTATGAAGATGATGAGTTATTAGTGAATGTAATGGAGATTGTTGAATTATTAATGTAATTTGGAGTTCATTTGGTGTTCCCAATTGTGCAATGGTTTGCATTTATTTTCTCGCTCTATACTATTTAATAACTGTAATCTCGCTCCGATATTCCGCGTCGGGACGTTACAAGAACTGTAAATTTGATGCTTCCGAAATTTAAATTCAACTTTTTGACACCGCAATATTTCTCTTACTTTTAAGTATTATTTTGCTTCTTTCCTTAAGTGCATTCAATGGCAATGGTGTGTTAGATCTCTTGTTTTCCACAATCCATCATTTTTTTTCTTTGGGTAAATTTCAAGAATACTCTTCTTATATTATTAGTTACATATACTTATTTTTCATAAAATCATGCTGTTAAAAAAATCTGAAGAGGACATCTACTGATTGTTCTCCTGATAGAGCCAGAGAATGTTGTAAGAGGTAGCAATGGCAAATTGCGTCTTCTCTCAAGTGACACTAATTAAACACCATGCCATCTCTCTAATATATACCTCTCAGGTAGCTAGATTAGACCAAATACACCTCACACACACACACACACAAAAAACAACTTAGCACATACCATCTTAGAATTGAATCAAGAAGTCGAAGAACACAAACAAGAAGTAATTTAGATCAAAGACTTGTAAATAGTTTGGTCGGATACAATTTATAAAAAAATATGAATAAATTTATCATAAATCTATTTAATATATAAACATATTTTGCGTTAACTTATCTTTAGGGTTTTTCTTAGATGCACGTGAGTTTATGCCAAAACCTTGTTTAAAAAAGGAATCTTCGCATTATAAACTAACTCATAGTAGGTTTATGGAAACCATATCTACGATGAATTTTGTGTTTATGATAAACTCGAGTGGTTTGTGATAAATCTCATTTTGAATTATTCAAACTCAAGTTACATTATAAAATTAGTTTAAGTTAAACCTAAATATATTTATGATGTGTATCCAAACAATAATTGAACCATTCAAATGATCCTTTGCCTTTCCTCAATCCCTTTCAACACATATAATAGTGTATATATATGGGAAATATTAAACTCCTGTTTAGACAATAGCCGCACCAGATCATACAAAACCTGAAAGACCCGTAATCTTAGGGGGTGTAGATCAAATTCGCATGTTCCTATATATATAACCCCATCTTATGATCAGATCAAACACAAACATACGGCCACTGGTCACCTTAATACAAACATATATTTGTTAAGGGCTGAAGCAGTCCACCATCATGGACACAGCAGCGTCGGAGCAGGGCGAGGCTCGCGGCCGCCGCGGCTTTAAACGCAGCGTCTGGCTAAACACCGGGCACATAACAGGCGCCGCCGTTGCCACGGCCTCGGTCCCGCCGGCCGCGCTGCCGCCTGCAGCCCCCACTACCATCTGCTGCTCGTCCGCCGGCCTGCTGGGCGCGCGGGAGGCGGCGGCGGCGGCGGAGAGGACGGCCTGGCCGGGGCCAGCCTCTTTCTCCCGGAGCTTGGCAGCTGGGTCGGAGCTCCACATGTCCACCAGGTTCGACATGGATGAGGAGAGAGCTTGTAGAGGGTCTTCACTCTTCACCGCATGCATGCAGTTGGCACAGACGGAAGGAACTGCGACGACGGCGGTGGAAGAAGAGGGATGAGATGTAACGAAGGTGCACCAGGAGAGGCCTCCTGCAAGGTGGTGATATAATAATATGGAGGGGTGTCAAGTTTAAGGAAGAATTAAGGGTGCCGGTCCGCTTGTTACAACAAAAGTGCCGCCTTTTCAGAAGAAAAGAAACAAAGAAAAGCCATCTAACTTTGCTGTGGGTGGAGCCTACGGCTTCTGTTTTTTGAGATGCTTGAAACAGTGTGCTATGGAGAGAAAGGTGGGCTGTGTAGTGTGTAGCACCTGGTTTTAACTTTGTAAACCGAAGGCTGCTATTTCTGGAGGCTCTGTGTTGGCAGGAGTTGGCTCTCTGTCTAGCGTCTACCGTGCCAAAATTATGTTGGAAAGGAACAATGAGAATATTAAGTTATATGCAGTTCGGGAAGTCCCTTTTGGGTTCTAACATTACATTGCATTCTAGGAAAGGAAGCCCATACTCGTACCTCATTACTATTAAGACTAATATGGTTGAAATGAACATATTTTAATTAATGTTAATGAGGTATTTATATGACAGGCCCACTAGACTTGGCCTTGAGAAACCTTGAACAGACAGTAGGGGGAAGGGTAGGGTATTGGGTGGATTTGGACTGCCCCAATCTAAATCCAGTCCAGTCCAATACTAAGATAACCCAACACAAGTCCAACCCAAATTTAATAGATCAAAGTAAATAAAATTCATGTTGATCCATTGGGGCACGTTTCAACCCATCAAACCAATATGAAGATGAATTCACTATTTTAATTTAAGCATGTTTTAATTTAGAGGGAACTGTTGGTGTGGTGGTGACTCAATTCTTTATTTAAACATGTTTTTAATACTTCCGTTGATGTGGTAGTGACCGATTTTTTTATTTAAACATATTTTTAATGCATCTGTTGGTGTGGTGACTATTGATAGTATTATTTTTAAAAGAAATCTCCCTTAATCTAATGGGCCAATCCGAGTCCAACTCATCAAGTGATGAGTTTGACAAATAGACTTCAAAAAAGATCTATGAGCCATCATATTTTACTCAAATTGAGTTTGAAGTGGACTGTCCATTAAACTTCAAATTAACTCAGTCCATTGACACCCCTAGAGAAGGGCATCTAAAAGAACTTAATTTAGTCTCATATCGGATGCCACAATTTCTTCCCACACCCCACACCCAACAACCTTCAAAAACGTCCAAGAGGCGCAAGTAAGGAGGAGAGGACACATGTCAACTAAGATACCGTCCAACTTCACACACTCTTTGCAGTTAATCTTTGTCAATGTTCCTATCTATTAACTGCTCTTCTAGGTCAGATCGACTTCGACCATAGATGGTTTCAGCTTGTTTCTCTAAGCTACTCCAACACTTGAGACCTAGACTCAGACCCGTCGAGGTCGGCACACCGTTTATATATATATATATATATATATATATATATATATATATATATATATATATATATATATATATATTGTATACACACGCACTTTGTAACGAGATGGGAGGACAAAAAATTGATGCACGATCTTACATATCAGATGGGATCCATCATTAAGTTTTTTGTCGAAAAAAAAAAAGGAATCGTCGCACTTGGTCGGTTGGCAAAGCGAATCGGACTCTGTGGACAAGTCTTTGGGTCAAGCCCACTATGACTATTTAGCCAAAGTCTTATTGGGCCGATCCAGAGTCCAGGTGGACAGCCCGGTCCACAAAGCGCTTCCCTGCCACGACGTTTCAGTCGCAGCCGCCGGCGGTCGCCGACCCCCCGAGGCAGCTCTCTCTCTCTCTCTCTCTCTCTCTCTCTCTGTGTACGCCGCCGTCTGATGCGTCTCCTGCACGCGGCCTACAAGCCCGCAACCTCCTTCCTCGTCGCCGGCCGCAGGATCCTCGCCCTCAAGCTGACGCATTTCTCCACCATCGACTCCCTCGTCACTGCCGTCCGCCCCTTCCCGGACTACTCCCCGCGCAAGCCCACCATCCGCGACGAAGAGCTCGTCCGGGACGTAGCCGCGGCCCTCCGCCACCGCCGCGCGGAACCCCTCCCCCGCGTCCTCCGCCCCTTTGACGCCTGCATCCGACCCGACCACCTCGTCTGGGTCCTCCCTCGCATACGCTCCGACCCCGCTCTCGTCCTCTCCTTCTTCCGCTGGGCCCGGTCCCGGCGCCACCCCGTCACCGATGAGGCCCACGCCATCGTCGCTCACGTTACCGTCTCGGCTGGGCAGGACAAGGCTGCCATGGAGGTCGTGCGCGACGGGGTTGCCTCGCACAGGCATTTCGTCGAACAGGTTATTTACACGTACAAGGATTGGAGCTCCAACCCTGTTGTCTTCGACGTGCTCTTCCGCGCCCTGGCTCAGATGGACAGAGTCGGAGAAGCCCGGGCTCTCTTCTGGCGTTTGGTCAGCTATGGCATCGTTGTCTCCGTTGATTCACTGACTGAGCTGCTTGTACGTCTCCCGGCCGATGAGCTGCTTAATGCCTTTGCGGAATTCGCGGAATCGGGTGTCCGGTGGAATGTTGTATCATATAATGTCGTCATACATAGTCTTTGTAGAACTGGGAAACTAAAAGAAGCCCATGAGGTTTTGCTTGAGATGGAGTTGAAAGGGTGTGTGTGTCCGGATGTTGTCAGTTTTAGCACACTCATTGACGGGTACTGTAGAGAGGGGCAGTTGGAGAAGGCCTTGGTGCTGATGGAACAAATGATGGTGAAGGGCTTGAAGCCGAACACATTTACTTATAGCAGTATAATTACTCAACTTTGTAAGAATAGAGACGTTGTCGCTGCAGAGGGTGTTAATGGAGATTGTAGACTGTGGCTTATCTCCTGATGCAGTGATTTATACAGCTTTGATAGATGGGTTTTGCAAAGTAGGTAATTTGGAAAGAATGTATCAGTTGTTTGATGAAATGAAACAAAGGGGTTTTGCTCCTGATGTTGTGGCTTATACTGCTTTTATCAATGGGCTTTGCCAAAACAGGAAGATGGTTGAAGCAAAGATAGTGTTCCAGGAAATGTTGGGTATGGGGTTGAATCCTGATGAAGTCACTTACACTGCACTCATTGATGGCTACTGCAAGGATGGGAAGATGAAGGATGCTTTCCATCTTCACAACCAGATGGTTCAAATGGGCCTGACACCAAACATTGTAACTTATACAGCTCTTTGTGATGGCCTCTGTAAGCAGGGAGAGGTAGGAACTGCAAATGAACTTTTGCATGAGATGTGTGGGAAGGGGCTTGAGCTGAATATATATACATATAATTCACTAATCAATGGCCTCTGTAAGGTGGGGAACATTGAGCAGGCAGTTAGGATTGCCATGGAGCTTGAAGCTGCTGGGCTTTGCCCAGATACCTATACATACACGACCCTGATGGATGCTTATTGCAAATCTGGTAAGATGCATCGGGCCCATGATCTCCTTCAAGATATGCTGGATAGGGGTATTAAACCAAGTATTGTTACTTTTAATGTGCTGATGAATGGATTTTGTAGTTCAGGGATGCTAGAGGATGGCATGAGACTTTTGAATTGGATGGTGGACAGAGGTATCATGCCAAATACCACTACACACAATTCTCTTATGAAGCAATATTCCATTGAGAAGAATTTGAAAGCCACTATGGAAATTTACAGAGGAATGTGCTCAAGGGGAATAATGCCCAATGAAAACACCTACAACATTCTGATTAAGGGGCATTCAAAGGTCAGAAACATGAAGGAGGCAAGTTATTTTTACAAAGAAATGGTTGAGAAGGGATTTCATCTGAGACAGAGTTCTTATAATGCTTTTGTTAAAGGGTTACTTAAAAGGAAAAGGTTGACAGAGGCCAGTGAATTGTTCCAGGAAATGAGAGCAGGAGGTGTTGCTGTTGATAGAGAAATATACAACACTTTCATTGATTTAAGCTACAGCGAAGGGGACATGGAGTTGACACTAGAGCTTTGTGACGAAGCTATAGAAAAATCCCTCACTGGTGAAAATGAATTGGGAAGTCACATGAACAGTGAAAGGTTTAGTGTGAGCTTCTACGCATAATAAAAGGGGAAAAAAGCAAAATCTTTGGAAAGAACAGACTGGATTTTTGGGATGAGGTGGCATGAATACTTGAAGGCAAGGAAACAAGGAAGATGGTTAACTTGCCTGTTGTTCAGTCCTTAACTAGATATGTGATATTTGGCAGAAACAGGGTTCCAAAACCAAATTGGTTATTGACTTTCAACCTGGTAAGTTGATATTTTGAGTTATCGTATTCAAACTCCTTGTGGTTTCAAAGTCATAGGTCCTAATTTTCTCCTGCACAGGTACTGGTTTTCCTGCAGCATGCTCCCTGGTTTTCTTGCGATGGTAAGTTTTTTATTCCCACTTCTCACCATGTGCTGTGCGTTAGAAACTCGTTAATTTGGTGATTGTTGACCCAACTTTTTGACAAAGTGAAAAACATTTTCTTGTTCTTGGCATCTACCTCCAAACTCATGAATGTTTCAAAACATGCTGCTTATTATCAGCTAGTCGTTAATATGCAAAGGTGGCTTACTATTGAAGTGGAGCTTTGATTTGACAGAATTTATTTGTTTAAATTTGTCCAGAAAGAATGTAATAACTCTTTCACAGGAAGTTTTAGAATGAGGATGGGTGGGAATACCCCGTTCTTGATGCATCGTTTGTCACCCGTTCAAGTAGAAACAATGCTTCCAGTGGGAGCATGTTTACAACCAAAAAAATTAGCCCTCCATGTACACCAGGAGGAGTCAAGGGTTCAACTCCCACCGGGAGCAGGTTTACAAGAAATTTTCTGAAGATGATGTGATAGGTTAGTTTTCCAACCAAAATACAAAGTAGAAACAAAACTTCTGTCCAGGTCTTTTCTTATTGCTTTGAGAATCAGGCTGTACACATCATAACATGATGGTCTTTATATGCTGCCGTATTTGATTCACATATGGCATAGTCCAACGTACATTTTTGAAACTATCTACCATTACCAGCTTGGTTCTTCTTATTATGCTATCTGAGAACATGAGCTATTTTGCTTACTTACAATATGCTGCAACTCATAAAAGTGTCTGCGAATATATGTTTTTCTTCTGACAGTGCATGTGACAAAGGCAAATCATCTTAAATAATGAAATTAATTAATTATAAGACATAGGGAGAATTATCAATCAGTCTTTACTATTTGAGGACTTATTTTTAAGTCTCTGACTCCTTTAGAAAACCATATAGTTACATACTTATGTCTGTGACTATAAGTATGAAAGTCAGAGACTTAAAAATAGGTCTCCAAAAAATAGGGACTGATCGGTTTTGGACCTTTGCCCTTTGCGTTAATGGTCATTTCACGTTGAGATATTAGCACATTTGCAGATACATGTAAATGGATTGGGGCCTTAGTTCCTTGATAACTTTGTAAAAATTGAAATAATAAATCTGCCATCCTTTTGAGTATTTAGCATCGAGGTTACTGTTCATGTAAACGGCCAAACCCAAATCCCTGGTGTTCAAGATGCTTAGATTATGCTTGTCTGGGTTTCCATACGGGGAAGACACTTTGCTTTGACAATTGGGATGTTGGAGACTTTGGCTGTGCGTGGTTTTAAGTTAATTTGGGCTGGTCCTCCCAACTCCCTTTCACATTTCTAATCTATATTTCAGGTACAGTAGGGGATCCAGGGCTCTAAACTACGTTACTCCTTATGATCACAATGAGAACCATTATCCCTATTTCAATCCTATTTTCTCATTCTAGATGTATCATCCTCTGATGTATGAGTATCACTGATAATAGCAGGACGGATGCTGAACCTTCACTCCTATTGGAAGATTCTGATGCCAGGAAGCTGTTTGCAAGGACACTTTTTACAGGATTCCAGCATAACAGGTACTACAAGGAATTCATTGGCCTTTATTAATTCAATGTGATGCACTTAACAAACCACACAGTCACTTTGAGTTTCCTCACTTCAGCGTAATGTGTTTATTAAACAGAGGCCAACGCAGTCCAAGTGATTTGTTAGTAGAATCTAAGGAAATATTTACTCATACGTGGGATGAAGAAGCTAGAGGCCGTGGACAGATGGGGGCTCTCACTCAGTCTCCTCCCATGAGGCTTCAACTCGCAGGAGGATGAACATGGTTTTTCTCCAAAAACTTTAAATGTCTCCACAGTGGCATTGCAGGTGGAAGAGTCTCCACCTTTTTGGGTACCGAGGGATCAACTCGAGTAGCCACTCCGTGGATTCCACAGAAAGTCCAAGGGACACAAGTGTCGCTGTGAGCTCTATATGAGCAATCAGTCACTTAGCTCGGCAATATG
This sequence comes from Colocasia esculenta, assembly GCA_014218235.1. Taxonomy (NCBI): domain Eukaryota; kingdom Viridiplantae; phylum Streptophyta; class Magnoliopsida; order Alismatales; family Araceae; genus Colocasia; species Colocasia esculenta. Next base: position 176,271,205 of record CM024760.1, read on the forward strand.
TACAAAGTTTGCCTTCCCCCTCCTTGAGCAGCTGAGGCGGGATGTGGTGGCATCTATATGTCATAATGCTGTTCAAGAGCAAGTTAAGAACTTGAACACTATGAGGCGTTCGATCTCAGTGGGTCTATGCCATTGAAAATTTGAACATAGGGTATTTGATTTAACTGGCTCAACACCAAAATGGTATTTTTGCTGTGTGCTGTATCACCATGAGAAAGGGTTCATCATAAAGAAACCATGACATGCTTTGAGGACCCTTGTGCTCACATTTGGAGACACACTGAGCTTCCTGCAACAAAATGCTTGATGTCACACAGATGACCTAAGCTTTCTCCCAAACTTCAAACAAAAGGGTAGTATATCTGACAAGCAGATGATCTAAGCTTTTCCCAGTCTTCAAACAGAAAGGTTCTAGATCTCACAAAGTTGATTAGAAGTGACAATGCCAAACCTTTCATACAGGACCCTAGTTTTTCCTTTTTTCCCATCTCTCCTACCACAATCTTTTGAATACAAAAGGATTAGAGTGGGTCCAATTGATCTGGAACCAACAAAAGGTGAGGATTCCCCGTGACCCTCCCTTCAACTGCCAGAAATTTGCTTAGGATCCACTGCCTTCTTTTTTATTATGCTGATGTGAAACACATCATTCTTCACTTTTGATGCAAGCTTGAAGACACATTTGTCACCTACTTTCACAGTATTGGCGATACAAAACGCCTTCCAACCACAAGCAATTGTAGCCCTAGAGCTCATTCCTGCTTTCCAATGGAAGAGTTTCACAGGCCACAACCGCGCTTTCTTGTCGAGTAGTGTAACTTGGTGAGTGGAGGAGAGATCGAGCGAGGAAACAAATGCACTTGGGATGTGCTGTCACCATAATAAACTTTCTAAGATTTAGTAAGATGATTAAAACTAAGAAAATGGTGCAAAAGAAGCACAGCCAGAGATGCCCTCCTGATGGAGGAGAAGCATGGGAGAGAGGTAGAGTTTGATTCAGCTCAGAATATTAGCATAGACCAGAAGCCTCACCATTGACCTTTGCAGTAGTAACTTCGGGATATGGTGCAGGTAAACTGCTGCACTTGATGATGATATCTTTCTGATTTCCTCAATCCAGCAGCAGATTGCCGAGGTAACAATCTATCAGATTTCATATTGAAATCTAAAAGCATATATACAAGACAAGCAAATTAAGTTCAAAGCATCAACATTGTTACAAGAAGAGAAAAAGCTTAAAGCCACAATTAGTGTTACTACGCATATATGCTCAATTACCACTTGAAAGGTCCTTCATGGACTTCTGGTGTCTTCTCCTATGTATTTGGACATGGAGCTCAGCCTTCCCCTTAAGCTGAAACAAACATACATCACCATCTTGCAGATTGTTACCGATGCAGAAGTCGTGCCACCCAGCATATCCTGTAAAGCGGCGATGCGTCCGTCTGCTGCTAATCCTAAGAGGCCACAATTGTCCATTTGGATCTCTAAGCAACAACTGTTTAATGTGAGAAAGGCCATTTGATGCCATGAACTTAGTAGGAATTCCCTGCATTCACAACAGGTTTCAATAGCTTAATCATCCTATTGCAGAAATAACACTAGGACCTTTCCAAAAGCTAGGTAGCATGTGCAAGCTCTCCAAAACTGGTTTGGCTAACACAAAATGGAGAAAGTGGATGGTACTCACAATTGCGTATCTGCGATAAGGAAGTGAGAAATCTATAACAGCCTCAAAATGCGATTTCCTACCACTTCCATCCACCATATTTGGTGTCTTCACATCCCCATCATGTGCTTCTTCCATTTTCACCAAACCCTGTTGTTCAATGATGGGTTCCCCTGCTTTAGCAGCCTTTCCCTAGACAAAGGCACTCTCGGCTGCCCAAGACCTGATCAATCAAGAAGTCATACACTACATTCTACCATGAATATAGCAAAGATGAACCATACATAGCTGCATAACTTTCTAACAAAAGTATGGCATAGAAACTCCTTGATAACAAGGATCAACAGTGTCACCAGAAGGGAAAAATGCTGAAGCCAATGACAGTGTTATGAATATATGCCTAGTTACCCCTTGACACCATCATGGCCTTTTGATGCTTCCTCCTATGAATTTTGACATGGAGCTCGTTCTTCCCTTCAAGCTGAAACAAGCATACATCACCATTGCGCACATTGTTGCCGATGCAGAAGTCCCGCCAACCAGCACAGCCTGTTGAGCAGCATTGCTGCCCTCGTCTGTGGCTAATTCTTACAGGCCACAAAAGTCCGTTCGGGTCTCGAAGGAACAACTGCTTAATCCTGTGAAGGCCATTTGATGCTATGAACTTAGCTGGAAGATCCTGCATCCACACAGTTTCTGAAATAGTTCAATCTTCTGACAAAGAAAAGGTAGCAGTTTTAAGCTTCCCAACTGGTTTTGTGTCAAGTGAAGGAGATGGTGGGTAGTACTCACAAATGCATGTCGGCGATAAGGAGTAGAGAAGTTTATGACGAGCTCAAAATGCAATATCCTAACACTTCCATTGGCTATATCTGGTGCCTTCTCATACGAACCATCTTCTGCGGATTGTTCCATTTTAACTGACCCATCTTGGGCATTGATATGTTCCATTGCATTAGCAACTCTGTTGCCATACAAAGGCATCGGCAGTTCCTCAAGACCTGATCAGTCATACACATCAGATAACTGTCACATTCATCAACACTTTATTCATAGATTGAGAAAACAGCAGAGTGTGTACAAGGTGGCAGTTGTCTAAAAAAAAATTATGGCCCAAACAAGCTAGATCTCCATGGATCATAATTAAGTATACCTTTCTCAGAAGTTTCCCCTTTTGTTGGGATCCTAGCATTTGCAACTTCAAGATTGCATTCTCCTTCCCCGATGCCGTTGTCGAAGATTGTGACATCAAAAAGCAGATCCCCATTATGCTTGAAGACTAACAAGTCACCTCTCCTTAGATTGTGAGCTTCTGCAAACCTTTGCCAACCATCTGCAAAATGGAAACCCTTGCCGTCCTCATGGACTTTGACATGCCAAGCTTTGCCGGTGGGGCTAAAGATAGTAGCCAATGTGCCTTTCTTTCCACTTGAGTACTTGACAAATTGTGGAGGCAGAAGCTGCCAGAGATGCATAAATAAATTACCAGTTCTCTTTTCAAAAAATTCGAAAGACTTGGCTAGATGATCATGCTCATGAGGTACCACGTTCATTTTGGATACTAGATGAAAGAAGAGGAATGAAAAATCAAAGAAAATATTACAAAAATCCTTTTTGTAAGGTGCTTAAGGGAAGCCAGCTCCTTAATCAAATGACCATGGGGCTTGTCACCCTGACAGACACCTAAAACCAACTCCATAATTTTATATACACAGTTCACAACCAGTGACATGAACAGATCAATATTGTGTTTAAGAGAGACACCAAGATCATACTCAGCTCACCAAGCTGGGCTCCTCACAAGGATTACATGAACTTATGTTGATCTCAAACTGCGATCCCTCTCTGCATGCCCATGCAAGCTTGGCATTATGCTTCTGAGCGTCCATGGAGCCGAGAATCTCAGAAAGTGATCGTTCACGTAAGGCATCCTCTGGCCTTGGGCGTCCACAAGGCTTCACCACAACGTTGCAATAGGAGCTAACATCCACCTTGTGCCCTCCCCGGCGGCGGCAGGGACGTAATCTTTCATGCACGTAGTTCGATCAAATATGGTGACGGTGAACACCATGTCGCCTTCATATGTGAACAGCAGCAGATACCCAACATCCAAGTCGTGGGCTTGAGAGAATTCTTGCCAACCTTCCCCAAAGTTCAAGAAGTTGTTGTCACTAAAG
>CM024760.1:176275150-176381185 GCA_014218235.1 Colocasia esculenta
ATGCTTAAGATTAACACTGAGCAAGTGGGTAAGTATGTGGGTGTGTATTAACATATCTCTGCAGTGTTATCAGGGAGTGAGCCTAGTTTGATGGCTGTAGTCTAATAAAGCGATGGGATTTCTCACGACGGTGAAACTTTTTGTACATTAGCTCTCTTGTGAAGGCTAAGTCTCATCGCACTTGAAAGAACTTTGCGTGCAGTGCTCGGCATGTCTACTGTGACAGAGGTGGTACTGAAACTTACCAGTCTGTGCAACAAACATGGCAACAAGATCTTGATGAACTGGGGCTTCAGCGGATGGGCCTGTGCCCGCTTTCTTTTCACTGCCATGGCCAGGGGTGGAGGTCGCTCAGGTACAGAGAAGATGTAAGAAGAAAATAGAAGAGAAAAAGTGGCGACATCTGAATGGGGGCAGGGAAGTGATGATGGTCCGAGACAAGAAAGTTCATGTCCAATCACCTCGTGCAGCCCGATGGATGGTGCCCAGTTCTGAGCACTGTTCTACGACACCAGAGTTCAAAAGGAAAACGGGAAGATCAGGAGATGGGAAAAGAGACGCATAACATCTATTTTTTTTTGGAGTTTTTTTTTCGATTTTAGACAGCATTTAATAATAAAGAAAGAGAATTTTAATCATTACAAAAAGCCAAAATAATGTCCTACTGTCCCCATTTCGTTACAAAATAAAGATGGCGTACTTTGAAGAAAAAAGTTAAATTTTTTTGAGTAATGACTTGTGTAAAACCGAATATTTAAACAGGTTAAAGGTTAATGTAGAAATCAACTCGGGGTCCAAATCTTGATCTACTATTTATTTTTAAGTTCATTGACTCATTTTTTTGACATCCGATCTATTAGAAGTGGATCTTTATTTTTAGATCCAAAATATGACTCCACTTTCAGTTAAGTAAGGTGAAATACCCTAAGTGTCCCTTTCATCACTGTCGCCCCCTCTTCCGAGTTCGACTTCTGCGTCGCTCCTAGCTGGTCAGAGCAGGAGTCCTCCGTCGTCGTCGATGAGCTCTTCTCCAACGGCGTCCTGCTGCCACTCTACTTGCTTTACAAGGGAGGCAGCACCCCAACCGCTGCAACACCGTCGTTAGGAGCAAGAGCGGAGGAGATGGTGGTGGCGGCGGCGGCGGCAGCAACAACCTGATGAAGTCTGTCTTCGTTCCGACGACACTGAAGGCTACCAACACCGAGCGAGTGCTCCCACAGCTCGTATAAAATCTCGTCCATCTGGAACACCGCCGACAGCGTCTGTATCAGCACGGTGGCCCTTATGCTCCCTCTCTCGATCCCCGCCCACCTCTCCACGCTCTTGAACACGCAGTCCCAGATCTTCGCCTCCCTGCAGAAAACCCCACCAAATCACCATGACCACCGACGAAGTCGAGCTCAGTAACTTCATATGAGCACGGGAAGAACCAAACATAGGAAACAGAGGAGGCATGGGTGGTATATATGATGTGATCACCTGGAGTGCTCCATCTTGGAGAGGTAGAAGAAGAGGTTGTGGCCACCGCCCTGGGACGCTCGGAACTACTTGTGGTTGTGGAAGAAGTAGAGCCAGAAGTCGACGAGGCAGCTGATAGGGGGCTCACCGCCGACGACGACGTGCGCCTCCGGGAGGTGCCACCCACGGGGGCGGACGAACAACTTCGCTGTTCACTCTTTGAGCTTGTAGACCAGGTTCGTCGCCGAGGGCACAGGGAGCACGAGGGCACACACCCAGTCGCCCTCTCGGACGCGCCTCGTCACCGGGTCGAACCCGGGGGGGCCCTCGGCGTCGTACCACCGCTGCTCCTCCCGCTGGCGCTCCGAAGGAAGAAGCCCCCTTTTCGCCCGTCGCACCGCCGTCGCCCCCATGTCCGCTTCGCACCGTGGAAACCCACACCCCAGTTATCCTTTAACAGAGGTGTAACAGAAGGATGTAAACATAATTTTTTTTTTAAATGGACTTAAAATTAATTTTCTGGTTAATAGACCTAAAAATAAATGGAAGGTCAATAAATGGACCTAAAATAAAAAAACTCAAGGTTAATTGAGTAATACTACAGTGAGATGGCGCACGCATCTGACTTCATTCATATAAAAGAGACGAGATGAAGTATACTTTTATTTAAATAATAAGTGAAACATATCACTATGTTTTTTATATAATTACTTGTGACTTAAATACAGATCACCAATGATATAAGTTAGACTTGCCACCTTAATATTACATTCGGAGAACAAAACGGTCGCAAGATCAAATAAAATTGAAAAGGAGCGGCTGACCAGATTTTAATGACAAATGTTTATTATAAGAAGGGCCACGTAACAAAGTTGGAGGTAAGTTGCACGAAAGCAATTTTTATCTGTCGACACAATTATATTATTTTCTTTTAATTCACTTCAATTTTGTTACAAAAGAGTCTTGAAATAAATATTTTTCAATTTTAAAATTGGAAGAAGAGCAAAACTTGTTATTCGCTTGGGCCAAATTGATGGGACTTACAACACAATGAAGATTACAAACTCCACTCAAGTTGTGCCTAGACTAACACCAGATAGGGGTGTAAACGAACCGAGTCGAGCCGAGTAGTATGCTGCTCAAATTCTGTTCGTTAATTTTTAATCGAGTTCGAGCCGAATTCGAGTATTGAAAATGTCTGTTCAAACTCGGCTCGTTTAAATATTCTCGAACTCGAGCTCTTAACGAGTATCTTAACGAGTTTAATTGAATTTGCGAGTTCGTATGTATAAGTAAATCCAATTCAATCTACAAGTAAAAAATTGATCGTTCATAAGACTTAAATTTATCTTATTTCAAGCTCATATCTCAATAGTTTTGATAAATTTCTTAATTTAACTATTTTAATATAATGTTTGAATATATTCATAATTTATCACAAGTAATATGAAATTAATAGATAGACACAGCAAGAGATGGGGTTGGTGCGCGAAAAGGTAGGAGCGGTGCTGCAACTCCCCTTCGCACACCGCCCAGAGCCCCCTTTCTGCACCATCGGTGTGGAAATGGATTTTGAGGATCCATCACAAAATATTTTAAAATTAAAATTTATTTATCATGTTTTCATGTGTATGAATGCATATTGCGAATTCAAGTCCCGTCGGGTGCTACTTGAGCGACAGTGATAAGAGATGAACCCGCAATCGCATAGCGCAGGCGTGCCAGTCACCGAAGTGACAACGTGTTCTGCCTCCGAGAGTCGAAGGACTTTAAGTCTATTCGCACACCGTTTGACTTCGTCAAACGAAAGTGGATATCGGGTCGGGACCAAGATCCCGTCATTGTCTAAGAGCAACGATGTTAATTACATCCCTCTGAGAGGAAAAACCCTTGATTAATCGCCAGAATAAAAGATCTCGTGGCCTTTAACGGAAACATCCGATAAAAGATATGCGCGGAAATGTAAATTTGATTACGCCTAATATAAGACGATCAGAATATAACACTCGATGCATTTTTTTACTGTTATTTTTGGATTTATTAAAAGAGGTTAAACTAGTTCCAACATTATTTGATTTGATTTATTTTCTTTTGGATTTTCAGTTGTGTTTGGTCTTTTGTTAGGGTTATCTTCTTATTTATTGATATATCAATTTAATTCAACCCTTAATATTTGATCTGTTGTGGGACTTTATTCGATTTCAAATTTTTCTTCATTTGTATTTATTTCTCTTGGTCTGTTTGAGTTTGTGATTTTTATATATATTTTTTATTTTTTATTCCAGACTGAAGTGTTTAGCCAGAGATCATTTGGTTTGTTTTTTTTTTTTTGGTTTTAGATTGTTTTATTTATTATTATTTTTATTTGTGAAATCATCAATGGCTGTTTTATTTTTTTTTGTTTTTTTTTATCTCATGCTATTAGAACGGACCTGGAATTTTTCCCATGTCTTTTAGTTATTTGATTTAAATTTATTCCCTCTGTTCAAAATTATTATATTTTTATTTAGATCTTTTCATTATTTATTAGCTTCCACATTTTTTTTTGAATTGTACGTGATTATTCGTCTTTCTGTTCTTTTCTCTTTAATGTCTCAATTATCATCTTATTAATCTCATTATTTCCCTTTTTTCTTAATGAGGGGGAAACTATATGCTTGTGCGTGTGTGTGCGTAAGTGGGTTTGTACACCTACATTTAGTGGGGTTTAAACGGCAAGCCTGCTGGGAGTATAGAAGATGCTGAATTGGCAGCCTTTGCAGGTGTGCAGGAGCTGAACGGCAGGGGGTCATGGACGGGCGCAAAAGGCTGAACAGCAGGGGCATTGTGTATGGAAAGTTGAACGGCAGGGGCTGAACGGCAGAGTTTGCATGGGCGCCGATAAAGTTGAACGGCAGGGATTTACGATGAAGCTGAACGGTGGCCTTTCAAGTGCGGAGGGTTGAACGGCAGGAGCTTTTAGGCAGGATACAACAATGAGAAGACCACCATTGCAGCTGAAAATTTGTTTCATTGCTATTTATTTTATTTCTTTTAATAATTTAACTGTTTTCACTTCTATTATTATTCTTTTTCTTGTCATTTTAACTGTCCGGCTCATTTGATGTCCTTCCTTCGCTTATCACTTTTTGGTCGCTTAATTTTTATTGATTTTCTGGTTTGTTATTATCTATTTTTTTTGCTGTTTGTGATTTCTATTCAATTATTATTATTATTTTCACTCATTATTGTTATTATTATTTCTGTTGTTTATCTCATTTATTTGTTCTCGTACGTTTGACACGTCGATCGGGTGACGTACACCGTACCGACATTTATTTGTCTCATTTATTCATGCACGCATGCATACAATACAAGCCAATGAAATCACGGCCGGAGGAATAAAATTTAAATCGATAGAAATCCGGTCGTATCGTACGACTCGATCTAATGGCGACCACCCCTGCCCACCACATGTCGGGGGGTGCCCACGGACGCCCACCTACGGACCCGAGATGGCGCCGACGAGGCAATATTCGCACCGATGGCGACATGATATTTGCCGATAGTGCCGGGTCACAGTACAAGTTACCCGATGGCCATATTGGCAGATATATGTTTAAAAAAAAATCATCGGGTAAAAGCGGACAGACAAGCGACTTGTGTCAAATCTCGTGGTACACGGGACAGTCGTTGACTAGCTGGGTAGACAATTTTTTTTAAAGATTTCTTTTAAAATTATGTTAATTTATAAAGGGTCACCGCTTCCAAGTGCGGGAGAAAAATCCGGCAGCACCTCCCCTTGTTTTGCACGTTGGGGGAGGTTTGCACGGCATCCGTCCACCACGATGGAGACGGTACCAACAACGAGGTGAATGCCGAAAGCATCACCACCATGGCACACGGCACCAATTCTCGAGGCGCGCCTTCAAGGGAGCAGTATATGCCGAGACCATAAAGCGGAGCTTGGAAACATATGTTTTCTCTATTTATTAAAATGGTATTTACTGTTCCCCAATTACATGTATTCAAGAATTGGTGGTTGCAACGACCACCAGGTCATACATGTTTTGTTTTGATATCACAGTCGATTGGGATGATGAACTAATGTCTCATGAAACGATTTTGAGGTTTGAGAATATTATTTTGAGGGAAGATTTAAATAGATAAAATGTTCAATCAAAAGATAACTGATGCACATCACATGGAGGGTGAGAGCTCAGCTATAAGATATTTAAACAGACGGTGGACTGTTGTTGGTGGGAGCATCCATAGATTTAAAATGAGACAACATCCCAGCAAAGGAACTTTGAACCGGTTTAAAAAAAAAGAAAAAAGAAGGATATATGTATAACATTATATGAACCCCTGTGTACCGAGATGGGTGTATGAGGCAATCCAACTCAGCATATACAGAGATTATTCACTGCTCAACGACGGGAACAAGCAGAATGGAAAGAAGAGATAGCAGGTTGCCAATATCATAAAAAATAAAAAAAATCTGGTGATGGTGGTTATTTTGATCCCAGAATATTAAGTATGAGCATTAAATTACCCAACTTAAAAAAAAAACATCCGGGATTTCCATTGGCAACACAAATATGATGTACATGGACGGTAGGAAGATGTGCTTAGCAGCCAACGGGATCATCTGAGGACAACCCAAGCACATGGGTTCCTGTGAGATTTTCTCACTCCAAAACGCAGAAATGTATAGAGAGGGGAAACAGAGAATCTTTGTACTGCAACTCAAAATGATTAAATATCCCAGTATTAGATGACTGATACACCTCACATAGAAAAGTGAGGGACCAGCCCGAGAACCCTTGCGCAAGAACAAGGGGGCTATTGACAGCAAATATGACGTAACGACCGTATACAAGCACTGCAATGGGTCATTCGGCCATGGTAAGAGTTCAGGAACAAGCCTCTAACCGGAAAACAAAAGTAGAGAAGAAATTTAGCATGGAGAACCCACTGATGAGGGCTTCATACCATCCATCCTGGGCATCCAAGCATATTCGTACAAAGCATGTAATAGAAAGAGTCAACCAGATGCCTAGGGAGGGGAAAGAAAAGGATAGGAACACGCACACAGATCAAAAATTATACAGAAGATGCATGGTTCTATTCAAGATGAGAGAGTACAGGGGTACAAAGCATAAAAAAAAAAAAATCTCGGGAGCCGGACCCCCTTCCTTCCTCTATCTTCTTTGCTCTCCCTCTCCCTCTCCCTCTTGTCCTCCCTGCAGCTCCCAGGAAGAGACTTCTCCCGCAAGAAAGTTCCCCTCTCCTGCTCTTCTCTGCTGCCCCCCGGTTCCTTCTGTGCCCTCCTCCTCCGCTGCATGGAGAAAGTGATGCTTTTTAAAGACTCACTTTTTGAGGGCTGAGGTGGCAAAGACCTCTCCTCAAAATAACCATTCTTTTCTCATTTATTATATTACATGCCATTTTGGTGTTGGAGTTGTTGCTACCCATCTCTTTTGGGCCGCTGGCCCATTTGTGGCCCAGTGGTCACAAAATAGGTGCAGACAATCGGTGACTGTACTGCGGTCGCCGAGAGCACCGTCTATCACTGACAGATGGTCCCCAGTGGTCGTCGGAGATGTCAGTGGCCGACAATGCACCCCTCGGCCCCACCGGAGGGCTCACTTACTGCGTAGGTTGCTCTCGGGAGGAAGAAGATGCTTGATATGCTGGGGGACTTTGCAACACTAAATTTTGTGTTCATGCCCCTATTTACATGATTTGTGTATATATCCTCATTTACATAATTTGTGTATATACACTATGGATTTAGTTTATGACATTTAAGCACTCATAAATATTTTATATTGTAATAATAACTATATAAAAATAAATAAATATTTTTATATCAATATATACTTATTATATTTAAAGAAATATTTAAACGAAATGTTAGCGAGTACTTAGATAAACTCTTAACGAGTATTTAATCGAGCTCTTAAATAAGCTCTTAAACGAGCTGTTCACGAGTATAATCGAGTCGAGCTCATATGTGTTCAGACTCGACTCGTTTATGAATCGAACTTTTTTTTTTGTTCAAGTTTGGTTCGTTAATTAAATAAACGAGTCGGACCGAACTTTTATCGAGTCGAGTTTCGAACTACTCGTCAAACGTATCGACTCGTTTACACCCCTAACACCAGAGAGACAACAAGTATATCTCTGAAAAGATTGGTGTGGACAAAAAGAGGTAGGGAAGAATGACTTTTTTTTTTTTTTTTTTTGCAGAGAATTACGTCCATTTCAAAAACGTTATATTACAACGACAAATTACACAGATGAGATCGAATCAACCTGGCAAGCAAAAACAGAGAAAAATCACTGAAATTAAACCCTAATCCCTTTTCTTGTTACAAAAAACCCTAATTCCAGTTTCGCGCGCCCTAACGCTCTGGAGCTGGTTATTTAATTTAATATATGTCTCTTGGATGTAATCTAGTGTAGTTTAGAGTGGTTTGAATCTTCTATGATGATGCGCATGTGTGAGATACCATGCATTTAAAGAGGTCTCCTGTAAAACTAGTAAAAAAAAGGAGGAAAATGAACAAAATAATCAAACAGAAAATAAAAAATGTCAGGGGAAATCAAGCAGTAGATTTTTCCAATCTGATGTTCTTCCTTCGAACTTATCTTGGTTCATAAACCCATAAAAACAGTTATTTCTATAAGAGTAATACTTGCATACGTTTTGTGTATATATAACAGGTATGTGACATTTATAATTTGCTCACTATAGACAGATCCACATAATAGTGACATAAGTGATAAGACAAAAAATAAGATAGCTCGCTGCATATCAAGTGTCCTGATCAAGCAAATACTATATATATATATATACACACACACGGTTCACATATCTCCAGAATTTTCCTGTCTGTCTCGGCTTCAACTATGAAATTAACATCATAAGGTATCACAAAAACACACATATTTAACTTCTAGTTTGCAGTTGCAGACACCTGCAACGTGCTTGCAAGCCCAAGCAAAAGCGTACTACGTACTGATCAGACAAATGTAACAGAACTATAACTTTCTACGTGCAATTTTTGTTCTGATCACTTCAACTTGAAAGGTGGCCTCCCTCCCTCTGTACTCAAAACTGAAGACGCATACATCACCAACCTTCAGGTCGTTCCCATCGCAGAACCCCGCCCAATCACCATTGGCCATCCAACACCTCACTATTTTCCGAGAGTGATAGATGTTCACAGGCCACCGCCGAGCATTGGGATCTACGAGGACGACTTCCTTCACTGCGTATAAATTGACTAATGAAAGGAACGCCTTCGGTATGTTCTGTGTTTCCATAACAAATTAAAGAGTACGATCAGAAGATGCATGCCCAGAAGAGTACAATTTTGAGTTGTATAGATTAGACAAGGGAAGGAGAAGATATAGGTCATGCATCTTAATTAGTGATGTTTAGCCTAACGAAGCCCTCACCATGGTGCCCCACTTGCTGATGTTGCTCGGAACTATGGTGGACCTGAACTGTGCTGGGTTTGCTGGCATAGATGCGAGAGTAACCTTTGATGGAGACCCCTTCTGTTGGGGGGTTGCCGACCGCTTCAACTGCGCAGCTTGTTGCGGGCGGCTCTTGCTTCTGCTGCTGCCATCTGAATATCACAAGAACATCGATCCTCGATCATAAGATTTATAAACGTGAAATTGAGAAATCGCCTTCTAAATTCCATCTTGGTTGGTGTACTTCGTACCTCCACATGATCTATGTATTTGGACAAGCATCTCGTTCTTCTTCTTGAGCTCGAAGACGCAGACATCACCCTCTTTCAGCTCGTTGCCGATGCGGAAGTCTCGCCAACCAGCACTGAGTAGAAACCAGTACTCGTGTCCAGATCCAGGTTGTCTACTACAATGGAGAAGGTTTACATGCCATGCACGCCCGTCTGGGTCTCTGAGGACCATTTGATGGATGCTTGAAAGGTCATTTGATCTTGTAAGCTTTGCCGGAATTCTCTGCACATAAAAGCACGGGCATCAAATTATACGAGTCCGTCTATTAGCTTGTGACTTTAGTAGCTAGCATGGCCAGAGAACTTAATGGCTAGCTCCGGCAGCTTCTCTCTTCTTTTGATCAGCTGCTTCTTTTGAGTCACTGTACTATGGCACTTGATGGTACCTTTCCAAAGAAAAAGAAAGATTTTGATGGAGGGAGCTATAGAAGACAAGGGACAAATTAAGCACTCACCACGGCGTACTTAAGTTTAGGGCTTATAGTGATCTCGAAACGGGATTCCCTCTTACACATCTGCTTAGTCTCTTCCTTCGTCTTATGAACTGATTTTTCCACCTCTATTCTCGCTGACACTTGTTCCTGATCTTTGTCCGATTCTTGTTCCATCCCCGAAGGAGTCCTTTGGCCACTTGAAGGTGGTGTCGCTGTTTCCCCCTTAAAACCTGATGAATTGAAGGGAGAAAATATAGACGATTACTGCGTGACCAGCTTAATTTTACATCAATCCATACCCGATCGATCGAACTTAGCCAAAAATACATGATAAGAAGACCTGTTTGATGCTGAAACGTTGCGTCCATACTTACATTCAGACTCTTCCTCAGAGTTTTCCCCTTGGTCATGGACATGATCATCACCAGCAACCCCATTTGTGATGTTGTATTCTTTCTCGCATGTACTTTTATCGAAGATAGTAACAAGAAGAACTATGCCTCCTACATACTTGAACACCACGAGGTCTCCAATGCTCAACCTGTGAGCTGCTGCGAATCTCTCCCAACCTTCTGCAAAGTGCAAACCTTTGCTATCACCACCGATCCTGACATTCCAAGACTTGCCAAGAGGGCTTAAGAGTGTGACCAATCTCAAATTCTCTTCGATGAAGCATTTGGTGAGTCTCTGTGGTATAGGCTGCAATACATGCGGGAATCGTGTATCATGTCTGAATTAAAGGCCATATATATTGTTAAATCATCACAAGAAGCAAAGTCCTATGCACCAATTCCATCACAAAGGGTGATAAGCTAGAATTTGCTTGGGAGTAAAATATACAGTTGTATGCTTGGAAACCAAATCAGTGAAACAGGGACAGAAGTGCAAACCAATTTGGTGGAGCAGCCATAACCGAAGATCCTGAAGAACTTGAACTTCCAAGGGCAAACGTAGTGTTGGTTCTCGGCCATGATGTATGTTGGCGGAGATTGGACCCGTCGGAAAGAAACTTGAAAGAGTGGTTTTTCACCCGAGAAAAGATGGGAAGCTGCCAAAAGCAACCAAACATTTGCAGTGGCTTCGAGTCTTATAAAGAAAAGGCAGGAAGAAAGGGAGTGTTCTTATTTGAGCCTAGGTCACGGTACGAAGAAACCTGTACTTCAGCAGATGTAAGAAAAACGAAGAATTAAACAGCAGAGTTCGACGAAAAGTTTGAAAGGTGCGTGGTGAATTAGATACATAACTAGCTGCTGCATTTAAGAAAGAGCCCAACAAAACCGTAGAGAAATAACTACTACTGTTCTTGTGTTTCGTTTTCACCAACTTCTGCAAACGGGGAGGAGAGATCTAGAGAGAGAGAGAGAGAGACTAAGCTTTACCGTGGTTGCAAGAACTCTCTTAGCATGCCATAGTCCCAAGTGTGGAAGTGCAGACAGAACGTAACAGATAAGTGCACCTATGATAGAATGGCCATGGAAATGTGGAGCTGGAGGCGAGCGGGAGCCGCTTCTTGGGTCCTTCCGATCTGCAGACGCAAAGAAAACTTCGTCAAACTCAAATCTACTCGTCAAAGCAAACATTACACAATGGAAACAGCAACCAAAGGCGGCATCGTTTATGTTCCCACGACGGGACTAATATTTAGAGCCTTGCTTCTGGTCCGATCGACATGGAAAGAAAAAGGAGAAAAGATTAAATCTTGTCTGATACCATGTGAAAATGGAGATGCCTTGGAGAAAGCTGTGGAACGAGGACCTGTGTTTTTGCAGTGGCGCCTTGTACTGATCGCAGAGGCCTCGGAGTCTTTCTTGCCGATCGTCGGGTGTGGGCCTCCACCTGCATAACCCAATATTATATATATATATATATAAAGTATGATTGTCAATAGATATCCGCTTTTCAATTTTTGTTGACCCGTTTTTTATTTTTTTTCGTTTTCAATTATTTTAACTTCTTCTTAATTTGTAAACAGAATTAATTAATTTGTCTCTCGTAATATTTATTATACCTAATATTGAGTTATGTAGGTGGGAGCGCAGCCTCCAATTGCATAACCCAATATTATATATATATAAGATTGTCAATAAATATTCGCTTTTCAATTTTTGTTGACCCGTTTTTGATTTTTTTTTCGTTTTCAATTCTTTTCCATTTTTTATTTTTATTTTTGATAAGATATAATTTTTATTTTATTTATAAAATATATATTTTTAAAATCTTATTTTTTAATATTAAAATTTTAAATTAAATTTTTAACTTCTTCTTAATTTGTAAACAGAATCTAATTAATTTGTCTCTCGTAATATTTATTATACCTAATATTGAGTTATGTAGGTGGGAGCGCAGCCTCCAATTGCATAACCCAATATTATATATATATATAAGATTGTCAATAAATATTCGCTTTTCAATTTTTGTTGACCCGTTTTTTATTTTTTTTTCGTTTTCAATCTTTTCCATTTTTTATTTTTATTTTTGATAAGATAAAATTTTTATTTTATTTATAAAATATATATTTTTAAAATCTTATTTCTTAATATTAAAATTTTAGATTAAATTTTTAACTTTTTCTTAATTTGTAAACGGAATCTAGTTAATTTATCTCTCTCGTAATATTTATTGTACTTATTATTATTAAATATATCTTTTTTATTATTATTCTTAATATTACATACATCTATCATTTGATCGTATTAAATATTTTCGATTACTTTTTATTTTTGATCTGTTTTTAATTTTTTATATAAAATAGATGTAAAAAATATTATTTTTAATTTCGACTCCGATCAGCAGCCATAATAAAAAACTTTGTGCGCCATTTTATCCAGTCGGATCACTTGTATTGGTGAGATATATATTGTGTTGGAGAAAATATATGGTGGTTTGAGGGTTTATTTATAATTATAGATGCCTTCTCCAACAAAACGTTCCTATATATACGTCGCTTTTTTAAAAAGCAACGCGATCGGTCGTTTTGGTGAGGAAAAGTTTAGGTTTGGAATCGACTTTTAGCATCGTTTGGAAATGGAGTCGGAAAAAATTTCAAAATTTAAAAATTTTGATAAAATTATGTCCCGTTGCCAAATTTTGATAAAAATTTTCGACTTTTAGCTTTGTAGCGGCACCGATCTCAAAACGAAGAGAGAGAGAGAGAGAGAACACGGATCACATGTATTGATGAGATATATATTTACGTAACCCAAGCTGCAGCCATATCTTGTGGACTCGTTCTGTCCAGTCGGCTCAGATTTACTGGTGAGAGATTCCTACATCATTAGCCATATCTTGTGTGCATCCGTACGTCTGTCCAGTCGGATCAAATCGCACCAAGGTCTTCCCGTTTATTCTCTAAACTTTTCAGATGAAGTTTCACGATAGTGAAAAATAAAAATTTATTATATTTATATATTATATTTTAGGTGTAATATAATTAGATAATAATTCATGTGATATCTCACACGAAGAATGATAAAGTGATAATTTAATTACTGAATGTCACGTAAATTTGTTACATAGTAAAATATAATATGTAAGTACAATAAATTTTTCTCGTGATGAAATGTTTATTTTTTTTTGCAGCGGATCGTCCAATGATGTCAATTTTTGACGCAGAACTATGTATTAATTTTAAGAGAAAATGAGAAAAATATAATTATTAAGTACACTAAATTTTTCTCGCATTTACACGAGAGGTGGAATCCGAAACGGGAACCACAGTTCTTCTTTCCTTCTCATGTATGAGAAAGGATCAGATTTTTAAAGGAAAGCTATTGTTGATTGGGTTTTACATTTTACACTTACATTGTTTACTTCTCGTTAGACAGGTGCACTGTGATTTTTTTCTGGTTAACTAATAAAAAAAGTATAAATATAAAATGTAAATTTAAATACACTAAAATTTTCTCATATTAATTTGGTGGGTGCGATTGCGGCGTTCTATATCGGTGTATCTGCTTCCGATCAGATCACATAATGCTGAAGTAAAGCTGCAAACGTACGTACGTACGTCAGGAAGACGAGATTCCTTTCTTTCTCTTCTGTAAGATATCGGATATGGCAGACGGTGATGGGAAAAGCAGCGAGGTGGGATGAGCAGAGCAAGAAACCAGGCTCACATGCACGGTTTTCTCTTTTACGGAAGTAGATTTCCTAATGGCTAATATTGATATGAGAAATAAACGTTTCAGTTTTAATTGTTTTTGAAATAAAGATGGGGAAAATTGATCGATCTTACCAAAATAACCAATGAGATAATTTCAAATGTAATCGTATTATTTTTCTAGTAACCAAACAATCGCGTATATGTCCGACTATATTATACCGTATACTCTTGTACTTAATTTTATAATGATTTCATAGTTACTCGAGAATAGATAAAAGTTAACCAACTTTGAGAAAGACTAATTTATCCTCAAAATTTTAAATTTTTCAAAAGAAAAATGTCTTATATGTTCATTAAATAAATCATGAGATGCCAAAAGAGTAGAAAGCTCCATTTCCAGATATTGTTTCTCATATAAGACATGCTTCAGATCATGTTAAGCTGAAATTAATTAAGTTTTAAAATTATATTTGATATTTAAATAGATTGAGGGATTGAGTGATGTTATCTTCAAAATTTGAAAATAATCTCATTCTATCTTCAATCTATTTAAATACCAAATATAATTTAAGTAAGACGATATGATCCTTTTAAATTCCCAAGCTAATAACAAAAAAGCACGAACTTATTAAAAAAGAAGGGGGGGGGGGGGGAATCAAACGCTGCTGTCCAACCCAATGTTCTTCCCTCCAAATTGATTTTTACTTCATAAACTTATAAAAATATGCATAATGCAATACGACACTAATACCAAGGCTATGGCAAGATTTGATCTCTAAGTGTGTGAGTCCTGAGTCTTTAGGCATCGTTTGGAACAGAGGTAGAAAAATTTTAGAACCTCAAATCTTTGACAAGATGAATGACGTTTCCAAACATGCATCTCTCGTTCCGGTTTACGTGCATGTGTAGTGTGGTGGCGTTTTCCTGTTTGGGCCGGAGTCAAACGGGCCTCCACTGAAGAAGATGGGGAAGATGAACGCCGGTGCGGACGGAAGCCTGTAAGACCAGAACTGGATCAGGGGGGCCAGTTGAAGATCCGGGGAGAACCCTCCAATGCCTAAGTCAGTACGAGACTTGAGAGGCTTGAAGGAAAGGGGGTTCTCGTGTGTGAATCGCACGAGGGCGAGTGTGAGTCTGTGAGACTGCGTACCTCTGCATGGAGGTTACCTGAGCCTTTTATGGGCGAAAAGTGCTGAAGAGAAGGGACGCTTCGTCTCTTGATCATGCCCGGAAAGGGCGTGCCAGTTGGCGGGGAGTTATGCGTTGAGGCGCCCGTTAAGGGGGCCTGCAGTTAATGCACCATACAATCGTGGGGTGCGCACGATGGAGTTGTTGTAACCGTCATCAGGAGACGGGGAGCTGCTTGGAGGCTCCTTGGCGACAGGTACCGAGCAGGTTGCCTGTTTGGTAGGCTAGACCTGCTGTTCGGTAGCCAGTGTCTAGCGCAGTGCATGCCAATGGGACCACGGTGCGCCTTGAGCAGGACCAGTTCGGTAGGCTGGGGCCTGGACCGAACAGAGTGAGAGGTGTCCGGAGACCACTCTCTGGATCCTGAGGTGTTCGGGCGTGGAGCCCGTGCGGTGCCCGGTGCTCGGGCATCTTGGCGATTGCGAGCTCGAGCAGGAGCCGCCTGATCTGCTCGGTAAGGACAAATCCTTTTCGAGCAGCCGGTGCAGTGTTCGAAAACTACCGCTGGGACCGTTGGGCGCTTACAGCTGAAGCATGTTCGGCAGCTGGTTGGCTGAAGCCGAGGACACGTGGCGCGAGGGCCATAGCCTTTTACGTTGCTGGGTCTTGATGGGCCTATGGGCTTAGGAGGCTAAAAATAGCCTCTACACTTGCCCCCCACCCTCTCAAGTCTGCTCGGATGTGATCGTGAGCACTTGAGAGGGAAGATGTCTTCATGCCTGCGGCGGAGCGACCGGTCGATCGCGATGAGGCGACGTCCTCCCGAGAAGCGCTTGTAAACGAGGTCGGAGGTCGCTTTGGAGGGCGTGGATGCCGAGCTGGTGGCAGGCAAGGTGGGTTCCGCTGGTGTCTAGAGGCTCGTGGGTTCCGCTGGTGTCTAGAGGCTCGTGGGTTCCACACAGGTCGAGTTGAAGAGCTCGTCAACCCGGGGTTGAACCAAACACCTCTGTCATAGGACGGGTACCGCGCTGGTCTTCTGAGCCGAGGAGCTTGTGACCAGGGGTTGTCCCGTTCGCCCAACTTCTTAACTAGTGTTGTCCTTTTTCCTTCTCTTTTCTAGTTGTGTTCTGTTTGAATCGGAATTCGTCGGTGTTTAGAGGCTCGTGGGTTCCGCGCAGGTCGAGCTGAAGAGCTCGTCAACCTGGGGTTGGACCGAACACCTCTGTCGTAGGACGGGTACCGCGCTGGTCTTCTGAGCTGAAGAGCTCGTGACCAGGGGTTGTACCGTTCGTCCTTTACATAAACTGATAGAACAGCAAAGAGAAGTAGGACGCTAAGCAAGAATGCTTTTGTAAATAATAAGCCTTTTACATGTCAAGTTCTCGATATGGTTTTGCCACCGAAAGTAGGCAGCTTGTGGAAACCTCTTCCGAGAACTCAAATGACCTTATCAGGTCCTTCCCGTTTCGGGGTGAGTTTGCCTGGTTGGCTCGGGATGCGAAGTGCTTCTGTCCGGAACCGCTGGACGTAGTTCCAGAGTGCTTCGTCTTTCTTCTGCCGAACAGACAGAAGAGATGCCGCGGTGCGCAGCTGAGACCTTCCGACCAGGAAGTTGTCCGAGAAGGACTTTTTCAACTGGTGGAAGGAAGAGATGGAGCCTGCGGGGAGGGCTTCGAACCATACACGCGCAGCCTCCTTCAGCGTGGTCGGGAAAGATTGACATTTGGCCACGTCTGATGCTCCATGGAACACCATGTGCGACTCGAACCCATGGACGTGGTCCGCTGGATCAGTGGTGCCGTCGTAGGGAGCGATGGAAGGTAGAGGCAGTTTTGGGGAGACCCAGGCTTCCAGGATCTCCGCAGTGAACGGGGAGCAGAAGTCTAGGTCGTCGTCCCCCAAGAGTTTGCCTTCTGCCTTCTGGATCATCGCGTCAATGCGGCGCTCAAGGTCAGCGACGCGGCGGAGGCGTCTGACCAATTCCTGGTCGGCAGGAGTTGAGCCCTCACGCCTGGACGCATAGGCGTTGGAATCGACGTCGGAACGCGCGGGGGCCTGAACCGCCGCGACATGGCGGGGTGAGTTGGCCTGTCGCACTGGCGTTCAGCGTGCGAACGAGGGTGATTCTGCATGCTGCTTCTGTGGCGCTAGAGGGGCACGAGACCGTCGGTAAGATGACTCTGCTAGTTGCTCCTGTGGCGGGGAACCGTCAGGGCCGGTTGTCTGGCTAACTGGGCCTGGAGGCCCTGACAGATTCCTGTCAGATGTTGCATCTGCTGCGGGAGCTCTACTATCTCTAGGGCGGTCGCAGATACTGCAGTAGCAGGATTGTCGCCGGGTGTACCAGTGGGGGCGACGGCGACGTCGACAGGGGGACTCTGACTTGCGAGTCCGCGCACGGCTGTCGAGACCTCGTCTCCCTGCTGCTGTAGTTCTGGTGAGAGGAACGTCCGCGAGCCATGGCTGATGTCGTTCCCACAGACGGTGCCAAACTGTGGTGGCGTTTTCCTATTTGGGCCGGAGCCAAACGGGCCTCCACTGAAGAAGATAGGGAAGATGAACACCGGTGCGGACGGAAGCCTGCAAGACCAGAACTGGATCAGGGGGGCCGGTTGAAGAACCGGGGAGAACCCTCCGATGCCTAAGTCAGTACGAGACTTGAGAGGCTTGAAGGAAAGGGGGTTCTCGTGTGTGAATCGCACGAGGGCGAGTGTGAGTCTGTGAGACTGCGTACCTCTGCATGGAGGTTACCTGAGCCTTTTATGGGCGAAAAATGCTGAAGAGAAGGGACGCTTCGTCTCTTGATCGTGCCCGGAAAGGGCGCGCCAGTTGGCGGGGAGTTATGCGTTGAGGCGCCCGTTAAGGGGGCCTGCAGTTAATGCACCATACGATCGTGGGGTGCGCACGATGGAGTTGTTGTAACCGTCATCAGGAGACGGAGAGCTGCTTGGAGGCTCCTTGGCGACAGGTACCGAGCAGGTTGCCTGTTTGGTAGGCTAGACCTGCTGTTCGGTAGCCAGTGTCTGGGCGTAGTGCATGCCAATGGGACCACGGTGCGCCTTGAGCAGGACCTGTTCGGTAGGCTGGGGCCTGGACCGAACAGAGTGAGAGGTGTCCAGAGACCACTCTCTGGATCCTGGAGGTGTTCGGGCGTGGAGCCGTGTGGTGCCCGGTGCTCGGGCATCTTGGCGATTGCGGGCTCGAGCAGGAGCCACCTGATCTGCTCGGTAAGGACAAATCCTTTTCGAGCAGCCAATGCGGTGTTCGGAAACTACCGCTGGGACCGTTGGGTGCTTACAGCTGAAGCGTGTTCGGCAGCTGGTTGGCTGAAGCCGAGGACACGTGGCGCGAGGGCCATAGCCATTTTACGTTGCTGGGTCTTGATGGGCCTATGGGCTTAGGAGGCTAAAAATAGCCTCTACATGTAGCATTTTTCTCTATTAAGAGAGAGATAGAGAGAACCGCGCTGGCGCAAAGAAGCGGGTTCACCTCTGCTTTCAAATTTTTTTGGAAAATACGGAGAGCAGGGTCGCGTTTTCAAAAATTTTCTCTTTTTTTTTTTTTACTTTTGCACACTAAAAAAAGCCTCGCGCTAGCGGCGAGATACGTCCATTACCAATTTTGTCGATTTTCACTTTTAAAAAATTGATAACAAACGGTGCCTTATAAGCCCTCTGTTGGAACTGCGACGACGGCGGTGGAAGAAGAGGGATGAGATGTAACGAAGGTGCACCAGGAGAGGCCTCCTGCAAGGTGGTGATATAATAATATGGAGGGGTGTCAAGTTTAAGGAAGAATTAAAGGGTGCCGGTCCGCTTGTTACAACAAAAGTGCCGCCTTTTCAGAAGAAAAGAAACAAAGAAAAGCCATCTAACTTTGCTGTGGGTGGAGCCTACGGCTTCTGTTTTTTGAGATGCTTGAAACAGTGTGCTATGGAGAGAAAGGTGGGCTGTGTAGTGTGTAGCACCTGGTTTTAACTTTGTAAACCGAAGGCTGCTATTTCTGGAGGCTCTGTGTTGGCAGGAGTTGGCTCTCTGTCTAGCGTCTACCGTGCCAAAATTATGTTGGAAAGGAACAATGAGAATAATAAGTTATATGCAGTTCGGGAAGTCCCTTTTGGGTTCTAACATTACATTGCATTCTAGGAAAGGAAGCCCATACTCGTACCTCATTACTATTAAGACTAATATGGTTGAAATGAACATATTTTAATTAATGTTAATGAGGTATTTATATGACAGGCCCACTAGACTTGGCCTTGAGAAACCTTGAACAGACAGTAGGGGGAAGGGTAGGGTATTGGGTGGATTTGGACTGCCCCAATCTAAATCCAGTCTAGTCCAATACTAAGATAACCCACACAAGTCCAACCCAAATTTAATAGATCAAAGTAAATAAAATTCATGTTGATCCATTGGGGCACGTTTCAACCCATCAAACCAATATGAAGATGAATTCACTATTTTAATTTAAGCATGTTTTAATTTAGAGGGAACTGTTGGTGTGGTGGTGACCCAATTCTTTATTTAAACATGTTTTTAATACTTCCGTTGATGTGGTAGTGACCGATTTTTTTATTTAAACATATTTTTAATGCATCTGTTGGTGTGGTGACTATTGATAGTATTATTTTTAAAAGAAATCTCCCTTAATCTAATGGGCCAATCCGAGTCCAACTCATCAAGTGATGAGTTTGACAAATAGACTTCAAAAAAGATCTATGAGCCATCATATTTTAACTCAAATTGAGTTTGAAGTGGACTGTCCATTAAACTTCAAATTAACTCAGTCCATTGACACCCCTAGAGAAGGGCATCTAAAAGAACTTAATTTAGTCTCATATCGGATGCCACAATTTCTTCCCACACCCCACACCCAACAACCTTCAAAAACGTCCAAGAGGCGCAAGTAAGGAGGAGAGGACACATGTCAACTAAGATACCGTCCAACTTCACACACTCTTTGCAGTTAATCTTTGTCAATGTTCCTATCTATTAACTGCTCTTCTAGGTCAGATCGACTTCGACCATAGATGGTTTCAGCTTGTTTCTCTAAGCTACTCCAACACTTGAGACCTAGACTCAGACCCGTCGAGGTCGGCACACCGAGTTATATATATATATATATATATATATATATATAATATATTGTATACACACGCACTTTGTAACGAGATGGGAGGACAAAAAATTGATGCACGATCTTACATATCAGATGGGATCCATCATTAAGTTTTTTGTCGAAAAAAAAAAAAGGAATCGTCGCACTTGGTCGGTTGGCAAAGCGAATCGGACTCTGTGGACAAGTCTTTGGGTCAAGCCCACTATGACTATTTAGCCAAAGTCTTATTGGGCCGATCCAGAGTCCAGGTGGACAGCCCGGTCCACAAAGCGCTTCCCTGCCACGACGTTTCAGTCGCAGCCGCCGCCGGCCGCCGACCCCCCGAAGCAGCTCTCTCTCTCTCTCTCTCTCTCTCTCTCTCTGTGTACGCCGCCGTCTGATGCGTCTCCTGCACGCGGCCTACAAGCCCGCAACCTCCTTCCTCGTCGCCGGCCGCAGGATCCTCGCCCTCAAGCTGACGCATTTCTCCACCATCGACTCCCTCGTCACTGCCGTCCGCCCCTTCCCGGACTACTCCCCGCGCAAGCCCACCATCCGCGACGAAGAGCTCGTCCGGGACGTAGCCGCGGCCCTCCGCCACCGCCGCGCGGAACCCCTCCCCCGCGTCCTCCGCCCCTTTGACGCCTGCATCCGACCCGACCACCTCGTCTGGGTCCTCCCTCGCATACGCTCCGACCCCGCTCTCGTCCTCTCCTTCTTCCGCTGGGCCCGGTCCCGGCGCCACCCCGTCACCGATGAGGCCCACGCCATCGTCGCTCACGTTACCGTCTCGGCTGGGCAGGACAAGGCTGCCATGGAGGTCGTGCGCGACGGGGTTGCCTCGCACAGGCATTTCGTCGAACAGGTTATTTACACGTACAAGGATTGGAGCTCCAACCCTGTTGTCTTCGACGTGCTCTTCCGCGCCCTGGCTCAGATGGACAGAGTCGGAGAAGCCCGGGCTCTCTTCTGGCGTTTGGTCAGCTATGGCATCGTTGTCTCCGTTGATTCACTGACTGAGCTGCTTGTACGTCTCCCGGCCGATGAGCTGCTTAATGCCTTTGCGGAATTCGCGGAATCGGGTGTCCGGTGGAATGTTGTATCATATAATGTCGTCATACATAGTCTTTGTAGAACTGGGAAACTAAAAGAAGCCCATGAGGTTTTGCTTGAGATGGAGTTGAAAGGGTGTGTGTGTCCGGATGTTGTCAGTTTTAGCACACTCATTGACGGGTACTGTAGAGAGGGGCAGTTGGAGAAGGCCTTGGTGCTGATGGAACAAATGATGGTGAAGGGCTTGAAGCCGAACACATTTACTTATAGCAGTATAATTACTCAACTTTGTAAGAATAGAGACGTTGTCGCTGCAGAGAGGGTGTTAATGGAGATTGTAGACTGTGGCTTATCTCCTGATGCAGTGATTTATACAGCTTTGATAGATGGGTTTTGCAAAGTAGGTAATTTGGAAAGAATGTATCAGTTGTTTGATGAAATGAAACAAAGGGGTTTTGCTCCTGATGTTGTGGCTTATACTGCTTTTATCAATGGGCTTTGCCAAAACAGGAAGATGGTTGAAGCAAAGATAGTGTTCCAGGAAATGTTGGGTATGGGGTTGAATCCTGATGAAGTCACTTACACTGCACTCATTGATGGCTACTGCAAGGATGGGAAGATGAAGGATGCTTTCCATCTTCACAACCAGATGGTTCAAATGGGCCTGACACCAAACATTGTAACTTATACAGCTCTTTGTGATGGCCTCTGTAAGCAGGGAGAGGTAGGAACTGCAAATGAACTTTTGCATGAGATGTGTGGGAAGGGGCTTGAGCTGAATATATATACATATAATTCACTAATCAATGGCCTCTGTAAGGTGGGGAACATTGAGCAGGCAGTTAGGATTGCCATGGAGCTTGAAGCTGCTGGGCTTTGCCCAGATACCTATACATACACGACCCTGATGGATGCTTATTGCAAATCTGGTAAGATGCATCGGGCCCATGATCTCCTTCAAGATATGCTGGATAGGGGTATTAAACCAAGTATTGTTACTTTTAATGTGCTGATGAATGGATTTTGTAGTTCAGGGATGCTAGAGGATGGCATGAGACTTTTGAATTGGATGGTGGACAGAGGTATCATGCCAAATACCACTACACACAATTCTCTTATGAAGCAATATTCCATTGAGAAGAATTTGAAAGCCACTATGGAAATTTACAGAGGAATGTGCTCAAGGGGAATAATGCCCAATGAAAACACCTACAACATTCTGATTAAGGGGCATTCAAAGGTCAGAAACATGAAGGAGGCAAGTTATTTTTACAAAGAAATGGTTGAGAAGGGATTTCATCTGAGACAGAGTTCTTATAATGCTTTTGTTAAAGGGTTACTTAAAAGGAAAAGGTTGACAGAGGCCAGTGAATTGTTCCAGGAAATGAGAGCAGGAGGTGTTGCTGTTGATAGAGAAATATACAACACTTTCATTGATTTAAGCTACAGCGAAGGGGACATGGAGTTGACACTAGAGCTTTGTGACGAAGCTATAGAAAAATCCCTCACTGGTGAAAATGAAATTGGGAAGTCACATGAACAGTGAAAGGTTTAGTGTGAGCTTCTACGCATAATAAAAGGGGAAAAAAGCAAAATCTTTGGAAAGAACAGACTGGATTTTTGGGATGAGGTGGCATGAATACTTGAAGGCAAGGAAACAAGGAAGATGGTTAACTTGCCTGTTGTTCAGTCCTTAACTAGATATGTGATATTTGGCAGAAACAGGGTTCCAAAACCAAATTGGTTATTGACTTTCAACCTGGTAAGTTGATATTTTGAGTTATCGTATTCAAACTCCTTGTGGTTTCAAAGTCATAGGTCCTAATTTTCTCCTGCACAGGTACTGGTTTTCCTGCAGCATGCTCCCTGGTTTTCTTGCGATGGTAAGTTTTTTATTCCCACTTCTCACCATGTGCTGTGCGTTAGAAACTCGTTAATTTGGTGATTGTTGACCCAACTTTTTGACAAAGTGAAAAACATTTTCTTGTTCTTGGCATCTACCTCCAAACTCATGAATGTTTCAAAACATGCTGCTTATTATCAGCTAGTCGTTAATATGCAAAGGTGGCTTACTATTGAAGTGGAGCTTTGATTTGACAGAATTTATTTGTTTAAATTTGTCCAGAAAGAATGTAATAACTCTTTCACAGGAAGTTTTAGAATGAGGATGGGTGGGAATACCCCGTTCTTGATGCATCGTTTGTCACCCGTTCAAGTAGAAACAATGCTTCCAGTGGGAGCATGTTTACAACCAAAAAAATTAGCCCTCCATGTACACCAGGAGGAGTCAAGGGTTCAACTCCCACCGGGAGCAGGTTTACAAGAAATTTTCTGAAGATGATGTGATAGGTTAGTTTTCCAACCAAAATACAAAGTAGAAACAAAACTTCTGTCCAGGTCTTTTCTTATTGCTTTGAGAATCAGGCTGTACACATCATAACATGATGGTCTTTATATGCTGCCGTATTTGATTCACATATGGCATAGTCCAACGTACATTTTTGAAACTATCTACCATTACCAGCTTGGTTCTTCTTATTATGCTATCTGAGAACATGAGCTATTTTGCTTACTTACAATATGCTGCAACTCATAAAAGTGTCTGCGAATATATGTTTTTCTTCTGACAGTGCATGTGACAAAGGCAAATCATCTTAAATAATGAAATTAATAATTATAAGACATAGGGAGAATTATCAATCAGTCTTTACTATTTGAGGACTTATTTTTAAGTCTCTGACTCCTTTAGAAAACCATATAGTTACATACTTATGTCTGTGACTATAAGTATGAAAGTCAGAGACTTAAAAATAGGTCTCCAAAAAATAGGGACTGATCGGTTTTGGACCTTTGCCCTTTGCGTTAATGGTCATTTCACGTTGAGATATTAGCACATTTGCAGATACATGTAAATGGATTGGGGCCTTAGTTCCTTGATAACTTTGTAAAAATTGAAATAATAAATCTGCCATCCTTTTGAGTATTTAGCATCGAGGTTACTGTTCATGTAAACGGCCAAACCCAAATCCCTGGTGTTCAAGATGCTTAGATTATGCTTGTCTGGGTTTCCATACGGGGAAGACACTTTGCTTTGACAATTGGGATGTTGGAGACTTTGGCTGTGCGTGGTTTTAAGTTAATTTGGGCTGGTCCTCCCAACTCCCTTTCACATTTCTAATCTATATTTCAGGTACAGTAGGGGATCCAGGGCTCTAAACTACGTTACTCCTTATGATCACAATGAGAACCATTATCCCTATTTCAATCCTATTTTCTCATTCTAGATGTATCATCCTCTGATGTATGAGTATCACTGATAATAGCAGGACGGATGCTGAACCTTCACTCCTATTGGAAGATTCTGATGCCAGGAAGCTGTTTGCAAGGACACTTTTTACAGGATTCCAGCATAACAGGTACTACAAGGAATTCATTGGCCTTTATTAATTCAATGTGATGCACTTAACAAACCACACAGTCACTTTGAGTTTCCTCACTTCAGCGTAATGTGTTTATTAAACAGAGGCCAACGCAGTCCAAGTGATTTGTTAGTAGAATCTAAGGAAATATTTACTCATACGTGGGATGAAGAAGCTAGAGGCCGTGGACAGATGGGGGCTCTCACTCAGTCTCCTCCCATGAGGCTTCAACTCGCAGGAGGATGAACATGGTTTTTCTCCAAAAACTTTAAATGTCTCCACAGTGGCATTGCAGGTGGAAGAGTCTCCACCTTTTTGGGTACCGAGGGATCAACTCGAGTAGCCACTCCGTGGATTCCACAGAAAGTCCAAGGGACACAAGTGTCGCTGTGAGCTCTATATGAGCAATCAGTCACTTAGCTCGGCAATATGTACAAAGTTTGCCTTCCCCCTCCTTGAGCAGCTGAGGCGGGATGTGGTGGCATCTATATGTCATAATGCTGTTCAAGAGCAAGTTAAGAACTTGAACACTATGAGGCGTTCGATCTCAGTGGGTCTATGCCATTGAAAATTTGAACATAGGGTATTTGATTTAACTGGCTCAACACCAAAATGGTATTTTTGCTGTGTGCTGTATCACCATGAGAAAGGGTTCATCATAAAGAAACCATGACATGCTTTGAGGACCCTTGTGCTCACATTTGGAGACACACTGAGCTTCCTGCAACAAAATGCTTGATGTCACACAGATGACCTAAGCTTTCTCCCAAACTTCAAACAAAAGGGTAGTATATCTGACAAGCAGATGATCTAAGCTTTTCCCAGTCTTCAAACAGAAAGGTTCTAGATCTCACAAAGTTGATTAGAAGTGACAATGCCAAACCTTTCATACAGGACCCTAGTTTTTCCTTTTTTCCCATCTCTCCTACCACAATCTTTTGAATACAAAAGGATTAGAGTGGGTCCAATTGATCTGGAACCAACAAAAGGTGAGGATTCCCCGTGACCCTCCCTTCAACTGCCAGAAATTTGCTTAGGATCCACTGCCTTCTTTTTTATTATGCTGATGTGAAACACATCATTCTTCACTTTTGATGCAAGCTTGAAGACACATTTGTCACCTACTTTCACAGTATTGGCGATACAAAACGCCTTCCAACCACAAGCAATTGTAGCCCTAGAGCTCATTCCTGCTTTCCAATGGAAGAGTTTCACAGGCCACAACCGCGCTTTCTTGTCGAGTAGTGTAACTTGGTGAGTGGAGGAGAGATCGAGCGAGGAAACAAATGCACTTGGGATGTGCTGTCACCATAATAAACTTTCTAAGATTTAGTAAGATGATTAAAACTAAGAAAATGGTGCAAAAGAAGCACAGCCAGAGATGCCCTCCTGATGGAGGAGAAGCATGGGAGAGAGGTAGAGTTTGATTCAGCTCAGAATATTAGCATAGACCAGAAGCCTCACCATTGACCTTTGCAGTAGTAACTTCGGGATATGGTGCAGGTAAACTGCTGCACTTGATGATGATATCTTTCTGATTTCCTCAATCCAGCAGCAGATTGCCGAGGTAACAATCTATCAGATTTCATATTGAAATCTAAAAGCATATATACAAGACAAGCAAATTAAGTTCAAAGCATCAACATTGTTACAAGAAGAGAAAAAGCTTAAAGCCACAATTAGTGTTACTACGCATATATGCTCAATTACCACTTGAAAGGTCCTTCATGGACTTCTGGTGTCTTCTCCTATGTATTTGGACATGGAGCTCAGCCTTCCCCTTAAGCTGAAACAAACATACATCACCATCTTGCAGATTGTTACCGATGCAGAAGTCGTGCCACCCAGCATATCCTGTAAAGCGGCGATGCGTCCGTCTGCTGCTAATCCTAAGAGGCCACAATTGTCCATTTGGATCTCTAAGCAACAACTGTTTAATGTGAGAAAGGCCATTTGATGCCATGAACTTAGTAGGAATTCCCTGCATTCACAACAGGTTTCAATAGCTTAATCATCCTATTGCAGAAATAACACTACGGACCTTTCCAAAAGCTAGGTAGCATGTGCAAGCTCTCCAAAACTGGTTTGGCTAACACAAAATGGAGAAAGTGGATGGTACTCACAATTGCGTATCTGCGATAAGGAAGTGAGAAATCTATAACAGCCTCAAAATGCGATTTCCTACCACTTCCATCCACCATATTTGGTGTCTTCACATCCCCATCATGTGCTTCTTCCATTTTCACCAAACCCTGTTGTTCAATGATGGGTTCCCCTGCTTTAGCAGCCCTTTCCCTAGACAAAGGCACTCTCGGCTGCCCAAGACCTGATCAATCAAGAAGTCATACACTACATTCTACCATGAATATAGCAAAGATGAACCATACATAGCTGCATAACTTTCTAACAAAAGTATGGCATAGAAACTCCTTGATAACAAGGATCAACAGTGTCACCAGAAGGGAAAAATGCTGAAGCCAATGACAGTGTTATGAATATATGCCTAGTTACCCCTTGACACCATCATGGCCTTTTGATGCTTCCTCCTATGAATTTTGACATGGAGCTCGTTCTTCCCTTCAAGCTGAAACAAGCATACATCACCATTGCGCACATTGTTGCCGATGCAGAAGTCCCGCCAACCAGCACAGCCTGTTGAGCAGCATTGCTGCCCTCGTCTGTGGCTATTCTTACAGGCCACAAAAGTCCGTTCGGGTCTCGAAGGAACAACTGCTTAATCCTGTGAAGGCCATTTGATGCTATGAACTTAGCTGGAAGATCCTGCATCCACACAGTTTCTGAAATAGTTCAATCTTCTGACAAAGAAAAGGTAGCAGTTTTAAGCTTCCCAACTGGTTTTGTGTCAAGTGAAGGAGATGGTGGGTAGTACTCACAAATGCATGTCGGCGATAAGGAGTAGAGAAGTTTATGACGAGCTCAAAATGCAATATCCTAACACTTCCATTGGCTATATCTGGTGCCTTCTCATACGAACCATCTTCTGCGGATTGTTCCATTTTAACTGACCCATCTTGGGCATTGATATGTTCCATTGCATTAGCAACTCTGTTGCCATACAAAGGCATCGGCAGTTCCTCAAGACCTGATCAGTCATACACATCAGATAACTGTCACATTCATCAACACTTTATTCATAGATTGAGAAAACAGCAGAGTGTGTACAAGGTGGCAGTTGTCTAAAAAAAAATTATGGCCCAAACAAGCTAGATCTCCATGGATCATAATTAAGTATACCTTTCTCAGAAGTTTCCCCTTTTGTTGGGATCCTAGCATTTGCAACTTCAAGATTGCATTCTCCTTCCCCGATGCCGTTGTCGAAGATTGTGACATCAAAAAGCAGATCCCCATTATGCTTGAAGACTAACAAGTCACCTCTCCTTAGATTGTGAGCTTCTGCAAACCTTTGCCAACCATCTGCAAAATGGAAACCCTTGCCGTCCTCATGGACTTTGACATGCCAAGCTTTGCCGGTGGGGCTAAAGATAGTAGCCAATGTGCCTTTCTTTCCACTTGAGTACTTGACAAATTGTGGAGGCAGAAGCTGCCAGAGATGCATAAATAAATTACCAGTTCTCTTTTCAAAAAATTCGAAAGACTTGGCTAGATGATCATGCTCATGAGGTACCACGTTCATTTTGGATACTAGATGAAAGAAGAGGAATGAAAAATCAAAGAAAATATTACAAAAATCCTTTTTGTAAGGTGCTTAAGGGAAGCCAGCTCCTTAATCAAATGACCATGGGGCTTGTCACCCTGACAGACACCTAAAACCAACTCCATAATTTTATATACACAGTTCACAACCAGTGACATGAACAGATCAATATTGTGTTTAAGAGAGACACCAAGATCATACTCAGCTCACCAAGCTGGGCTCCTCACAAGGATTACATGAACTTATGTTGATCTCAAACTGCGATCCCTCTCTGCATGCCCATGCAAGCTTGGCATTATGCTTCTGAGCGTCCATGGAGCCGAGAATCTCAGAAAGTGATCGTTCACGTAAGGCATCCTCTGGCCTTGGGCGTCCACAAGGCTTCACCACAACGTTGCAATAGGAGCTAACATCCACCTTGTTGCCCTCCCCGGCGGCGGCAGGGACGTAATCTTTCATGCACGTAGTTCGATCAAATATGGTGACGGTGAACACCATGTCGCCTTCATATGTGAACAGCAGCAGATACCCAACATCCAAGTCGTGGGCTTGAGAGAATTCTTGCCAACCTTCCCCAAAGTTCAAGAAGTTGTTGTCACTAAAGACTTCCACGATCCAGGGTCCTCCAAGGGGGCTTAGAATAGTAGCCTTCTTGGGCATCTCTCCCACAACGCACTTGTTGAATCGTTCTGGTATCCTCTGCGCAGAGAGAGAGAGAGAGAGAGAGAGAGAGAGAGAGAGAGAGAGAGAGATGCATGGTTAAAACATGTATCAGCTCGATAGATGCTCGAGGCTAACAGAGATGAGAGAACCAGTGGGCATCCATTAACAGATCTCTGCACATGTATCAGGCAGAGCAGAGCGTGGTTTCATCACTGTTAGCCTAGCTAATAAAGTGATGGCTTTCTCTTTACGGTGAGCTCTGTAGGTTAGTTCTAATGTGAAGGCAAGTGGTCATAATTATTGCACTTCAAAGAACGTGGGTAAAGAGCTCGGCATGCATGTCTCTGTGATAGGGATCACAAGAGGATTAATGGAACTTACCAGTCTCTGCGAGAAGCATGGCAACAGGATCTTGAAGAACTGTGGCTTCGGCGGAGGGGCGTGTGTTTGCTTGCTCTTCACTGCCATGGCGAGAGGGACAGTGATCACTCGAGGACAGAGAAGACATATGAAGGAAAAAGGAAAGAAAAAAAAATAAGCGAAGGCATCGGAATGGGGCAGGGAAGTGATGATGGTCTGAGGCAGGAAAGTTCATGTCCAATCATCTCACGGAGCTCGATGGATGGTGTCCAGTTCTAAGCACTGTAAATTTCCAAAAAAATAAATAAATCTAAGTATCTGTTCTCAGACCGGAATTGTAGAAAAAAATGTAACCATGTAAAAGAACATTTTTTTTGGGGTTTGCAGTTTTAATCTCGTTAATGTCTCATAATTAGTTGTGAATCCCGGAAGCTTGACTATTTAACTTCGGATCTAATTCCTTCCGGTGGAAGTTCTACTGGTTTTAGATATAGACCCTCCTGTTGGAAGCAAAAAAGATCTAGGGAGAATTAATTATTTGTCTCTGGGAGGGGCGAACCATTATTTCTCGATCCCTGTCAGGTTTCTCTGGACGCCCGGTCCCTGCTTTATGCGGGACTTATTTTCCAGTCCCTGGGCGCTTAACGGACGTTATCCTCCTGTGTCCATTACTCATTCTACCCCCCCCAGCCCACCCCCGTGACCTGTTCGACTTTAATGTCTTTCGAAGGAGGAGGCAATGGCGGAAACCTTCTCGCCGCGGCATTGCAGACCAGCGTGCCCCGTGCTTGTCCGCTGCGAAGAGGAGACCTGCTGTTTGGGAGCGCTGCGAAGAGGACACCAGAGTTGCCGTTTGGGTGCGCTGCGAAGAGGACACAAGGTTGCCGTTTGGGTGCGCTGCGAAGAGGAGCGCAGAGATTCTAACTGATTCTCACTTCCTTCCTTCTATCCCCCGTGTAGGTGAGTTTTTCTTGTCGTTCCGATGCATATTGGTTCCACCGATCCCCTTTGACCTCTGTATATCCCATCCCTAGTCACAGATCTTTTTCTTGCCAAGAATGTTTCATCTATTTCCGTTCTTGGTTTAAAAATAGTTACATACATTAACTTTTAATTATGTCATTACCAACTGTTTTTTTGTACATAAGTGTCTAACTATTTGTATTTCTAATTCTTGAACAAGTTGTCGAGTACTTACATATCTTAACTGTGTAACTCTGTAACACTTTGTAAGTAACTGTGTACCTGTGTAACTGATGAGAATTACATATATTAAATGTTTATTATGTGATTGCCAAATATTTTTTGTATGTAAGTGTCTACGTATTTATATTCTAATTCTTGAACATGTTCTCAAGTACTTACATATCTTAACTGTGTAACCTGTAACAACTTTGTAAGCAAAACTGTGTACCTTTGAGACTTACATATATTAACTGTCTAATTATGTGATTACCAAATGTTTTTGGTATGTAAGTGTCTACCTATTTATATTTCAAATATTTACCATGTTCTCAAGTACTTACATATCTTAACTGTGTAACTCTGTAACAACTTTGTAAGTAACTGTGTAACTGATGAAGACTTACATATATTAACTGTCTAATTATGTGATTACCAAATGTTTTTGGTATGTAAGTGTCTACCTATTTATATTTCAAAGTATTTACCATGTTCTCAAGTACTTACATATCTTAACTGTCTAACTCTGTAACAACTTTGTAAGCAACTGTGTAACTGTGTAACTGATGAAGTTACATATATTAACTGTGTAATTATGTGATTACCAAATGTTTTTTTGTATGTAAGTGTCTACCTATTATATAAAGTTTTACCATGTTCTCAAGTACTTACATATCTTAACTGTGAACTCTGTAACAACTTTGTAAGCAACTGTGTAACTGTGTAACTGATGAAGAATTACATATATTAACTGTGTAATTATGTGATTACCAAATGTTTTTTTGTACGCAAGTGTCTACCTATTTGCAATCTACCTATTTGCAATCCCTGTCTATGAACTTGTATTTGTACTGCACAAGAATGTGATCATTATACACATCAAAATTGCAGGGTATAGAGAAAGTACCACTTTGGCGATGGCATCTGCTGGTTCTTGCTCGACGACAATACCATCTCTGCGATGTCCATGTGGATATGGGTGGTGTGATATATTTACAAGTCACACTACTAACAATCCGAATCGCAAATATTATAAGTGCAAGGTGTGTATATGGTGTGGAGTTCGTGGCAGTCATTATTTCTTTGTAATGCTTAGTATAGGTGAGAGGTCTGACATTGTTGAAGTAACATCTTGAATTTTCTTTGTTGTGTAGAAAGGATCATGCAAGTTCTTTATGTGGTGTGATGAATTTTTGGCTCTTGGTCGATCATCCGGTGCAAAGTGTGAATGTGAGAGGTGATGCAGAAACTAGTTGAAGAGAATGAAATTTTAAGAAAGCGAGTACAAGAACTTCAACTTCAGCTAGAGAGGAAGACTAGGATCACTGCAAGCCTTGGTCGAGTAATCTCCACGTTGACAACAGAGGAGGCTGATAATTAAGGACTTTTATGCTTGTTGTATGTCACATGTCAGTTAACAAATGAATGTAAATTCACAATGTTGTATTAGTGAAGGCAAAGATATGTGTACTCTCTAGAATGGGTTCCATTTTGTTTACTTTTAGAATATTGTATACATTGAGAATGTCATATTGTGTTACGCAAAACACATATGTACTGACCCACATTTCTGTATGAGAAAGATCATGTGGTTACTGGGTAATGTTGTTTAGTTGAATAAATATAACAGGATCCATAAATGCTTGTAACTCACTACTATAATCACAGTTGTACGCATGCAAATCCACCAAAAAAATTTACTGTTAGTACTTATGAGAGTAATTGTGTAACAACTATGGAAGTATTTTAAGCGTATGTAATTACCTATTATCTTCCTCCATACGTATTTTAGTACTTATTATTGTAAGTGTTTAACAACTTTCCAACTACTTACATATAGTTAATTGTAACTGTGTAAGAAGTTATGAAGTAGTTACCGACAGTTAACTCTGTAACTGTGTAACAACTTATGAAGTACTTACACACTTAACTGCGTAATTGTGCAAAGTATTTAATTACGTATTAAGTACTTACATAGTTAACTGTGTAAGTATATAATTACTTACTTCCTTTGTACATAAGTACATAAGTATTGTAATAGTAACATTTTTCCAACATCCAAATAGTTACACAGTTAAGTATGTAACTGTGTAACTATGTAATGCACAGGAAAAGCAACTTCGGCTCATATTCTCAGTGGTTGTCGACAGACGACGTCTGGCTGTCGACAACCGGAAACCGTTTCACTTGAAAACTTGTACCGGTTCAGTTTCAGACCGTTTTTTCTTGTGTCGTTTCACGCAAGGGGTTATAAATAACCCTAAATGTCGTCACAGACGTCCCCTGAACACCTCATTTTCCCGTATGTTGCGAATCCCGAGGTTTGTAACACAAATCCCACCGTTTTCTGTTCAGAGCGCCATCTCCACTCACTTTCTCTCCTGCTATCCTTCTAGTATCTTCTCCATTCCTCCATTTGCGCCATCTCCACTCACTTTCTCTCCTGCTATCCTTCTAGTATCTTCTCCATTCCTCCATTTGCGCCATCTCACCATGTCAACGAGGCGGAAGATGGTTTCTGCTGCTCGTCAAAGAAAACCGTCAGAAGAGGCAGGCGACACTTCTAGGGCTACTGCAGAGCGGCGGAGCAAACATACGGCAGACCGCACCCCAGAGGTACATGTACCGGAGAACCTGGATCTCTGTAGGGTTGCTGGTGTTTTCAAGAAAATAATGCAGCCACGATATGTGAATTTCGCCTCCCTTGAAGATATGTTTGAGGGCTTGGAAGACCTGTTCCAAAAGCAACACTGGGTTCGCCTTGTGAAATGGCAGAAGGAGTACTCACCAACTGCTGTTACTGAGTTCTTCAACAACTTGGGTATGTCAAAAGAACAAAACTTGTACACTACAGTGAAAGGCATCACCTTTCAAGTTACCCCCAATCTTTTCAGCCGTGCCCTTCAAATACCCAACAATGGGGCTAGCATTCTTGACACACAATTGCATCCTACTGACTACTATACTCTTATCACTCAGGAACCCTATGACTCCAAAAAAGCCATTGCCAAATTGAATGCCAACACCTTTCCGCCCCTTCATCGGATGATTCATCATATGTTCACTACCCTCATTGTTCCAAAAGATGGTAGTAGAGAACTTGTAACTGAAGTTCACAAAAATCTGTTCTACTTTTTTCTTAATGGCCTACAAATCAACTTGCCACAGCTCATGTTTGACCTCATCATGCATTGTTACAAGGATCCAAAACGCTCAATGCCTTACGCCTGTCCCATCACATCCGTCATATGTTATGTTGGCATTCCCCTTAGAGCAGTGACACTGTTTCCCTTAAACCAAGATGTGCATATAATCTCGCAACAGCTAAAGGATGGGGTACAAGATGGTTGAAGGCAGAGTGACAAGGACCCTTAAAGGGCAAGAAGCAGCTGAGGAAGACGAAGATTCCGAAGAAGAAGACAGCAGTGAGGAAGAAGAAGAATCAGAAGAAAATATGGACATTTCAGGAGGCAATGAGGATGTACCATATATTCCAAGTGAACCAGATATTCAGAGTGCATCTCAAGTTCCATTGTCTCAAGATATGAAAGACTTCATCTCTGAACAACTGCTTCAATGTCAAACAAGAATCACACAGCATATAAATACTCAATTTGGTGAGTTGAACCAGCATTTGGATCAGTTGAAGCAACACGTGGACACTAGAATGGATGCCATTGAACAGAGTCATGGTCATCTTCAAAGGCATCTGGATGGCATGGATTATGGTCTAATGCACCTTCGGGATGATTTTCAACATCTTCAAAATTTTTACAATCCTCCCTACCCTACAGATGACAATTTTTCCAACTTTCCATCTCATGTTGCTCAGGGTCCCTATCGTCCCACTCCTCCGAGGGATGACAATCCTTAGACATTACATGTATACGGAGAATTTTCTTTTTGAAAGGAACAAATGTTCAGTAGAAATATGAAGTGGTCATCTTTTGAATTATCTGTGTATGATGTATGGCATCACAGCCACATGTAATGAATGATCAATATTTTGAATGAAATTAACTTTTGTTTCCTTCATGACTTATTGTACTTTCCATCCTGTTGAATGTTAATCACAAATATGTACATATGCCCAAATTTTGGAATGAAATGAGCAGTTGTTGTCGACAACCAAGGATATAGCTGTCGACAACCAGTGATCTCCATCAGACAACAAGGTTCTGGCAAAACAAAAAAATCAGTAGTTGTCGACACCAAGGGTACAACTGTCGACAACCAAGGATCTCTTTGTAATTGGCGGCTTCACTTGAATTATCTGTGTATGATGTATGGCATCACAGCCACATGTAATGAATGATCAATATTTTGAATGAAATTAACTTTTGTTTCCTTCATGACTTATTGTACTTTCCATCCTGTTGAATGTTAATCACAAATATGTACATATGCTCAAACTTTGAATGAAATGAGCAGTTCTTGTCGACAACCAAGGATATAGCTGTCGACACCATGCTAAAAAGGTTCTGGCAAACCAAAAGAAGCAGTACTTGTCGACACCAAAGATGTATCTGTCGACAACCAATAAAACGTATTCAGAAAGTTATCTGTGAGCTCATTTACAAGAAGTATGTACATTTAGATTCATGTATTGCATTTACAAAGATATCTGTGAC
Source organism: Colocasia esculenta (assembly GCA_014218235.1). NCBI lineage: Eukaryota > Viridiplantae > Streptophyta > Magnoliopsida > Alismatales > Araceae > Colocasia > Colocasia esculenta. The sequence goes on from CM024760.1 coordinate 176,310,117, forward strand.
CTCATTTACAAGAGGGTGAACATCCAGTTCAATTGCCTTACAAAAAATGACGAAGTTAAAATTGTCATAGACGACACAAACATCATTAAATGTCTTCCTGTATCATTGGGTTTCTACAGGTCCTTCTGTTATGGCCTTCTTGCTTGCATCTTGAGCAAATGTATATGTGTTCCGCTTCACCTCTTGATGGTATTCGTTTTTCCTCCTCGGCCGTCCGGGCAATCTCTTTGTAATCGGCGGCTTCACTTGAATATCATTGATGTTCATACATGGCATGTCATTGTTATTTACGGGGTTAACTGTTGTTGCATAGGCCGCCCTATAAGTGTTGGTTGTATAGAATGGAGACACATGATCATATAAAGCTTTATGAGTACATGCTATAGCTGCACATGCATGTTCACATGGGATCTTGAGAAGTTGCCACTTATGGCAAGAACATGTCCATTCTGGGATGTTGACAACATATGTTTGTTGCCATTCACCACCTCAAACAGTCGGCCATCGGAAGGAATGACAGAGTTTTGCCTTGCATTGGACATTATCTTGGCCAAGACTTTCTCAATATTAGGACATAGGGTGGTCTCCCAATTTGCAGCTTCTATTCTTCTCCTCCCTCCCATTTCCATAATTTGACGGCGTATAGTCTCCACCATTTGAAGAATGGGAAGGCCACGTGCCGGTTTGATCCAAGCATTAAAAGACTCTGCTAGATTGGAGTACATTTGGCCATACCTGAAAACAGTTAGACAAGTACGTCAAAAGTTATAGGAACAACTGCTTGGAGACTGGTACATTAATAAACGTAAGTAGTTACATACTATCAAAGTGACACATGTACCTTTCTCCAGGAAATTGAGTGTTTGCCCAATGTTCAACATCATTTCTCAGGATCCAGTCCTTTGCTTCTGGGGATTTTCGTTCCATTTCCGTCAATGCAGCTACATATTCACTTTCATTCAGTGCAAATGCAACCTTGTTGAGTGTCTTCACCATACTATCTTTAAGGGCTTTTCGGTATCTTGCTGCAGCTTCAGTCATAAAGTTTGCCTTAATGTGCCTTAGACAATATCCATGATGGTCCAATGGAAATATTTCAGGAACCGCTTCCTTCAAACCTTTTGCTCTATCTGAGATGAACACTGTCGGTCTTTCAGTGAGAAGAGCTTTCTTGAGGTTGTTTAAGAACCATTTCCAATTTTCATATGTCTCCGAGTCCGCTATAGCGAATGCAATTGTGAAAAGCTCGTCATTTCCATTTAATGCACTTGCTGCAAGAATGACACCTTGCATTTTATCAGTGATATGTGATCCATCGAGAAAAATCAAAGGTCGGCAACCAACCTCATAACCATATGCACAGGCGGCAAAACACAGAAAATATGATTTAAATCGATGAGTCTCCTCATCCACTACCAATCTATGATATTTCCGGGATTCGTTTCCATTACTCTTTCGGTGTACCAACGAAGCATATCATAACTTGTTCGTACATCTCCATGCAAATCTCGTACGGCAACTTCCCTACCGCACCAAGCTTGATGGTATGGCACACGCACTCCATAGTCACTAGCAATGTCTTTAACCATATCACATGGACGGTATTGTGGAGTGTGTGCCATTTTTTTCTTCACTAGCTCAGCTATCCATTTTTTTGATGTCCTTGGATGATGTTGGCTCTTCAAATCACAGCCACATGTGTGGACATTATTCATTGTCTTAATCGCAAAATCAGGTCCATCTCCCAACATTGATGCATGGACCCGCCATGGACAACCTTGTCCTTTGCATCTTGCAGTAACACGACTCTGATCATTCTTAATATAAACCCAGTCAAAACCTCGATGCACAGCATAGTTTGTCAGTTCTGTCTGAAAGTGAGCTTTGTCACTAAATATTTGCCCCGTCCCAGTTAATGCATGAGCCCACAATTCACTTCTCAGAACTACATGTGAGCTGCCACCTTCACATTCTGTGTACTGTGTGTATATTTGAAGGCAACTGTTATTTGTATTGCTAGCATCTGCTTCTTTTGGACTTACTGTAATCAATGGTGATGATCTGGAAAGTTAGCAGAGTTACAAAGTTAGAAAATTTAAGGAGCATACACATACTTACAAATGCACATATCTAACTGTGTAACTGTAATCTTCTCCAGCAGGAATTACATTCTGGTCATACATACTAACTAACATGTGCGTACCTGTAATCTTTTTCAGCAGGATCCATTATAGTGCTTTCGTTATTCTCCACACGCATGATAATGATAGGGTTGGTGGCATGTTCTTTATGAATGTCATACATGATGTCCACGTCCCCATCTTCACACAATGGGCAATAGGTATCTGTAAGACTGGGGAGACAGTACTTGATGATCCATCTTCGGCCGGATAATGACCATCGACGGAAGATTTGAGCACGAAGTGCCTCCAGCTTCATTCCGCAGAAGACATAGAACACAAAGGAGTCCTCGCCAAAGGAACAGCGGGCTGGAATCTTCTCCATGTATCCCTCAGAATTTACACTCCTTTCAAGTAGATGGCTGGAGGAGTAAGCAGAGGAAGGGAAAGGGGAGTGTCGTTTTGCTGTTAAGTGGATGTACAAATGGAGTGGTGTTTCGGCGGGAAACGGGTTCTCTCTCTCCACTGTCGCCGTCAACAGTCCTTTCAAATTTATAAATTACCATCATGCCCTCGAACCGCCACTAGTCTTTTCGATTTCCCGTCACGTTTAAGTAACGCAAAAACTAGGTAACTCCTGCGTTACACAGTTTTCTACCACACACCACTCTGCCGTTCCTCTCCCTTCTGCACGATCAAACCAACGGAGGTAGCATTCGCGAGGAAGAGAGTTTTTCATGGATATACGAGGCGAGATGGAGCAATCAGCGTCCGCCCCGGTGAAACAGAGCAGGGCGGAAGGGAAGCAGAAGCGTGTCTCGGCAGCGACGAACCGCTGCAAGCCTTCATAGATCGAACCCGTGAAGAAGAACATGCAGGTAATTTAGTTTCGTGTTTGTGGAGAAGTCTCATTTCCTCGTAGAAAACGCCAAAGATTTTAAAGGATTTCTCCATAGGTTATCTTGTGTATTATTTCAACTTACAAAACCAGGAAAGATTCATACATGCATCACATTTTCTCATTTTAACTCTCACCTATTGCAGCGGAAAGGGAAGGCGTTGAAGACGTTGGCCACACAAAAAGAAAGTAAACATTCTCCTACAGAACACAAACGAGAAGGAGAAGAGGGGATGAGGAAACACAAACAGATGAAGAAGGAGAAAGAAGGTAGGCTACTAAGAATACTGTGTAACAGTTACACACTTATTTCTTAAGTTTGTAACAGTTACACACTTATTTCTTAGTCTGTGTAAGAAGTATAAGTAGTAAGTTAATAATAAATAAATTAGTATGAATACTTGTACTTCATCATCAGGTTAGTAACACATGGCATTTATTATTACTAATTTAATAAATTTTCATAAAGGCAGTGTAGCCTAAATGTGTAACTGTGTAACAGTTACACACTTATTTCGTAAGTCTGTAATAGTTACACACTTACGAAATAAGTGTGTAGCTGTTAACAGTTACACACTTATGAAAGTCTGTAACAGTTACATTACACACTTATTTCGTAAGTCTGTAACAGTTACACACTTACGGAATAAGTGTGTAGCTGTTACACAGTTACACATTTACGAAAGTCTGTAACAGTTACACAGTTACACACTTATTTCGTAAGTCTGTAACAGTTACACACTTACGAAATAAGTGTGTAGCGTTTACACAGTCGAATAAGTGTGTTTGTTACACAGTACGAAAAAGTTAGGACTTGCATACTATCGACAACATGTTGTGTAAGTTTTAAGTATGTAAGTTAAAAGGCAGTGCACATAATAAGGTAGCCTAATCTGTATTTCTGTAAGTGTGTAACAGTTACACACTTATTTCGTAATCATGTTAGTTACACCTTGCATTGACTTAAATGTTTTATTAGTAATGTGAAATACTTTTGATACAGGGACTGCAGAGAGTAACGTATGCAATTTACATGGGCGTTCTAACTGGAAATACTATATGGCCGGCATTCGACATTGCCATGAGTCCCTTATGTCGAGAACATGTTTCAATGTCTTCAGCAGTCAACAACACATGTCAATCCCTCTTCCATTGGTAGAGGAGATTATTTTGCACTACGTTGGGGATGACACATTTTTATTGGAGGTCAGAAACTACAGTTCACTGCAAAGATGTAAGATTGATTGTTGGCCTTCCAGATTTTGGAGAGAAGCTACATTTTCTCAACAGAGTGCAGACAGCCGCCTTCATAAGCTGCTGCCCAACAGTCACAAAGTGCACATGAATAATATTCTAAAGGCCATGCAGTATTTAGCAAACTCGAATCGGCAGCAAGACATTAGAGATTTTGTTGGGCTTTGGATAACCTTACTTTGTGCTAGTTTTTTGTTCACAACAACTGCATTTGCTTGTCCCATGGCAATTCTTCATTACGTGAAGAATCTAAATGAAGTCAACAAAGTTGATTGGGCAGGTGTTGTGCACCATTTCCTCATGAGCAAGATGAGTGAAATTGCCTACGATTTGAAGAAAGAAAATAGAGAAAAGTCAGAAAAACAGTTTATATTTTGGGATGCTTTCCAGTCCTTGGTGTAAGTCTTTTGTTTGTCAAATACTATCAATAATATATATATAATTATCACAATATATCTGATTTACAACAAAGTGATATTTTCATGACAGGCTTGGTTCTTGGAGCACCAGAGGAGGATTCAGCCAGAATTTCCAGAGAGGCTTCCACGTATATTCAGGTGGGTTTGTCGGCAGAGAAAGATCTATTGGCAGAATTTTGTCAAGGAAATGAACACAGACTCTGTAAGTAATTGTATCTCACCTCAATCGACTGGTTTAAAATTTATATATTTTTATCCATGCTGGTGGACAACTTCTAGTTCAATCCTTGGTTGTCGTCAGATGTAAAGCAGATGTCGACAACTGCTGTTTCAATCCTGGGTTGTCGACAACTTTGTTTGTCGACAACTACTGTTTGAAACCAGTAGTTGTCGACAGCTGAAACTTGTTTGTCGACAAGTAGTGGTTCATCCTTAGTTTCGAAAGTAAGTACCAGCACATAACTTATATGTTTGCATATCTTCTCAGATAATCTCCGATCTTACCATTTCTGAGGATGAGGAAGCCCAAATTAAAAGCAAGAAAATGAAGGTCAGAATATCAGCCAGACAAGCCACAGCACATCAGCAAGAAGAAGAGCAAGCCAGCAGCAGCATCAATTGCAGCAACACCCTCCCAAACTTCACAAATAATCATTCTTCTCACTGAAATTAGAAGTATGCTTAGACAAATAATCACGATGAAAGAGAGAAAAGAAGAGAGAAAAATACAAAAAAAATAGAAAAATTGTCTAAGCGAAAGGGAAGAGAAGAAGAAAAGGAGAAGGTGGGAAGAGATGAAGAGGAAAAGGAAGGACAGGTGATGGTGGACAGAACCAAGGAGAAGGGAGGTCAGGAGGTGGATGTGATGTCCACAGAGAAGGAGAAAGGAGGAGAGGAACATGAGGAGCTCTCCATCATGGAGGAGGAACGTAGAGAAGCGTCAAAGAAGGATGTGGGCCAGAACATGGACACTATCATGCAGACCCTAGATGCACTGGTTGAGAATATTGTGCCTCCCACAACAACTTCAAAGATGCCTCCAGCAGGAGAAGAAGAGAAAGGTGGTAAAAGCCATCTCACCCTCGTCGCTGACAAGGAGGGTGAAGGAAGGACGAAGGACTAGGTCACAGTCCGCTTTATTCAAGGTAGATAAGTAATTCTGTAACCTGACAATTATGTTTCTATGTGACCATTTATTTTCATATTGGTGTAACAAAACAATTGTGTAACCAAACCATTGTGTAATCACATATTTCTGGTAAGTGCTTAAGTCATGTATATTTATGGAAGGACTTGGACTACGAATTTGATGGAAGGAAGAAGAAGAAGGTGCAGGATGTTCCAATCATTGTGCCTTCCCAGGAAACCCAATTAACCCAGGCATGTCACCATCATCATGTTCATTGTTTCTTGTTTCTGCTTTGGTTATTTCATAAACTTTCGTTATGCATGTTTGTCTCATGTATTTTCTCATAATTCAGTTTGCCCAGTTTGAAGTCTGTCGAGATTATCGCGGACGAAATGAACTTTCTACAGATGAGGTTCAGGTTATTGACAACTTCCTCGATACCACCAGAGTTGATGGGTAATAAACTTTACACTATTATGAATAAGGCGACACAGTTACATCAACTACCATTATAAACATGTTTGTTGCATCATGTAGTGACAATATCTACGAACCAAAGAAGGATGGCCGGGGGGCCTATCTCAACCCAGAGCACATGATCTCCCTCTTGTTTGGAAAACAGTTAGAATCTGCTATAATCGATATGTTCCTTCTTCTATTGCAAAAAAAAAAGAAGATGATCAACCATCCGAATATTATGACTATGATTGTCTGCCTGCCTATGGCAAGGTTTGTGGTCCATTCATACTATTCTGACTCCCTTCACCATTTAAAATGAACAGATGACTGATATAATATTGTGCTCCTTACTGTTTATAATAGGGATGGATAATGGGATGGAGCCGAAATGAAAAAGGAAGGAATACTTGGAGTACATTCTAAAAACACTGCAGTCACCTATAGAAGACAAAGACATGGTCTTCTCCCCGATGCATTTCATAAATCATTGGGCATTGTTGGTCATCAACATGAGAACTAAACAATATGAACTTTATGACTCAATGATCCAGCATCCCAAAAATGATTTCCACAACTATGTAAGTGCCCGTACTCCTCCATACAATCAGTTAAATTCTGATTCATCTAATTCTGTGCAAGGGGTTCTATGTATGCAGGAAGTTTGATGTTCACTTATGTATATATATATTTTTTACTGTAGGTATAATTTCTGAAAGATCTATTTCAAGAAAAAGTTTTTTTTTTTTCAAGTTACAGAACTAAATGTTAATTGAGAAATATGATAAGAGTAAAAACTAATATTTGCAAAGTAAAATAATCAAATATGCTATCCATCTTCCTTTTAGATTCTTTTCTAACATGTGCCCAGTGAGTTAACCAAGTGATCAGTCAGAGGAGAAACTTAATGCCTTCCTCTTACACGTAAGGTAAGGTAAGATGTACCCTCTTAATACTATATTATATTGGTATATTTTGATCTAGCTCATACATATTAAAAATAAATAAATAAAGAGGATTGAAACAACCATATCAAAGACTTACCTTCTCCGTGACACGTATGGTACGCCCTATTAATCCGGTGCGATATAAGATCCATACTTCTAAATAGCCGAGGGGATCAAGAATATGTATGCGAGGACTTCTTTTACCTGAGCTTTGAACATATATATATATTTTGAAGGGGACTTGAATAACGGGATCTTCGACTTAATGCCCATTGAATAATAGTTATGTACATTTTTATGTGATGTCAGACATGAGATGCCCCATACTTTTAGGACTGACTTAATATATAAGCTTTGGCTTAGAAATCCCAAGATAGTTGAGAACAATTTGCTGCATGTCTAGATGTGGCAGCCACAAGAGCTAGGTGCGCTTGAGTGCCACGTCACGTCTGGGGGGGGCGGGGGGCGGGCAGAATAGCCACCAGGAAGACCTCTAATCTAAAATTATTATTTTTAAGTCTCAAACTCTGTTTTTATGAGTTTGAAGTCTAAGCTTTTAATCCAAATCTGATTCTAGGAGCCAATGTTAACATTTCTGATCCTAAAGTAATTAGTTTTCATTTGAAAGACAATATTTTGAGTCTAAATTTATTACCATTAAAAATTTAGGTTGTATTTCTAAACCTCAAGCTAATATCATGAATCCAAAATCATTACTATTAAGTCTAGTAACTCGCTACCAGACGCTCTTGGCAGCCACCTCTCGTTGTTCGCCATCGATCATCATAAGTTACCACCGCACGTTACTACAACGTGTGGCCCGCCACCTTGTTTGGGCAAGTGATCTTTGAGCCTAGGTGACACCCGGCATAACGTCACACAAACTATCATATGTCTAGACATGACACGTATGAGTGTGCAGTAAATATTTCTCAAAATTGTTTGTTAAATTAAGATAGCAAGTAGTTAAACAATCAAGCCTTACTTGACTCAAGTTGCTTAATTATCCAATTAGTCACGTGTTACCTTAATCGGTTTAGCAAACCAAAAGGAAATGAGTTAAATGTAGGTTAGGTAATCCTAACCCATTCTCAAACTGGCCCTTAATTACTAAAAAAAGGTAAATGTGAACTATCATCATGTCTTTATCTTATTCTTTGTCATCTCACTATATATACCAAATACATAGAAATGAATTTATCACTTCACTATTTGTTTGTTGCACATTTAAATGTAAGACGAAGACTATTGCTCATACATTTTTTTAGCGCTATATTTGTCGCGAACGGGCCGTCTTTTGATAGAGAGTTCGGAGGACCTGCAATCCCGGACAGAGGGGCTCGCGACCCGAGCCTTCTATCTAAAGACAGCCTATTCATCCGCGCTGGCTTCACCATGTGGACGGGCGACAACCATTTTTCATTACTTATATATTTAAGGTCTGTTTGTTTGAGCGGAAAACTCGCGTTAGAAAATAGTTTTCAAGAAAATTTTATTTTTCAAATCATTTGGTACTATTGAAAAATAAAATCTAGAAAACCAAATCGCATAAATCTCAAATTTTGGCATCCGCGGTCATGTTCCAAGCAGTTGCTACAGTTAGACTATTCATGTAAGTTGTGTTTTTATTTTTTTCCACTCATTTAAGTAGTCTTTGTCAAATTTAATTATTTTTTTATTAGTTAATTTAATTTTTATTAAAATATCTGTAAAATACTATTCATTCAAATTGTGTTTTTATTTTATTTCTCCTACTTTAAATTGTTTTTGTCAAAGTTACTTATTTTTCATTAGTTATCTAAATTTTTTTATTTTTTAAAAAAATATTAAAAATAAAAAATAAAATTAAATTTTGATGAATAATATTAATACACAACGAGTATATAACTCTCTCTCATTTGAGTGGATCATAAGATCTCATATCCCTCCATACAATTTTATATTTAACTAACAACTAAATAGATAATTACATTTTCATTTTTACATAAAAATTATTCCGTAAAAAATTATTTTCCTATTAAACTATTTTACATACAACCAAATAGACTCTTATATGCTGCCAAACCGCATAAGTCGTAAAAGTGGGTCTTATTTGAGCTCATTTGGGGGAACAAGGAGGGTCCAAGGGAAACTGAAGCGAGAACAAGGGGCTGATCTACCTAAGAATGGAAGATTGGACTACTTCACAGATTTGGTCTCTAGGGTTAGGGTTGCCAATAGATTGGAGTTAAAAATGGAAACGACACTTTCTACCTCTACATGCCACACAAAAATTGAAAACGTAAACATAAAGAAATAGGAAACATTAGTTACAATCTTGTAGTGGGTGCGGAGTAGTAACAAAGAAGATGACTTCGACAACGGACGCAATCGGTTCTAGAAGAGAGATAAGTGAGTTAAATTCCATTTATAAGATGAGGAAGAGCCAAATAACTCAGTTTAAATTTTTTTATTGAAAACAAAATAAAATGGGATGTGAAAATAACTAATTTCTATAGTTGAAAGCAAGTCGGAAAGTTGCAAAGTGAATATTTATTGACAGCTCTGTTGTGGGGTAGGGCCGTCAACAGGGCCTGGTCGGCCCACCAAGCCAGTGGGCCCAAAGCGGGTGGCCCAATCCAGTTTGTGGGCTCGGCCGACCAACCAACGGCCCATCACACCCCCACCATTTGTTGAGAGAGAGAGAGAGAGAGAAAGAGGTAAAAGGAGAAAAATGGGTGTTTAGAATGGGCAATCTAGTGTAGCTTTGAGAGATTTGAAATCTTTTGACAAGATGTGCATGCTTAAGGGGTCTGCATATTGGCAATTTTATGGTGCAAAACGCAGGAGATTTCCTTCTACATCTTTTATCACAGTATATCTTTGGACACAGATAGGATTGGGGTGGTCCAATTTGATGTGGAGCTAAACAAAATAATGCATTCCCCACATAACCCTGCCTTCAATTGCCAGACACTCAAGAACGATCCACTGCCTTCCTTTTTATGATGCTGACATGAAACACGCCATTCTTCACTTTGGGTACAAGCTCGAAGATGCACTTGTCGCCTACCTCCACAGCATTGGCGATACAGAACGCCTTCCAACCACTGCCAATTGTAACTCTGGGTTTCGTCCCAGCTTTCCAGTGGTAGATGTTCACAGGCCACGACCGTGCCTCGGCATCGATGAGTGTGATCTCGGGGGTGGAGGAGAGATCGACTGACGACAGAAATGAGCTTGGGATGTTCTGTCACCATGCATATGCCGAGGTTATAAATAAAAGTTTATAGGAAACAGCATTAATTAATAGGATCAAAACTAAGAAACAGTACTACTCAGAAGATGTCCTCCTGAGGTAATTGAAAAGCAAGAGACAGATGGAGTTTTGATTCATCTCAGAGAGACAGCATAGATCAGAATCCTCACCAAGTGAGGGCTGCAGTAGTAACTTTTGTATATGGTGCAGGTAAACTGCTGCACATGATGATACCTTTCTGATTTCCTCAATCCAGCAGCAGAATGCCGGGATAACAATCTTTCTGATTTCCTACTGGCATCTAAAAGCATGCAAGAGATGTAAATTATGTCCAAAGAATCAACATTGCTACTTAGAGAGAAAAAGCTTGAAGCCAAAGTTAATGTTCTATGTATAATATAGATACATATGCACGTATGAGATATATACTTAGTTACCCTTTGAAACCTTCATGGATTTCTGCTGTCTTCTCCTACGTATTTGGACATGGAGCTCAGCCTTCCCCTTGATAAGCTGAAACAAACATACATCGCCATCTTGCAGATTGTTACCAATGCAGAAGTCGTGCCAACCGGCATATGCACGATCCCCCCGTACTCCATGGCTAATCCTAATAGGCCACATGTGTCCATGTGGATCTCTAAGGAACAATTGTTTAACGCGAGAAAGGCCATTTGATGCTATGAACTTGGCAGGAATTCCCTGCATTCACAACAGGTCTCAATAGTTTAATCACCTGATTGCATTAACACTATGGAATTCTTCCGAAAGCAAGGTAACACTCTTAAGCTTTCTAACTGGTTTGGCTTCCACATGAAGGAGAAAGTAGATGGAACTCACAAGTGTGTATCTGCGGTAAGGAAGTGAGAAATCTATAACAGCCTCGAAATGTGATATCCCACCACTCCCATCCACTATATTTGGTGCCCCCCCATCCCAATCATGTACTGCAAATTTGCTCACTTTAACCAGATCATTTTGTCCAATGGGAGGTTCCATTGCTTTAGCAGCCACTTTCTTAGACAAACGCACTTGCAGCTTCTCAAGACCTGATCAGTATTAATCTAGTAGTCATACACTCTATGTAACAACAACGTAGCAAAAGATTAACTGTATATACATACATACATATATATATATATATATCTGACAGTTTTATAAAAGAATGTCATAATGACACCATGAAACCAAAGATTGAAACCAGTGATCGTGTTATGAGCATTTGCATAGTTACCCCTTGAGACCTTCATGGCCTTTTGATGTCTTCCCCTGTGAATGTTAACATGAAGCACGTTCTTCCCTTCAAGCTGAAATGAGCATATGTCGCCATCTTGCACATTGTTGCTGATGCAGAAGTCCCGCCAACCAGCGCAGCCTGTTAACTGGCGTGGATTCCTTCGTCGGTGACTAATTCGTACAGGCCACAGCAGTCTGTTTGGATCTCGAAGGAACAATTGTTTAATCCTCAGAAGGTCGTTTGATGCTGCGAACTTGGGTGGGATTTCCTGTATCCACACAAGATTGGAATAGTTCAATCCTGTCACTACATCAATTGTAGGGAGACAATGACACCAACATAAAAGAAAAAAGTAGCATTTTTTAGCTCCCCAACAGGCTTTTGCTTCATATGAGGAAGATAATAGGTAATACTCACTAGTGCAGATTGGCGATAACGAGTGGAGAAGTTCACGACGATCTCAAAATGCAATATCCTAGCGCTTCCTTTCACTAAATCCGGTGACTCCTCACACCAATCATGTTCAGCAGATTCTTCCATCTTAACTATCCCCTCTTGGGTAGTAGTGGTAGGTTCCATTGCTTTAGCAACTCTTTTGCTAGACAAATGCATTGCAAGCTCCTCAGCACCTAATCACTCAGAGATATCACATAATTGTCACATTCATCAACACTATATTTATACCATGAAAATGTAGGAAAGAATGTGCACTAGATGACAGTTTTCTAACAAAAGTATGACATAAAACAAGCTCACATATTGCCATAGATCATAACCTCTCTCAGAAATCTTCTCTTCTTCTGGGATACTAGCATTTTCAACTTCAAGATTGCATTCTCCTTCAATGGGGCTTCTGTTGAAGATTGTGACATCAAAAAGCAGACCCCCAATATGCTTGAATATTAAAGAGTCACCTATTCTTAGATTGTGGGCTTCTGCAAATCTTTGCCAACCATCTGCAAAATGGAAGCCCTCACTGTCCTCATGAACTTTGATATGCCAAGCTTTGCCCTTGGTGCTAAAGATAGTAGTCAATGTAGCATTCTCTCCACCTAAGCACTTGACAAATTGCTGAGGCAAACGCTGCCAGAGATGCAGAAATAATCGGTCATTTTTCTAAAAAATTTCAAAAGACTTGGCTAGATGATGTTCAGATATATCAATTCATTTTGGACATTACTGAAATAAGAAGACTACAAAGTCAACACCTCACTTGTGAGTGAAATTTGCAAAATTCTTTCACAAAGAAACTTTGAGAAATTAAGCCAGCTGCTGATGAAATCAATGAAGAGATAACATAGCTTGGTCAATATTTAGGGATAGTGGTTGCCATGGACAATTAAATATGAACATGACTCATGAAATATGATGGAGCAGGGGCGACTAATTCAGACACCAAGTCATAAGATTGGCTCAGGCAGGGCAACCAGTATCCTGCTTTCATTGATGATGAGGCTTGTCCCCCCTGATAGCGGTCCAAACAAACCCCATCATTTATAAATGTTATGTTTATAGCAGATCAACTTCAGACAAATACCAAGTTATTCAACTCACCAAGTTGGGCTCCTCACAAGGGTTACATGAAGTCATGATGATCTCAAACTGCGATCCTTCTCTGCAGGCCGACGCAACCTTGGTATTATGGTTCTGAGAGTCCATGGAGACGACCTCCTGTCTTGGGCGTCCAAACTGCTTCACCACTACATTGGAATCCAAACTATCGCCCACCTTGTTGCCCTCCTCAGCAAGTATGTACTCTTTCATGCAAGTAGTTCGATCAAATATGGTGACGGTGAACACCATTTCTCCTTCATATGTGAACAGTACCAGATACCCAACATCCAAGTCGTGGGCATGGGAGAATTCTTGCCAACCTTCCCCAAAGTATAAGAAACTGTTATCGCTATGGACTTCCACGATCCACGACCCACCGAGGGGGCTTAAAATAGTAGCCTTCTTCGGCATCTCTCCCGCAATGTACCTGTTAAACCGTTCTGGTATCCTCTGCGCACGAACAGGAAGATGCGACGCATGGTTAAGATATGTATCTGATAGATATATGTATATGCTTGAGACTAACAGTGAACTGGGTGTGTATTAACATATCTCTGCAGTGTTATCAGGCAGGGCAGAGCCTAGTTTGATGGCTGTAGTCTAATAAGGCGATGGGCCTTCTCACGACGGTGAAACTTTTTGTAGATTAGTTCTAATTTAAAGGCAAAGTCTCATTGCACTTGAAAGAACTTGCGTACAGAGCTCGGCATGTCCAATGTGACAGAGGTGGTACTGAAACTTACCAGTCTGTGCAAGAAACATGGCAACAAGATCTTGAAGAACTGGGGCTTCTGAGGAGGGCCCTGTGCCCGCTTTCTCTTCGCTGCCATGGCCCGGGGTGGAGGTCGTTCAGGTACAGAGAAGATGGAAGAAGGAGAAAGAAGAGGAAAATGGCGGCAGGGAAGTGATGATGGTCCGAGACAAGAAAGTTCATGTCCAATCACCACACGCAGCTCGATGGATGCTGCCCAGTTTTAAGCACCGTTCTACGGGCAGAGTTCAAAATAAAAGGATAGTAGAGGTAAAACTTAACCAACATTGAAAACCACTAACTTATCCTCTAAAAATTATCTTAAAATTTTAAGCGATAATTATTTTTAAAAATATCAAGTCGCTGCCCCCACCAATTAAGCACGGATATAGTAGCCAAATGCATTTTAATATTTCATATATATATATATGTGTATAATAGTATATCTTTTTTTCGAGAAAAAATTAATACATTTAAATTTTATATTTGTATTTTTTTTCATTGGTCAATAAAAAAATATAATACGTCTATTCAATGAGAAAAAAAATACAAATATAAAATGTAAAACTCAAATACATTAAACTTTTGTCTTTTCATTCGTATATTCATCATATGAATGCGATGCCAAAAGAGTAGAATGTTCCATTCCAGATATTACTTGTCACATGTATAATGTAATACCCTCGAATTTTAAATACTATGTTTTACTTAGAAATTTTGTTATGTAAACTGATTAGGTTTAAATTGAGATATTTAGGAATTAGGATGTGTTTAGATATTTTATCATACCCAGATATCACTTTCGGTCGTGTGCATCCGACAAGGCGACACTAAAAAACTGTAACGAAAATAAAATCTGAGAATATCATAATTCTTAGAAAAATATGGTGATATCAATATGTAATTATCTGAAATTTTTGACGACTGGATTTGAGATTTAGCCGACGCGACTATTTTTCGAGTGATTTTTCACCTACTGTAAAATAAATTCTAAAAATTAAACTAAAATCACCATAATTTGTAAAACCATCACATTAGGCTATGGTTGAAATTTCAACACAAATGGACATCGTTTGAACATCTTTACATAGGGATTATGGGCCAGCTGAATTTTGAGCTAATTACGAGAATGATTTTCTGGGAATTAAGTTTGCCTACGTGTTGGGGGCTGGGTGAGCCACCTTACTGGGGGAGAAACTTACAAGACCATCCCTTAGGTGTAACGCTTAGAGAGTTGCAAGAGATAGGTGGCCTTGCATGGTTATAGGGGTTTATACCTCGACACCTTGATGGCCAATGTGCCATCATGCATGGGAGGTTTGTTGGGTTATAAAAACACCCCAACACCCATCGTGTGCATTTTTTCTAGCTCATGCCCTTGCACACTTCAGTTCTTGTTCTTGCATTCTTCTGCTATTGTTGCTCCTGGGCGATTACTGCTGGAGCCATTGTTTCTATTGGTCCTACGGTGGGTGCAGCTGCCAAAAGCTATCATTTCCATCTTGTTGCCCCTATTGTTGTGTGTTGATCTCTACGTTAAGAAGAAGAAGAAGAAGAATCTTTATCACTTTTCTTTCAGATCAAGTAGGTTCCTACCTTCTCCTCATACTTCTACCCACTGCTCTTATTAGAAAGAATTTAACTTCGTACAAGTTGCCTTTGAGTCTGTTAACCAGTCTTGATTAAGTTATATACGAGGTTGTAACCTCAGATTCTTTTGTTTGATTTCCTAACCACCTGTGGAACTATGTGATTATCAAAGAAGAACCTTCACTTTTCTTTCAGATCAAGTAGGTTTCCAATTTCTCCTTCCACCCATGATCCATGGTTATGTTATAGAGATTTGCTAAAAGTTTCGATATCTTTAGAACAGTGAGGTACTTTCCATTTAGTAGTTGTACCTCAAACCTTGATTTTGGAGCATTAAATACCTTGAGTTTGAGAGTTTATCTTGTGGAAATCTTTCCATCTAATCCTTGTATAAGGGCCATACTTCCAGTACTACATTGTGTCTAGTTTCTAGCTAGACAAGCTTGAATTGTAAACCTCTCGTTTCATCTCTCTTGTTCAGTTATAAACCACTGTGAGAACTCTAATTAGACTCTTCCATTTGATATAAAACATGTCTTGGTTTATAAGTTCTATAATTAGGGTGCTTAGAACAGATTTACAAATCATTTCTGGAAGTTCTGCTGCTACCTGTCGACAGCTAGCCTAAAGCTGTCGACAGGTGCATGTCTTCTAGAACTCCAGATGTCTGGACTGTAGCTATCTGTTGACAGCCAGCCCCTTGCTGTCGACAGATACCTACAGAACCAGAAATCCTGAGTTCTGTATGCTGCTACCTGTCGACAGTCCCTTCCTGGCTGTCGACAGCTACAGTTCTGATTTGATTTTCTGCACTCTTTCATATCCGAATCCATGCTAAAACTTCATCCTAAAAGCCAAGAAAGTTACCCTCTCATTTTCCTTGGTATTTACTGTCATACCACAGCAAAGTTTACCCACATTATGTACCTTAACCTCCCTGAATTATTCTTAACATTGTCATTACGGATAGTACTCTGATTGAGTCTATTCTTTCGTATTCGGTAACTGAGTCTATAAAACCTGATCACCTGAGAGTTCATATGTTTGAACACCTTATGAGATGTGAATACTTGTGATAACAATTGTGGATCTTATTTCCTTGGATTCTTATGTAATTTCAACCTTCCGAAGTTATTGGCTTTGAGTCATAACCTGACTCAACAATTGTCTTTCTTATATTATTGAACTCCGAACAACTTTGTCACCAAGATATCTGTATTTATTCTCAATCAAAACTACATTTGGATTTCCAATCTCTGTTATGCTCATGAAAAGAAATTTATGATATTAAGATAGTGTTCTCTTCAAAAGAGGGTTTAGGATCACTTGTGGTAGCACCAGCCACTTGTGATCAGCTGAGGGCGACAGTTTGTAGGTAAATCAAAGTCAATGGGCTGACGATGGTGGGTAATAAACACTGTTCTTGCGTAATGAACAAGATCTAAGGTGCTAGAATCGCCTAGGTACTGAGGATGGTATATTACGTCTATATAGTAACCTCTTGAGAGCAGTGATGCTTGTCAAATTTGTTTCCAAAGCAAGTTATGATTTGAATTCTGAAAGACAAATATGACTCTTATTCGGTAATTTATTTGAGCTCATTATGAAATCAATTTGAGCTATATGTTCTGCTAAGTATGAAATTCATGAGTATATATGTTTGTTCCTATATGCACTTTCTGAATACTCACTTACTCTGCAATGAAACTCTTATCTTTACGCTTACCTTCACCTACTGAGTCCTTCCGACTCATGGCTTTGTTTCCTCCAACCCTTTCAGATTGAAGGTGTGTATAATCTCAACTACACATGAATCCCAATTTTGCTACGAACGATGAAGAGATGAAGAAGAATATCATAGTTTTAGTATTTTTTTTAGTTGATGATGTATTAAATGAGAGAGAGAAACTTAGCTTTGTAAATAATGAGTATTAGTACTTTATTACCTTGTGAAGTATAATATATTCAAAGACGCCTTTGTGGAATGGTTTGCTAATGTTGAGCATTACACGGACTTGTCTGCCCATAAAGAAAATTGTTAGTGTAACCCCTTCCGATCAAAGGTTGTATGTATATGTGTGTGTGAAGTCGGAGGAGGGTGTTACAGAGGTGGTATCAGAGCAAGGCTATGGGTGATAGATATCTCTGTGACCATTTTCACAAAGGAAATAATAAAACATTTGTGTGTATTCTAGAATCTCTAAACATCATTTTAGTTCTTAAAATTTGAGTGGTTAGTATGAATTATTGGATGTGTTGATGGTGTTCCAGGAAATGGCAGACAAAGGAAAGCTATCGACACATGCAGTGAGGATAGACATGAAGAAATTGAAGAAGGTTCTAAGGGGGAGTTCCCAATGTCCCGTTGGCCAGAAACTCTCAAGAAGGAAGTACTGGGACTCCTGATTTTGCTACTTTTATGCAGTCATTTCAGGGAATGGTGCAAACATTAATGAAGAACCAACAAGATGTGGGTGGAGAAAGAATTTCTGGAGCATCGTTGTTAGAGAAATTTAAGAAGATGGGACCTCTAGCCTTCAAAGGAAGTAGCCAACCTGAAATTGTAGAAGGATGGGTTAGAGAGATGGAAAGATATTTAAGGCAATTAGATGTGAAGAAGAAGACAAAGTCACATTGGCGACTTATATGCTTCAGGATAGAGCTGATGAATGGTGGCAATCTGCCATGAGAAATGTATTCAGAAATAGAGAAGATAACATTAGTTGGGGAGAATTCTAAGAGAGTTGTATGAGAAATACACTCCACCACATATCAAGGATAGGAAAGAAGTGGAATTTTTGCAGTTGGAGCAAAAAGATATGACTGTGGGAGAGTATGAAACTAAATTTACTGAATTGGAAAAGTATGCACCCCACATTTATGATAATGAACTTTGAAGGGTAAAGAAGTTTATAAGAGGATTGAAACCCAGTGTGAGGAGTAGGTAGCTCCACTAGATCCCCAGAGCATGGCAGTAGCACTAAAGACTGCGTTTATATATAGTGGAATCTGAATTTATGGAATATATGAAAAACAAAGAAACCAATGGGGGTAGAAGAAAATGTGTATAACAAGAAATGAAAGGTCAGAAGCGAAATGTTGATTCAACCAAGCAGCAGGGAGAACAGAAAAATAGTTGGCCCGTATGTGTTCAATGTGGAGAAGACACCCCGGTGATGAGTGCTGAAAGTTGCAGGAAAATGTTATGGATGTGGCCAGAAAGGGCATATGATTAGGACTGTCCACACAAAGCAGACCAGTCAAAAGCACAAAAGCTACAACCCTACTTTCAGTAAGCCCTAAGACAACCACCCAAAGGACCAGCTAGAGTCTTTGCTTTGACAAAGGAGGAAGCTCAGGACACCACTACTGTAGCTGAAGGTATTCTCCTGACCGAAAATATGTATGCTAGAGTGTTATTGACCTGGAGCTACCACTCTTTTATTTCTCGAGTATTTGTTAATTCTATATCTCGAAAATCAGAGAAATTAGTAGGAAGTATGATACTTAACTGTCCGTGTAGTACCCCGAAAAATTCATTAATTAAAAATTATAGATAAATTGAAAATTTATCAATTAATAAATCAATTAGTTAAAAAAAGTACGCATCATTATTGCATGCGTATAAACCCCTATAAAAATTCCATAAAAATAATAGTTATACTTTAAATAATGTTCTCTAATGGCCATCATGAAATTTGGGCACAGAAAAATCATTAGATCAAGTTTAAGAAATTCTGCCACTTATTAGCGTAATTAAGGAATAAGTCAAAGACCCCATTATTTTATGAGCCAAGTAAATATAAATGAAATTAAACATGTGGGTAGACTTTAAATAATATGGGTTGATAACCCATTATGATATTTGGACCAATGGACAATCTTGGCCCATGAATAAATTCTCTAATAAAAGGATAATTAAAAATCCAATAAGTAAAGTAAGAACGTGGGATGTACAATTAGACTCATTTGAGATATTAGGCCAAGAGTAAGAGTCTAAATGATGAATATTAGAAATATTGGTATGAATAATATTTAATCAATTTAAAATATGAAATTACTTGAATAAGAGATTTACATAAAGATAAAGGGTGAATAATTAGAATTAAATATATACTCATTAAGTTAAATTAGTAATGTGTTTTATTAATAGTCCTAACATGGATTGTTGGGCCCTAATATGAAGAGCCCACCATGAGATGAGAGTTAATTAAGTAAAATTCGGATTAAATATAGTAATAATTAGAAAAAGGGATTAGATAAATACTAAATGACATATATAAATCCCTAAAAAGAGTCCTAGATATCCTAACTTATTACCCATGAAATTAGATTTCTCCCCAAGCCAATTAGTAGATAAATGCTAGAATAGGGGGAGTTAAATGTGGAAATTCGGAGTTAATTAATAAATAAATTAAATAAAGGTAAGATAAATACTAAAAAGGGTTATAAATATCCTAAAAAGAGTCCTAATCATATCCTAAACTATTACCCACGAATTTAGACTTTCCCCAAGCCTATTAGGTAGATAAAGGCAAGAAATTAGGTGATAAATGTGGAAAATTAAGAGTTTGAAGGGAAAGAGGAGTTTTAAGGAAGGAGGACTCTTACACAACCTAATGGACCCTTCTTTGGTTCCCAAGCCCATTTTCGTTGATGGAGCTTTGGAGCACAAGGGAAGGTGGCTAAGGACGCGAGTAAGGAGAAGAAGGAGATTTGGAGCAAGAAGAACTTGGAAATTGTCACATCCCCAAACCCTAGGATCTTTACAGTGCAAAAAGGTAGGCAATCTCTCAAGCAAAAATCATGTAAAAATATCCTAGGTAGCCTAAAGTACCTCTTCAAAAGCTAGTGATTTCGTTGTATTCCGCTCATCTATTTGGGCAAATTTAATTCGTGAATCTCTGCTATTATCATGAACCGAAATCTCTTTCTCTAATTCCCCACATGTACTTGCTCTCATGCCATAATACAATTCACATATATACTTCATCTTATTGTATTTCAAATGCCCCTAGTCTTGCTCGATTTAGATCTCCCATGAGGGAGAATTAAATCTTTGAATCCCTGTCTATTGCTTGTACCCGACTCTTCAAGTTTACCTATAAACTCCGTGCATACTTGCTCCCATACCATGAGCAAATTCTCTAAAATACTAATTCGTGTTAGCTTTTGAACGCCCCTAGTTTCGTAATTTTTCATCATGTATTATCTCTAATTAATTTGTTGAACTCTGACTACGCCTGTTTAGGTCATCGAAATGTAACATGTTCAAAGTATGCCTAAATCTTGTCAAATTTCAATTTAATCGTGCATGCTGATAGATCTATGTGTCTACTTTCATTTGAAACTGGATTCGTGATTTTTGGGTCATTATATGATTTTATATTGAATTTAGAAGAGCTCTGTGTCAAATCTGACCAACCCTAGAAAAAGTGAAAAAGAGCCAGACTCTCCTGATATCACGACGACGCGACCCGCCACGATATCAGACGGGTCGCGTCCCGCTGGCACGTCACGTTAAGAATGCGGTGGCCTATGCCGTCGCGTTTCCACCCCTGAATCGGGCCTGGGGCCGGTTCACTTGTCGCGTCCAGCCGCCTTGTCGCGACCTGGAGTCGCGACGGGTACCCCTGTCGTGTTAACAGAAAAATAGCCAGAACCTAAAAAATTGCTTATATACCCTTGCTCTACTTGCTAATTAGCCATTGTTTAGCCTTAATTAAATATTGTTATTCATAATTTGATCTGAATAAATATTAATGTGCAATAAATTGCATGAATCTAATAACGTAAAAGCTTTGTGCAATCCATCATGCTCTTTGGATTTCATACACTTGCACACACTTAACCATCATGTTGCCATTAAACCTTAGTAAATTACTCAATAATGTATCTGGTAATTAAGTGAAACTAATTACCTAATTTTCCATATTATTTAAATGACACATGTCTTCGTTTTATTCGCGTGATTTGTACACCGTTATCGCGTCCCTCTGCCTTCGAGCACATGAGGCAAGATGGACAACGTTTCGTTACACACTTTCTCTTGACTTGGACCACCTCTTCATCAGGAATACTCTCGACTGGGCCAGAGACTCCTTGTCAAGGCCTCCGTAAGTCTTCTTGACTTTGGCGTACGTCCTTAGCCGACGAGCTGGTTGTACCTTTAAATCCCGTTACACTCTTAGGGATCAGTACGATCCAACGGCCTTAGTGAGATCTCTCTTATCTTGTGACCACGCCGGACCACCTGGCTCATGTTCTTAGCACGGCTAGTGGGTGGTGGTGACTTCTTCTACCAGACTGCCGGTACCCGACCTGGTGCTGTGCAACCGTTACTATCGAGTTTATCGTTGTTTTACGATTATACCCCTATCTCATCTACTATCCTTATACTCTTATCTATTCACGTTCACTCTACTATCTTGTATATTCATCTAGTACTCTCTTGAGACTCTTGAACTGTTGTGGCTCCCATTGCGTGTACTATACATGACTATCTAGCGCCATAATATGGGTCCAGTGACCCTACTGACTCGAATGCATAATTGTGCAGGGCACGGAGAGTGTCCGAGGGGCTCCAATCTAGTCCTGGGGGCAGAGAGCCACCTGAAAATACCTGCAGGGGCTATTGACGGTGTTCTGCATTGCACCGGTTCTGACTATCTCGACATTGGCTAGACATCTAACTGTTATACTATTAGTCTGAGGAGTTCAGACGTACTGTACCATTTCAGTGCTATTATTGTGCTAGCACTGACTGTTATAACATTATTCTGAGGAGTTCAGACGTATGTACTATCGTTAAATGGCTATTGTCCCAAAGTGACTATTGCCATACTCGACTAGTGCACCGTGGTGCAACCATACACGTTATCTCATTACATGTTATCTCTTTACACACTATCTCTTTACATGCAATCTCGTTACACGCTATCTTGATATACAAGCTATCTCGTTACACGCCACCTTGATACAAGCTATCCTATTACATATCATTTTGATACACGCTATCTTGTATATGGTCTTTTCTCTATCATTCTAATTTTGCAATATTCTTGTGAAGTGTATTATCGTTCACATGTTTCGCATGCTATCATTCTAGTATGACATCAATCTCTTATCATGTACTATTTCTCTCTTGACTATACTTGATCGTTCTCTCTAGTTAACCTGCATTACAAGACATTAATCACTTAAAGCATGCTTGTTTACACGAGATATTAAGTCCTACTGAGCGTTATCGCTCACCCTTCGTTATTTGTTATTATGTTTTTAGGTAAGTCAAGTGACGACCTTACACATAATAATGTGATTGAACTGGAGTAATGAGCATCCTGAAGTCATAGCGATGGAATGTCCTTAGTACCTTAGAGTCTAGTTAGATATTTGCTTTAGATTTCTTTTCCAATGTAATAATGTCATTGAGCCCTATGTTTTGGCTCTGAATTAGTGGTTGTAATAGTTTAGATGTATTATCAATAAAATGATGAGTTTTAATTGTAATTATTGTTCATTAGTTGCTCTGATATTTGCGAATGTATGCGCAATTTTCGTTACCATACACGGTGTTCATGCCTCCCTGATTTATTCCGCTGCTAAATTAGTGGGGCATGACAGTCCGACTGGTCAAATAGCTACACTTACTTCTGTTATTCCTAAAATAACTTGAAAATAGGAGAATGTGAACTTACTGCATATGTATATGTACTGGATAACATGTAAGATTTTGACATTATACTGGGAATGGATTGGTTAGCAAAAAATCATGCAGTATTAGATTGCCATAAGAAAGTTTTAAATTTAAAAGCCGGGATTAGTAGATTTTAGCTATACATGCCAAAGAATAATGGAAACAAGAAGACTATATCAGCACTTAAAGCCATGAAATGGCTGAGAAATGGTTGTCAAGGTTATCTGGCAAGTGTGATGGCCATATCAAATGAGCATAAACATGTATCAGTTCAAGATATCGATGTTGTAAAAGAATTTCCAGATGTCTTTCCTAGCTAATGATTTATCTGATTACCTCCAATTAGAGAATTGACTTTACCATTGAACTTTTACCCGGACTTTGCCTATATCCATAGCTCCTTATAGAATGGCACCAGCTGAGTTGACAGAATTAAAGAAGCAGTTGCAAGACTTATTAGACAAAGGTTTTATTAGACCTAGTGTGTCACCATGGGGAGCTCCGTATTGTTTGTGAGAAAGAAAGATGGATCTCTCAGATTATGTATTGATTATATGAAGTTGAATCAAGTTACAATCAAGAACAAATATCCATTGCCAAGAATTGATGACTTATTTGATCAACTTCGGTCTGCCACAATATTCTCTAAGATTGATCTAAGGTCTGAATATCATCAATTGAGAGTTAAAGAAGATGACATTCCTAAGACACATTTAGAACCAGATATGGACATTATGCGTTTTTAGTACTTCCATTGGACTCACTAATGCACCTGCTATATTTATGGATTTGATGAATAGGGTATTCCAGCCTTATTTGGATAATTTTGTGGTGGTATTCATAGATGATGTATTGATATATTCATCTAATGAAGAAGAACACAAGAACATTTGAGAATTGTACTACAAACCTTAAGGAATCATCAATTATATGCTAAGTTAAGTAATGTGAGTTTTGGCTCAAGGAAGTGAAATTTTGGGTCATGTGATTTCTGGAAAGTGTGGCTGTAGACCCGAGTAAGTTGAAGCAGTTCTAAATTGGGAAAGACCCAAAACTCCATCAGAGATTCGAAGTTTCTTGGAATTAGCTGGATACTATAAGATATTTATTGAAGACTTTTCTTCTATAGCTATGCCTTTGACTCAGTTAACCAGAAAAGAGACACCTTTTGTGTGGAATGAGAAATGTGAGGTCAGTTTTCAGGAATTAAAGGAGAAGCTTACCACAGCTCCGATTCTTACTTTACCTCAAGGATCGGGAGGATTTATAGTGTATACGGATGCGTCACAAAAAGGAATTGGATGTGTTCTTATGCAGCAGGGGAAAGTGGTAGCTTATGCTTCCAAACAACTAAAAGATCATGAAAGGAATTATCCGGCTCATGACTTAGAATTGGCAGCGATCATACATGCTTTGAAAATCTGGCGCCTCTATTTGTATGGGGACAATTTGAAGTTTATACTGACCATAAGAGTCTAAAGTACATATTTTCTCAGAAGGAACTGAATCTAAGACAAAGGAGATGGTTAGAATTTTTGAAGGATTATGTTTTACAGTAAATTACCATCCAGGTAAAGCCAATGTAGTTGCTGATGCTTTGAGCAGAAAGAAATCAAGAGCATTACAATTGCACAACAGTGGAAGAAATGACAGATTTGATCGAATACTCACCAAGGTGTGATGCAGAAAATCTGATATTGGCACAATTGACATAAGATCGGTATTAGTAGATAAAATTAGTGAAGCACAGAACCAAGATCAGAAACTAAAAGAGATGGTGAATAAACCAGGATACATCAGATATGGTCAAGGGATAATTAGATTTCAAAATAGAATATGCATACCGGAGAATGAAGAAATAAAAGTGAGTTATTGAAGGAAGGACACAAATCTCAATATTCGATTCATCCTGGAAGCTCCAAAATTATCAAGACCTGAAAAAGTAGTTTTACTAGCATGGAATGAAAAAGGACATAGCAAAATTTGTGAGTAAATGTCTGACATGTCAACAAATAAAGGCTGAACACCAGAAACCAGCGGGGCCTATGCAACTAATTGAAATTCCAGTATGGAAATGGGAGCAGATAACCATGGATTTTGTGATGGGATTGCCAAAGACAAGGAAGAAGCATGATGCTATTTGGGTAATTGTGGATAGATTAACTAAATCAGCTCATTTTCTAGCAATTTCGAAGACTCAATCATTAGAAGATTGGCTCAATTGTATATAAAGGAAATAGTAAGACTTCATGGAATTCCTTTATCAATAATTTTAGATAGAGATCCAAGATTCACCGCTAGATTTTGGAAAAGTCTTCAAGCAGCCATGGGTACACAATTAAAAATTAGTTCAGCATATTATCCACAAACTGATGGCCAATCAGAAAGAACTATCCGAACACTTGAAGAAATGCTAAGAGCCTGTAGTTTGGATTGCGTGGTAGCTAGGATGATACTTACCCTTGATTGAGTTTGCATACAATAATAGTTATCATACAAATATTGGAATGGCACCATATGAGGCATTATATGGTAGACCCTGTAGATCACCCCTCTGTTGGAAGAAGTGGGAGAAAAGAGTCTCACTGGGCCAGAATTAATTCAAAATTGCTCAGAAGATTAAACTAATCAGGAAGAGATTACTAATAGCTCAAGGCAGACAGAAGAAGTATGCTGATAGGAGAAGAAGGCCACTGGAGTTTAACATAGGTGATCATGTATTTCTAAAGATCTCTCCAACCAAAGGTATCATGAGATTTGTAAGAAAGGAAAACTCAGTCCAATATAGGTAGGATCTTTTGAAATATTGCAGAGAATAGGAGAAGTAGCATATCAGTTAGCTCTTCCGCCCTCTTGGTCGCATATTCATAATGTATTTCACATATCTATGTTGAGGAAATATATAATGGACCCCTCTCATGTGATCAGCCATGAAGATGTGGAAATACAGTCAGATTTAACCATACAAGAGGAACCCGTGAATATATTGGATAGGAAAGAACGAGTTCTTAGAAACAAAGCAGTTTCTATGGTGAAGATCTTATGGAAAAGTGCATTTATTAAAGAAGAAACGTGGGAATTGGAGCAAGAGATGAAAGAAAAGTATCCACAGCAATTCGGTAAGTAAATTTTGCCAATTTCGAGGACGAAACTTATTTTAACAGAGGAGAAATGTAATACCCTCGAATTTTAAATACCATATTTTACTTAGAATTCTTGTTTATGCAAACCGATTAGGTTTAAATTGAGATATTTAGGAATTAGGGTGTGTTTAAGATACTTTATCATACCCAAGTATCACTTTCGGTCGTGCGCACCCCGACAGGACGACACCGGAAACTGTAACGAAAATGATATCTGAGAACACCATAATTCTTAGAAAAATGTGGCGATATCAAATATGTAATTATCCGAAATTTTTGACGACCGGATTTTGAGATTTAGCCGACGCGACTATTTTCCAGGTGATTTTTCACCTATTGTAAAATACATTCTAAAAATTAAACTAAAATCACTATAATTTGTAAACCATCACGTTAGGCTATGGTTGAAATTTCAACACAAACGGACATCGTTTGAACACCTTTATATAGGGTTATGGGTCAGCTGAATTTTGGGCTAATTACGGGAATGATTTTATGGGAATTAAGTTTGCCTACGTGTTGGGGGCTGGGTGAGCCACCTTACTGGGGAGAAACTTACACGACCATCCCTTAGGTGTAAGGCTTAGAGAGTTGCATGAGATAGGTGGCCTTGCTTGGTTAAAGGGTTTATACCTCGACACCTTGATGGCCAACGTGCCATCATGCAAGGTTTGTTGGGTTATAAAAACACCCCACACCCATCGTGTGCATTTTTTCTAGCTCATGCCCTTGCACACTTCAGTTCTTGTTCTTGCATTCTTCTGCTACTGTTGCTCCTGGGCGATTGCTGCTGAGCCACTGTTTCTATTGGTCCTACGGTGGGTGCAGCTGTCAAAAGCTATCATTTCCATCTTACTGCCCCTGTTGTTGCTGTGTTGATCTCTACGTTAAGAGAAGAAGAAGAATCTTTATCACTTTTCTTTCAGATCAAGTAGGTTCCTACCTTCTCCTCATACTTCTACCCACTGCTCTTATTAGAAAGAATTTAACTTCGTACAGTTGCTTTGAGTCTGTTAATTAACCAATCTTGATTAAGTATATATGAGGTTGTAACCTCAGATTCTTTTGTTTGATTTCCTAACCACCTTTGGAACTATGTGATTATCAAGAAGAACCTTCACTTTTCTTTCAGATCAAGTAGGTTCCCAATTTCTCCTTCCACCCATGATCCATGGTTATGTATAGAGATTTGCTAAAAGTTTCGATATCTTTAGAACAGTGAGGTTACTTTCCATTTAGTAGTTGTACCTCAAACCTTGATTTTGGAGCATTAATACTTTGAGTTTGAGAGTTTATCTTGTGAAAATCTTTCCATTTAATCCTTGTATAAAGGCCATACTTCCAGTACTACATTATGTCTAGTTTCTAGCTAGACAAGCTTGAATTGTAAACCTCTCGTTTCATCTCTCTTGTTCAGTTTATAACCACTGTGAGAACTCTAATTAGACTCTTCCATTTGATATAAAACATATCTTGGTTTATAAGTTCTATAATTAGGTGCTTAGAATAGATTTACAATTATTTCTGGAAGTTCTGCTGCTACCTGTCGACAGCCAGCCAAAGCTGTCGCAGACGCATGTCTTCCAGAACTCCAGATGTCTGGACTGTAGCTATCTGTTGACAGCCAGCCCCTTGCTGTCGACAGATACCCACAGAACCAGAATCATGAGTTCTGTCTGCTGCTACCTGTCGACAGCCCCTTCCTGGCTGTCGACAGCTACAGTTTTGATTTGAATTTCTGCACTCTTTCATGTCTGAATCCATGCTAAAACTTCATCCTAAAAGCCAAGAAAGTTACCCTCTCATTTTCCTTGGTATTTACTGTCATATCACAGCAAAGTTTACCCACATTATGTACCTTAACCTCCCTTGAATTATTCTTAACATTGTCAATTACGAATAGTACTCCGATTGAGTCTATTCTTCCGTATTCGGTAACTGAGTTTATAAAACCTGATCACATGAGAGTTCATATGTTTGAACACCTTATGAGATGTGAATAACTTGTGATGACAATTGTGGATCTTCATTTTCTTGGATTCTTGTAATTTCAACCTTCTGAAGTTATTAGCTTTGAGTCATAACCCTGTCTCAACCAATTGTCTTTCTATATTATTGAACTCCGAACAACTTTGTCACCAAGATATCTGTATTTATCTCAATCAAAATACCTTTGGATTTCCAATCTCTGTTATGCTCATGAAAGGAAATTTATGATATGAAGACAGTGTTCTCTTCAAAAGAGGTTTAGGATCACTTGTGGTAGCACCAGCCACTTGTGATTAGCTGAGGGCGACAGTTTGTAGGTAAATCCAAATCAATGGACTAACGATGGTGGTAATAAACCCCGTTCTTGCGCAATGAACAAGATCTAAGGTGCTGGAATTGCCTAGGCACTGAGGATGGTATATTACGTCTATATAGTACCTCTTGAGAGCAGTGATGCTTGTCGAATTTATTTCCAAAGCAAGTTATGATCTGAATTCTGAAAGATAAATATGACTCTTATTCGGTAATTTGTTTGAGCTCATTATGAAATCAATTTGAGCTATATGTTTCTGCTAAGTATGAAATTCATGAGCAAATATGCTTGTTCCATATATGCACTTTCTGAATACTCACTTACTCTGCAATTGAAACTCCTATCTTTATGCTTACCTTCACCTACTGAGTCCTTCCGACTCATGCCTTTGTTTCCTCCAACCCTTTCAGATTGAAGGTGTGTATAATCTCAGCTACACATAAATCCCAATTCCGCTGCGAACGATGAAAAGATGAAGAAGAATATCATAGTTTTAGCAGTTTCTTTTAGTTGATGATGTATTAAATGAGAGGAGAGAAATTAGCTCTTGTAAATAATGAGTATTAGTACTTTTACCTTGTGAAGTATAAATGTTCAAAGACGCCTTTGTGGAATGGTTTGAATGTTGAGCATTACACGGACTTGTTTGCCATAAAGAAAATTTGTTAGTGTAACCCCTCTTCCGATCAAAGGTGTATGTATGTGTGTGTGGAAGTCGGAGGAGGGTGTTACATATAAGGTATGCTTCAGGTCACATTAGATGGCATTAAACTCTTAGAAATACTTATTAGTACCGGTTAGGTCAGTTAGGATCGGTAACAAGTCCTATTCAAATTATGAGAAGGCTTTCTGCACTTCTATAAGTGCAGAAACGCCAAGTCATCTTGCACTTTCTCCTTCCCATTGGGGGAAAGAGGTGAGAGATCTATGTGCCAGTTTGATTCCCACCAATGAATGGGAGAAAGTGCAAATTAATTTGGCATTTCTGCACTTTCAAAATACATAAAACCTTCTGCTAAATATTTAGCAAATAATTTTGTTAGTTAAGGAAGACAGGGAAAGGACGACAAGAATATAATTGTTTGACAACTAATCAACTTTAAATTTGTTAATAGTCTTGATCAGTAAGGAAGACGACCAGATAGAGATGATGTGATCTTTTTCCCTAGCTAACAAGAAAAGGCATAAACTTATAAAAACAAAGTCAGGGAAAATCAAACACTGTTTTTCAACCCATTGTTCTTCCTTCGAAACTAAAAATTAGTTCATAAATTAAAAAAATAAATTATTTGAATAGGAATAATACTTGCTGTATAAACTAAATGTATAATAAGCATATGATGGATAGATCCACATAAAAATGGCAACATAAAATAATCATAAGATAGCCAGATCGCTGCATATCAAATGCCTGAAGTATATAAATGTTATGCAGTTTACATATCTTCAAAAAAGTAGCACATTTACTTGCCTATATAGGGTACTACCTTGAAACAGTCATTAGTTGACTGTGCACGTCCAAAAAGCACCACAAAACACATATTTTAAATGCCATGCAGGGAGCAATGAAGTAACTTACAATTACAACCACCCACAATGTATATTGCAAGCAAAGCGCAAAAACATACTAATTAACTAATGGAGACGAACGTAGGAGTAGTGGTAAGACTACAAGTTTCTACCAGCCTTCGACTTGATCACCTCAACTTGAAAGGTAGCCTCTCCCCTATACTTGAAGCCGAAGACGCATACATCACCAATTCTGACATCGTTCCCTTTGCAAAAATCTGCCCAGCCATGACCTGTCCGACACCTTCTCCATCTTTTACAGTGATGGATCTTCACAGGCCACTGTCGAGAATTAGAATCCACGAGGATGACTTCCCTCTCTGCAGACAAATCGACTAACGAAAGGAATGCCATTGGTATGTTCTGTATTTCATAGCAAATTAAAGACACACGTACGTACGGTATGATCAGAACATGCATGCAACTGACTTAGAAGTTTTTTTTACTTGTACGGACAAAAGGTGGGAGAAGATGTAGATCATGCACTTTTTAGCCTAACCATGCAGCCAGCCTTGCGGACGTTGGAAGGAACTATGGTGGACCTGAACTGCACTGGGTCTGCAGCTGGCTTAGATGCGCGAGTAACTTTTACCTTTGCTGGAGGGTTGCCGCTCGCTTCAACTGAACAGCTTGTTGCAGGGGGAATCTTGCTTCTCTCGCTGCCATCTGAATGTTGCAAGAACATCGATCCTCATGAGGATTATACACAGGATATATATATATCATGTATGTATATAGTATATGTAAACATGGTATAGAATATGAGTTGGGTCTCTACATTCATCTTGGTTGGTGTTGGCACCTCCATATGATCTATGTATGTGGACGAGCATCTCGTTCTTCTTCTTGAGCTCGAAGACGCAGACATCGCCATCTTTCAGGTGGTTGCGAACGCAGAAGTCTCGCCAACCAGCGCTAGTGAGTACCGGTCGTGTATGGATTGTTTATGATGGAGAAGGTTTACAGGCCATGGACGCTCTCCTGAAGGGTCTGTGAGGAGGATTTGATGGACGGTCGAAAGATTATTCGATT
This sequence comes from Colocasia esculenta, assembly GCA_014218235.1. Lineage (NCBI taxonomy): Eukaryota > Viridiplantae > Streptophyta > Magnoliopsida > Alismatales > Araceae > Colocasia > Colocasia esculenta. The sequence goes on from CM024760.1 coordinate 176,341,452, forward strand.
TACAAATTTTACCGGAACGGTCTGCACAAAATTAGAGACGAGCAACAAATGAGTCATTAGTAATATATATGTGACGTCTGCAAGGCCAGAAATGGGAAATTTCAGCAGCTTCTCCTTTCTTTGAGCTGTGCCATGCACGAATCACCTGGCTAAATGTTGCTATATATATATTTTTGGAAGTACCCAAAATAAGAATAAAGGTTTTGATGGAAAGCAAAATAAACAAAGCACTCACCACGGCGTACTTGCATTTAGGGCTTATGGTGATTGCAAAATGACTGTGTCCCTGACTCCCTGCTTAGTTGCCTCCTTCGCCTTATGACAAACTGGCTTTTGTAGCCCATTAATCCACCTGCAGTCTGACCATTCTGGCTGATTTTTATTGGATTCCTGTTCCATCGCTGGAAGAGTCCATTCGCCACTTAAAGGTGATGCTTGCCTCTTAAAACCTAATGAAAGACGACTGTAGGATCAGCTTTAATTTCCATTAATTAATCATACCTGAGTTTATGCAAGCAAAGTGATGATATATGTACAAATAATCACCTGTTTTGTATTCAATGTTGCGTCTACACTTATATTCAGACTCTTTCGAATTCTCAGAGTTTTCCCATTGACCATGGACATGATCATCACCAGGATCTCCATTTCTGACATTGTAATCTCTCTCGCATGTAATTTTGTCAAAGATGATTACATGAAAAGTCAGACAGCCTACGCTCTTGAACACTAACAAATCTCCAAAACTCAAACCCATGAGTTATGAAAATCTCTCCCCCCTTCTCCAAAGTGTAGACTTCTCTGTCACCAGTAATTTTCACATTCCAAGTCTTATAAAGAGGGTCAAGAGTATGACCCTTGTCAAATTCTCTGATGAAGTAGTTGGCGAGTCTCTGTGGTATAGCCTGAAATATATGTACGTGGAAATCATGCACCATATATATGTCTACTGTGGGTACCAGCTTGTTAACAATGAGGTGAAGCGAGGTCATATAATTGTGCTAATTGCATCACAAAGGGTGATAAAATTGTACTCCTGGGAGTATATATACAACCGTGGAAAACTATTATCAGTGAATTGCAGAGACAAAAGTGCGAACCAATTTAGTGGCGAAGCCAAGAAGCAAGATCCTGAAGAACTTAAACTTCCGAGGACAGACATGTTGGTTCTCAATCATGATGTGCTTTGATGACGATTAGATGATCCCGTTGGAAAACTGGAACCACACCTGAGATTAAAAGATGGGAAGCTGCCACAACAACCCAAAGTTTGGAATGACTTCGAGTCTTAGAAAAGGAATGAAATTAAGAAGCTGCTCGGAGAAATTAAATTTAATGAAATAGCAACGACATAAACGATAGCATTCGGAAAAGTTTAAAGGGCTGTGAATGAGATACATATATAGCCACTACATCTAAGAAAGAGCCCAAGAAAAGCATAGAAAAATAACAACTGTTGTCTCATATTTTCGTGCTCATCTAATGAGAAGACAAAATTAATATAAGTGTAATAAATGTTTCTCCTATTAAATAGGGAGGAAGCCTAGAATAGCTAGCATGCTCCATAAATAAATAATATGCGAATAAGAAAGACCCAAGAATATGGAATAAACTATAAACTAGACAAGCATAAGCACGTACATGTTTGTGACATAGCTAGCTAGAGAGCAAAAACTATAGTTTACCAATGTGAAGGAGCAAAAATACGCAATAACCCTCTTGGCACGTCTCGAGGCACAGTGTAAAGTGCAGACAGAACATAACAGTGCACATGAAAGAATGGCCATCCCATGGAAATGTGAACGAGGTCTTACATTGATGCAGCTGAAGCAGCAGCGTGGGTCCTTCGCTGACGACCCAAATGAACCTCGTCAACTCAGACTGATCTACTGGTCAATGCAAACAGCAGCAAAGGGGTTGATATATACTTATCTTTACCCTTGCTTCTGGTCTAACTTGGAAAGGAAAGGTAGGAAAAAAAATATGCTCCTGGTTCAATTAGGAAAACAAGATCTATTGCTCCAGTCTTTGTTGCCTGTTATGGTGTTGGGGCGCTACCTCATCAGCCATAGAAGGTTGTGTAAGGAAAAGACCCGGGTGATAACTAAATCCAGCAGCCATATTGGTAAGACTAGATTTCGTGTACTTTTTTTGTTTTAAACAGAATATTTTATGTTCCTTCATATCCACTCGGATTAAATGTATCGATAGCTATAAATCCCCGCAAAATCTTACTTTTTCAGTACAGATCATATCCATGTCCACTAGTGAGATCAAAACTATGAGCCAAGGGCAAAAAGAGTGCAAGGGGATGGACGTGGGGCACTTACTCGAATGAATGGGTACTTACTCGAATGGATCAAGAGATAGCAGTTTGGACGACGAAGCCTTCAGCTTTTCAAATGCCCACATTAGTCGAAGGTTCAGTTTTTGCATTGAATAGTTCTATGACATCAGTTTTTTTTTTTTTTTTGCTGCTGAAAGGTCCAGTTTTCTTGTCTGGAGAGCCGCAGATGGGTTCCTTTACTATGATGCGATAGAAGTTCGTCGTACACATGAATCTTTTTTTTGTTACACAAAATAAAAAGAGAAAGATTTAATATATTTTTATATTATATTTTAAGTGTAATATGATTAGATAATAATTTATGTGGTATTTAATAATTAGATTATCACTTTATCACTTTCTATGTGAGTGGTGTCACATAAATTATTATCTAATCATATTACACTTAAAATATAACACAAAAGTGAATTAAATTAAAAAAAAATACTGCACGATGACCTACGTGCATGAAAATTGATGGCTCCTGTTTCAAAGAAGAAAGCGTACGTGTGCCTCACTTTTTAGCTCATGCAAGTCTTCATATGGCCACAAAATGTCGGACAGGGGGAAGCAGATCTAGTAATAAGATGTTGCAGTCTCACGTGATTAGAGAGAGAGAGGCTAGCTGAAGCCATGCATGAAAAGGATGTGGATTTTGACCTCTTTTATCAGTGGCCATCTGAAATGTATAGTTAAGTCAGACTTGTGATCTGCAGCTTTTCGTAGGACATGGATGAGCGACTGAGGAACATCTATGTTACCATTATTAAGATCAGAGAGGAGAGCAAAGAGAGAAAAATGAAAGAGAGAGAAAATTGTGGAACAAGGTCATGCGCTGCTATGTAAAATGGAGCCGAAAGACTGTGATCATATCCAAATTAGTATATCCGACTATAATTGGTCGGATATATATATCCGAATTCTACGCATTCTATTAGAATGTAATTTTGTCACTATCTAAATTTGAATTCGACAAATATTTTCCCGACTCAGATACATATATTCGAGTACTATCCCAAAAATATCTGAATTTAATTTCCAGAAATGTTCACTTCCCCACCATTCGTCTATCAGATAGACTATCACTGAAAGGAACCCCCGAGTACTAGAAGAGGAAGAACACGAGAGCAGCAGGAGCAGGAGAAAGTGGGTGGATGCTGCCCACCTTGCATTCGTTGGAGTTAACTTAGCTCGTTGCTCCCTGCCATGGCGATGTAGTCTCTGCGCTCCGAACCACGCGATCAAAACGACGAACATGCCAGTGTAAGAGTTCCAGCACAGGAGCTAGCCCCAACGGGCTGCCTCCTCTGCTCTATTTCTCAAGGCTCCTCGCACACTTTCACCACGAAGTCGATCGCCTGGGAACCCACTTCTCCTTTCTCCCTGCCAAACCTATTGCACTCCCTTCCTCCGCCCCTATATACACTTGCTCATTTCCCTAGTTATGCAACCTCGCTAATTACCTCGGAAGCGAGCGCCACCAGGGCAGCTACCCCGCCAGCTCTAGCTAGAGAGTGGCCTTGTCCGCCGCCCGCACAGCTAGCTCCTGGGATGCCCCTTTGCCCTCTGGCTTAAGCCCCTCATGCCTCGATCGCCTCCCCCACCTGGGCACTTGGAAAGGAGCGAACTTAATTTGATAGAGGGAGAGACTCTTCGTCTTCTTCTACCTACCGGCGGTAAAACGGCCTCTTCCATCGTCTTCATCTTCCTGTCTAAATTTTAAAACCTAACCGGTAAAACAGACTAGCTCCTAGCTAGTCTTCTAATTCCTCTTTAAATTTTAAAACCCATATAAATACGTATTAAGTCTGATCATAATATTCAAACGTATATCACAATATCCTAATTTACATTCGATTAATAATCGGATATATCTGATTAGATTATCCATTATAATTATTCGATTCAACAAATTCGAATTCGGCTCGAAATTTTATACGGATAATTACCAGAACTACATGAGGTTGTTGGGAGAGTTGGAAATGCCAGCGCATGTCCGCCATCTTAATTAATGACTTTACAACCATCAGGCATTATCAAACTGTTTGAGAGAATGGGATCAGATAATTAATTAAGAACGGAATCGTCTGCTCCAAAACCTTTGCACCACAATAGACTCCACCAAATTTAATTGAGAAATATTATTTGATGCACACCATTTAAAAGTGGTGTGTGGACACCCAAATTAACACAAGAGAATTAATGTGTGCCCTCTTAAAAGAGTGTGCATAAGTATTTCTCAATTTAATTTGGCCCCATGACAAGAATTAATCCAGGTCATAAAAGAGAAAAAAAAATTAAATTTGGTGAGAAATCCAGGCCACAATACGACTCCAGTCTATAGTAGTGTCCAATCCTCGTCTAACTCATCCTACTTTTAAGTATCTTTATTCTATATCCTAACGATATTAATTTGGTTTGGACGAGACTATCCTCATTTTAATTTTTAATGTCCATTTGGTGAAAATGGGGATGATAATGGAAGTGGTCAATCTCCATACCATTTTATCCTTCTTTACCTAGGTGTCGATAGGGTATGTGTTAACCCTTGTTCGATCGGTTGAAGAATATTGATGAAAAATAAGGATAATAATCTTATTCACTAAGAATAATTATTATAATAATATGATAATATTAATGAAGTCAGTCCCAATCCCGCAAAAAGACGTTGCGGATCGATCTTAGAAGGATCCAAGAAGGCAAGCCTGGATTTGTTGGTGAGGAGGGAGAATGAAGTTGTCAATGTCATTCGTTGGCGTCATCAGGGTTGACAACGAATGATCCGCCAAAAGTCGGCCCAAGGAATGATCGTCGGGGTTGGCCTTTAGACTTTAATTACTAATAATGCGATATTAACTGTTACTACGTTATAATATCAACAATAATGGCTACATTATCATATTTGAGTCATAATTTTAATAATGTCATTAACAATTGATGTCAATTACTAGGAAAATTACTAAAGTACAGTGAAAATTACTAAAGTAATGAAATAATTTTATTTCCTTAATATATTATTTTATATTAAGTTTAAAAAAAATTCAGTAAGGCGTTATCAATAATTGACTATATTATGCTATGTTAACTCATATAATATTGAGATATAGTAATATATTATTTCACTAACATAGTAATTAAACTATGTTACTATGTTAACTATCATAGTTATTATATATAAATTATAATAATATAACTATATATATTTCTATTATGTTAATTTAATAGTATTATAGTAATTAATTATGTTGGTTATTAACAATATAGTAATACTTTTTGTTAATTTTTGTTAACTAGATATTGATAAGGTCTTATGGCCATCAAGGCCCTTGGTCAATTGTCGTCGACAGACATTGTCACTGCTTATCATCATCTACACTATCATCAATCTTTGTCAATATCATCCTTCGGTCACCATTTGTCATCTGCCACTTCTTCTAAGTCAATGATGTGACATCTTGAGTTCGTGTGATAATTGTGTGGCGTCACAAATAATGTTATATGTCAATTCACATGCATGGGCACCTAGTAAATATTCTCAGATAATTTCTTAACAGAGATAACAACCAATTAAACAATCAATCTTCTTGACCCAGCTGAGTTAAGATGGGTACCTATCGCTTTAGCAAACCAAAAGAAAAGAACGGCAATCGAAGCGAGTTAAGTGCAGGTTAGGCAATCTAACCCATTAAGAAAATGTCATTATCTTATTGTTGTTATCTCTATAAATGTACCAATTATATGCTACATCTATGTCCCATAAGAAGAAGAATCGGAAACACAAACATAAAGAAAGTGGAAGCACCAGCTGCAGTCTTTCATAGTGAGTATCGCTGTAAACGGATCTTCATTTTTTTAATTGATCCGTTTTTGTATGTTTATAGAATGTGGAACTAAAAAAAATTACGATAATTTAGTGAAAGTAAAAATAGATATTCAAAATTTATACATGCAAAAATAAAAACATCTAATTTTACAACCACTTTTTATTTTCATTTTTGATAATTTTTAATATATAATATATATACTTTTACAATAAAAAATTCTTCAAACTCGGACTCTTTAAAAGTTTAACTCATTACCCCCCCCCTCCAATCTATATGCAAATGTTATATATTATTGTCTAATTAGTGGCTAATAATCTCTATTATTTCATAAAATATGATAATTTTTTCTAACAATTTTCATACCCACGTCACCTATCTATTATTCAACTATTATATATATAATTATGAATGTTACTATACTAATCGTACTTCATATAGTTCATTTGGTAAGAGTCTGTGATGGAGAAGATATTGTAAAATATATATTTAATTATTATTATAATTATCTATTCTATAAATTATTAAAATTATATTTGAAATCATTTATAGTTGTAATAATCAATTTACTTATAAATTTATAAACATTGTTGCACCAAAGTTTTCGTTAAACATCATTTTCTGTTTCTTCTCAACTCCAAAATTTCTTACAAAAAAGTAAAAATAAAAACACCCATTTCTGATTCCAAATCAATCCGACTGGTTAACAACCTTATGTCGGATGGGACGAGGAGTAGCAACAAAGGACGACTTTGGCAAACAGCAGACGCAATCGATACTTGGAGAGAGGCAAACGAGGAATCAAATAACTCAGTTTAAGGTTTCTTATCTGGGCTTCTATATTAAACCAGTGATTAGCCATGCGCATCACAAGATCATACACGTTGAACAGGTATGCAGGTAGCAATTAAGTGGCTTGAAGCTGCAACCACATGCAAGGAGCTTCCAAGCATGTACAGCAAAAGCTAGCATATAGGAGAAGAATGCACGTTGGAGCACTGGACGGAGCAACTTTCTACCTGCAGCTTTTGATCAGATCACTTAAACATAGAAGGTGGCCTTCCTACCTCTGCATCTGAAGCTGGAGACGCATACTTACACCCAATTCCCCATCTTTCTCGTCGCAAAATAACCCAAGAGATTTCCTTCAACATCTATTACCACATTCCAGTGGTCCAGTTGACGTGGAAATAACCAAAATAAAGCATTCCACGCCATAGCATCCTGCCTTCAATATTTGCCAGACACTCGAGAACGATCCACTGCCTTCGTTTTAATTATGCTGACATGAAACAACACGCAATTCTTCGCTTCGGGTGCAAGCTGGAAGATGCACTTGTCGCCTACTTCCACAGCATTGGCGATACAGAACGCCTTCCAGCCACTGCCAATTGTAACTCTGGGTTTCATCCTAGCTTTCCAGTGGTAGATGTTCACAGGCCACAACCGCGCTTTGGAGTCGACGAGTGTGATCTGGGGAGTGGAGGAGAGATCGACTGACGACAGAAATGAGCTCGGCATGTTCTGTCACCATGCATACCAAGGTTAATTATAAATTTCTAGCAAACAGCAAGAGGATCAAACTAAGAAACAGTACTGAGAAGATGTCCTCCTGAGATAATTGAAAAGGAAGAGAGAGGGGTGGAGTTTTGATTCATCTCAGAGAGACAACATATATCAAAATCCTCACCAAGTGGGGGCTGCAGTAGTAACTTTTGCATATGGTGCAGGTAAACTGCTGCACATGATGATACCTTTCAGATTTCCTCAATCCAGCAGCAGAATGCCGAGATAACAATCTTTCAGATTTCCTACTGGCATCTAAAAACATGCAAGATAAGTAAATTATGTCCAAAGAATCAACATTGTTACTTCAAGAGAAAAAGCTTGATGCCAAAGTTAATGTTCTATGTATAATATAGATACATATGAACATATGAGATATATACTTAGTTACCCTTTGAAACCTTCATGGATTTCTGCTGTCTTCTCCTATGTAATTGGACATGGAGCTCAGCCTTCCCCTTAAGCTGAAACAAACATACATCACCATCTTGCAGATTGTTACCAATGCAGAAGTCGTGCCAACCGGCATATGCGCGATGCCTCTGTCCTCCGTGGCTAATCCTAAGAGGCCACAATTGTCCATGTGGATCTCTAAGGAACACTTGTTTAATGCGAGAAAGGCCATTTGATGCTATGAATTTGGCAGGAATTCCCTGCATTTACAACAGGTCTCAATAGTTTAATCACCTGATTGCATTAATAAAATGGAATTCTTCCTAAAGTAAGGTAACACTCTTAAGCTTTCTAACTTGTTTGGCTCCACATAAAAGAGAAAGTAGATGGAACTCACAAGTGCGTATCTGCGGTAAGGAACTGAGAAATCTATGACAGCCTCAAAATGTGATATCCCACCACTCCCATCCACTATATTTGGTGTCCCCCCATCCCCATCATGTGCTGCAAATTTTCTCACTTTAACCAGACCATTTTGTACAATGGGAGGTTCCATTGCTTTAGCAGCCACTTTCTTAGACAAAGGCACTTGCAGCTTCTCAAGACCTGATCAGTATTAATCTAGTAGTCATACACTGTATGCAACATGAATGTATCAAAGGTAAACTTTATATATATAGCTAAACAGTTTTCTAAAACAAGTATGGCATCATGAGCTTTTGAAACCAAATATTGACATTTTTTACTAAAACAAGTATGGCATTATGAGCATTTGCCTAGTTACCCCTTGAACCCTTCGTGGTCTTTCGATGTCCTCCCCTGTGAATGTTGACATGAAGCACGTTCTTCCCTTCAAGCTGAAACGAGCATATGTCGCCATCCTGCACATTGTTACCGATGCAGAAGTCCCGCCAACCAGCACAGCCTGTTAACTGGCATGGATTCCTTCGCCTGTGACAAATTTTTACAGGCCACAACTGTCCGTTTGGAACTCCAAGGAACAATTGTTTAATCCTCTGAAGGCCATTTGATGCTGTGAACTTAGTTGGAATTTCCTGTATCCACACGGTTTTGGAATAGTTCAATCCTCTTAACCGCAGCAATTCTAGGGAGACAAATATGGCAACATTCAGAAGAAGAGGGGAAAAAAAAGTAGCAATTTTGAGCTTCCCAACAGGTTTTTGCTTCAAATGAGTGAGAGTAGGAGGTACTCACAAGCGCACATCGGCCATAACGAGTAGAGAAGTTCATGACGAGCTCAAAATGCAATACCCTAGCACTTTCTTCCATTATATCCTGTGACTCCTCACCCCAATCAGGTCCTGCAGATTCTTCCATTTTCACTGACCCATCTTGGGTAGTAGTGGTGGGTTCCATTGCTTGAACAACTCTTTTGCCAGACAAAGGCATTGCCACCTCCACAGCACCTAATCACTCAGAGACATCACATAATTGTCACATTCATCAACACTATATGTTTATACCATGACAATATAGCAAAGAATGTGCACTAGATGATCCAGTTTTCTAAGAAAAGTATGACATAAAACAAGCTCACATATTGCCATAGATCATAACCTTTCTCAGAAATCTCTTCTTTTGGGATCCTAGCATTTTCAACTTCAAGATTGCATTCTCTTGCACTGGGGCTGCTGTCGAAGATTGTGACATCAAAAAGCAGATCCCCAATATGCTTGAATACTAAAGAGTCACCTATTCTTAGATTGTGGGCTTCTGTAAATCTTTGCCAACCATCTGCAAAATGGAAACCCTCACTGTCCTCAAGAACTTTGATATGCCAAGCTTTGCCCTTGGTGCTAATGACAGTAGCCAATGTACCATTCTCTTCACCTAAGCACTTTACAAATTGCTGAGGCAGAAGCTGCCAAAGCATAGAAACAATCAGTAACCTTTTCAAAAATTCCAAAAGACTCAGATGGTGTTCAGATATCACATTCGTTTTGGATATTAGCTGAAAGAAGATGACTACAAAATCAAAGAGCTCAGTTATGAATGTAACAAGTAAATTTGCAAAATCTTTTTCCAAGGAACCGTAATTTTAGGGAAATCAAGCCAGCTGCTAATGAAATCAATGAAGAGATAACATTCTTGGTCAATATATAGGGAAAGTGGTTGTCATGGACAATCAAATATGAACATGACCCATGAAATGTGATGGAGCAGGGGCGACTAATTCAGACACCAACTCATAAGATTGGCTCAGGCAGGGCAACAAGTATCCTGCTTTCATTGATGATGAGGCTTGTCCACCTGACAGTGACCCAAACGAACCCAATCACTTATAAATATTATGTTTATTACCAATGAATGAGCAGAACATCGTATAAGTGTTGGTTTTCAGGAAAAAAAAAAAACACCAAGTTATTCAACTCACCAAGTTGGGCTCCTCACAAGGGTTACATGAACTTATGATGATCTCAAACTGTGATCCTCCTCTGCATGCCGACGCAACCTTGGTATTATGGCTCTGAGAGTCCATGGAGCCGACCTCCTGTCTTGGGTACCCAGACTGCTTCACCACCACACTGGAATCCAAATTATCGCCCACCTTGTTGCCCTCCTCATCAGGGATGTACTCTTTCATGCACGTAGTTCGATCAAATATGGCGACAGTGAACACCATTTCACCTTCATATGTGAACAGTACCAGATACCCGACATCCAAGCCATGGGCATGGGAGAATTCTTGCCAACCTTCCCCAAAGTATAAGAAACTGTTATCTCTATGGACTTCCACGATCCACGATCCACGGAGGGGGCTTAGAATAGTAGCCTTTCTTGGCATCTCTCCAGCAATGTACCTGTTAAATCTTTTGGGTATCCTCTGCACACATGCAGACGGTATGCATAGTTAAAACGTGTCTCTGATCTACATATGCTTAAGATTAACACTGAGCAAGTGGGTAAGTATGTGGGTGTGTATTAACATATCTCTGCAGTGTTATCAGGGAGTGAGCCTAGTTTGATGGCTGTAGTCTAATAAAGCGATGGGATTTCTCACGACGGTGAAACTTTTTGTACATTAGCTCTCTTGTGAAGGCTAAGTCTCATCGCACTTGAAAGAACTTTGCGTGCAGTGCTCGGCATGTCTACTGTGACAGAGGTGGTACTGAAACTTACCAGTCTGTGCAACAAACATGGCAACAAGATCTTGATGAACTGGGGCTTCAGCGGATGGGCCTGTGCCCGCTTTCTTTTCACTGCCATGGCCAGGGGTGGAGGTCGCTCAGGTACAGAGAAGATGTAAGAAGAAAATAGAAGAGAAAAAGTGGCGACATCTGAATGGGGGCAGGGAAGTGATGATGGTCCGAGACAAGAAAGTTCATGTCCAATCACCTCGTGCAGCCCGATGGATGGTGCCCAGTTCTGAGCACTGTTCTACGACACCAGAGTTCAAAAGGAAAACGGGAAGATCAGGAGATGGGAAAAGAGACGCATAACATCTATTTTTTTTTGGAGTTTTTTTTTCGATTTTAGACAGCATTTAATAATAAAGAAAGAGAATTTTAATCATTACAAAAAGCCAAAATAATGTCCTACTGTCCCCATTTCGTTACAAAATAAAGATGGCGTACTTTGAAGAAAAAAGTTAAATTTTTTTGAGTAATGACTTGTGTAAAACCGAATATTTAAACAGGTTAAAGGTTAATGTAGAAATCAACTCGGGGTCCAAATCTTGATCTACTATTTATTTTTAAGTTCATTGACTCAATTTTTTTGACATCCGATCTATTAGAAGTGGATCTTTATTTTTAGATCCAAAATATGACTCCACTTTCAGTTAAGTAAGGTGAAATACCCTAAGTGTCCCTTTCATCACTGTCGCCCCCTCTTCCGAGTTCGACTTCTGCGTCGCTCCTAGCTGGTCAGAGCAGGAGTCCTCCGTCGTCGTCGATGAGCTCTTCTCCAATGGCGTCCTGCTGCCACTCTACTTGCTTTACAAGGGAGGCAGCACCCCAACCGCTGCAACACCGTCGTTAGGAGCAAGAGCGGAGGAGATGGTGGTGGCGGCGGCGGCGGCAGCAACAACCTGATGAAGTCTGTCTTCGTTCCGACGACACTGAAGGCTACCAACACCGAGCGAGTGCTCCCACAGCTCGTATAAAATCTCGTCCATCTGGAACACCGCCGACAGCGTCTGTATCAGCACGGTGGCCCTTATGCTCCCTCTCTCGATCCCCGCCCACCTCTCCACGCTCTTGAACACGCAGTCCCAGATCTTCGCCTCCCTGCAGAAAACCCCACCAAATCACCATGACCACCGACGAAGTCGAGCTCAGTAACTTCATATGAGCACGGGAAGAACCAAACATAGGAAACAGAGGAGGCATGGGTGGTATATATGATGTGATCACCTGGAGTGCTCCATCTTGGAGAGGTAGAAGAAGAGGTTGTGGCCACCGCCCTGGGACGCTCGGAACTACTTGTGGTTGTGGAAGAAGTAGAGCCAGAAGTCGACGAGGCAGCTGATAGGGGGCTCACCGCCGACGACGACGTGCGCCTCCGGGAGGTGCCACCCACGGGGGCGGACGAACAACTTCGCTGTTCACTCTTTGAGCTTGTAGACCAGGTTCGTCGCCGAGGGCACAGGGAGCACGAGGGCACACACCCAGTCGCCCTCTCGGACGCGCCTCGTCACCGGGTCGAACCCGGGGGGGCCCTCGGCGTCGTACCACCGCTGCTCCTCCCGCTGGCGCTCCGAAGGAAGAAGCCCCCTTTTCGCCCGTCGCACCGCCGTCGCCCCCATGTCCGCTTCGCACCGTGGAAACCCACACCCCAGTTATCCTTTAACAGAGGTGTAACAGAAGGATGTAAACATAATTTTTTTTTTAAATGGACTTAAAATTAATTTTCTGGTTAATAGACCTAAAAATAAATGGAAGGTCAATAAATGGACCTAAAATAAAAAAACTCAAGGTTAATTGAGTAATACTACAGTGAGATGGCGCACGCATCTGACTTCATTCATATAAAAGAGACGAGATGAAGTATACTTTTATTTAAATAATAAGTGAAACATATCACTATGTTTTTTATATAATTACTTGTGACTTAAATACAGATCACCAATGATATAAAGTTAGACTTGCCACCTTAATATTACATTCGGAGAACAAAACGGTCGCAAGATCAAATAAAATTGAAAAGGAGCGGCTGACCAGATTTTAATGACAAATGTTTATTATAAGAAGGGCCACGTAACAAAGTTGGAGGTAAGTTGCACGAAAGCAATTTTTATCTGTCGACACAATTATATTATTTTCTTTTAATTCACTTCAATTTTGTTACAAAAGAGTCTTGAAATAAATATTTTTCAATTTTAAAATTGGAAGAAGAGCAAAACTTGTTATTCGCTTGGGCCAAATTGATGGGACTTACAACACAATGAAGATTACAAACTCCACTCAAGTTGTGCCTAGACTAACACCAGATAGGGGTGTAAACGAACCGAGTCGAGCCGAGTAGTATGCTGCTCAAATTCTGTTCGTTAATTTTTAATCGAGTTCGAGCCGAATTCGAGTATTGAAAATGTCTGTTCAAACTCGGCTCGTTTAAATATTCTCGAACTCGAGCTCTTAACGAGTATCTTAACGAGTTTAATTGAATTTGCGAGTTCGTATGTATAAGTAAATCCAATTCAATCTACAAGTAAAAAATTGATCGTTCATAAGACTTAAATTTATCTTATTTCAAGCTCATATCTCAATAGTTTTGATAAATTTCTTAATTTAACTATTTTAATATAATGTTTGAAATATATTCATAATTTATCACAAGTAATATGAAATTAATAGATAGACACAGCAAGAGATGGGGTTGGTGCGCGAAAAGGTAGGAGCGGTGCTGCAACTCCCCTTCGCACACCGCCCAGAGCCCCCTTTCTGCACCATCGGTGTGGAAATGGATTTTGAGGATCCATCACAAAATATTTTAAAATTAAAATTTATTTATCATGTTTTCATGTGTATGAATGCATATTGCGAATTCAAGTCCCGTCGGGTGCTACTTGAGCGACAGTGATAAGAGATGAACCCGCAATCGCATAGCGCAGGCGTGCCAGTCACCGAAGTGACAACGTGTTCTGCCTCCGAGAGTCGAAGGACTTTAAGTCTATTCGCACACCGTTTGACTTCGTCAAACGAAAGTGGATATCGGGTCGGGACCAAGATCCCGTCATTGTCTAAGAGCAACGATGTTAATTACATCCCTCTGAGAGGAAAAACCCTTGATTAATCGCCAGAATAAAAGATCTCGTGGCCTTTAACGGAAACATCCGATAAAAGATATGCGCGGAAATGTAAATTTGATTACGCCTAATATAAGACGATCAGAATATAACACTCGATGCATTTTTTTACTGTTATTTTTGGATTTATTAAAAGAGGTTAAACTAGTTCCAACATTATTTGATTTGATTTATTTTCTTTTGGATTTTCAGTTGTGTTTGGTCTTTTGTTAGGGTTATCTTCTTATTTATTGATATATCAATTTAATTCAACCCTTAATATTTGATCTGTTGTGGGACTTTATTCGATTTCAAATTTTTCTTCATTTGTATTTATTTCTCTTGGTCTGTTTGAGTTTGTGATTTTTATATATATTTTTTATTTTTTATTCCAGACTGAAGTGTTTAGCCAGAGATCATTTGGTTTGTTTTTTTTTTTTTGGTTTTAGATTGTTTTATTTATTATTATTTTTATTTGTGAAATCATCAATGGCTGTTTTATTTTTTTTTGTTTTTTTTTATCTCATGCTATTAGAACGGACCTGGATTTTTCCCATGTCTTTTAGTTATTTGATTTAAATTTATTCCCTCTGTTCAAAATTATATATTTTTTATTTAGATCTTTTCATTATTTATTAGCTTCCACATTTTTTTTTGAATTGTACGTGATTATTCGTCTTTCTGTTCTTTTCTCTTTAATGTCTCAATTATCATCTTATTAATCTCATTATTTCCCTTTTTTCTTAATGAGGGGGAAACTATATGCTTGTGCGTGTGTGTGCGTAAGTGGGTTTGTACACCTACATTTAGTGGGGTTTAAACGGCAAGCCTGCTGGGAGTATAGAAGATGCTGAATTGGCAGCCTTTGCAGGTGTGCAGGAGCTGAACGGCAGGGGGTCATGGACGGGCGCAAAAGGCTGAACAGCAGGGGCATTGTGTATGGAAAGTTGAACGGCAGGGGCTGAACGGCAGAGTTTGCATGGGCGCCGATAAAGTTGAACGGCAGGGATTTACGATGAAGCTGAACGGTGGCCTTTCAAGTGCGGAGGGTTGAACGGCAGGAGCTTTTAGGCAGGATACAACAATGAGAAGACCACCATTGCAGCTGAAAATTTGTTTCATTGCTATTTATTTTATTTCTTTTAATAATTTAACTGTTTTCACTTCTATTATTATTCTTTTTCTTGTCATTTTAACTGTCCGGCTCATTTGATGTCCTTCCTTCGCTTATCACTTTTTGGTCGCTTAATTTTTATTGATTTTCTGGTTTGTTATTATCTATTTTTTTTGCTGTTTGTGATTTCTATTCAATTATTATTATTATTTTCACTCATTATTGTTATTATTATTTCTGTTGTTTATCTCATTTATTTGTTCTCGTACGTTTGACACGTCGATCGGGTGACGTACACCGTACCGACATTTATTTGTCTCATTTATTCATGCACGCATGCATACAATACAAGCCAATGAAATCACGGCCGGAGGAATAAAATTTAAATCGATAGAAATCCGGTCGTATCGTACGACTCGATCTAATGGCGACCACCCCTGCCCACCACATGTCGGGGGGTGCCCACGGACGCCCACCTACGGACCCGAGATGGCGCCGACGAGGCAATATTCGCACCGATGGCGACATGATATTTGCCGATAGTGCCGGGTCACAGTACAAGTTACCCGATGGCCATATTGGCAGATATATGTTTAAAAAAAAATCATCGGGTAAAAGCGGACAGACAAGCGACTTGTGTCAAATCTCGTGGTACACGGGACAGTCGTTGACTAGCTGGGTAGACAATTTTTTTTAAAGATTTCTTTTAAAATTATGTTAATTTATAAAGGGTCACCGCTTCCAAGTGCGGGAGAAAAATCCGGCAGCACCTCCCCTTGTTTTGCACGTTGGGGGAGGTTTGCACGGCATCCGTCCACCACGATGGAGACGGTACCAACAACGAGGTGAATGCCGAAAGCATCACCACCATGGCACACGGCACCAATTCTCGAGGCGCGCCTTCAAGGGAGCAGTATATGCCGAGACCATAAAGCGGAGCTTGGAAACATATGTTTTCTCTATTTATTAAAATGGTATTTACTGTTCCCCAATTACATGTATTCAAGAATTGGTGGTTGCAACGACCACCAGGTCATACATGTTTTGTTTTGATATCACAGTCGATTGGGATGATGAACTAATGTCTCATGAAACGATTTTGAGGTTTGAGAATATTATTTTGAGGGAAGATTTAAATAGATAAAATGTTCAATCAAAAGATAACTGATGCACATCACATGGAGGGTGAGAGCTCAGCTATAAGATATTTAAACAGACGGTGGACTGTTGTTGGTGGGAGCATCCATAGATTTAAAATGAGACAACATCCCAGCAAAGGAACTTTGAACCGGTTTAAAAAAAAGAAAAAAGAAGGATATATGTATAACATTATATGAACCCCTGTGTACCGAGATGGGTGTATGAGGCAATCCAACTCAGCATATACAGAGATTATTCACTGCTCAACGACGGGAACAAGCAGAATGGAAAGAAGAGATAGCAGGTTGCCAATATCATAAAAAATAAAAAAAATCTGGTGATGGTGGTTATTTTGATCCCAGAATATTAAGTATGAGCATTAAATTACCCAACTTAAAAAAAAAACATCCGGGATTTCCATTGGCAACACAAATATGATGTACATGGACGGTAGGAAGATGTGCTTAGCAGCCAACGGGATCATCTGAGGACAACCCAAGCACATGGGTTCCTGTGAGATTTTCTCACTCCAAAACGCAGAAATGTATAGAGAGGGGAAACAGAGAATCTTTGTACTGCAACTCAAACTGATTAAATATCCCAGTATTAGATGACTGATACACCTCACATAGAAAAGTGAGGGACCAGCCCGAGAACCCTTGCGCAAGAACAAGGGGGCTATTGACAGCAAATATGACGTAACGACCGTATACAAGCACTGCAATGGGTCATTCGGCCATGGTAAGAGTTCAGGAACAAGCCTCTAACCGGAAAACAAAAGTAGAGAAGAAATTTAGCATGGAGAACCCACTGATGAGGGCTTCATACCATCCATCCTGGGCATCCAAGCATATTCGTACAAAGCATGTAATAGAAAGAGTCAACCAGATGCCTAGGGAGGGGAAAGAAAAGGATAGGAACACGCACACAGATCAAAAATTATACAGAAGATGCATGGTTCTATTCAAGATGAGAGAGTACAGGGGTACAAAGCATAAAAAAAAAAAAATCTCGGGAGCCGGACCCCCTTCCTTCCTCTATCTTCTTTGCTCTCCCTCTCCCTCTCCCTCTTGTCCTCCCTGCAGCTCCCAGGAAGAGACTTCTCCCGCAAGAAAGTTTCCCCTCTCCTGCTCTTCTCTGCTGCCCCCCGGTTCCTTCTGTGCCCTCCTCCTCCGCTGCATGGAGAAAGTGATGCTTTTTAAAGACTCACTTTTTGAGGGCTGAGGTGGCAAAGACCTCTCCTCAAAATAACCATTCTTTTCTCATTTATTATATTACATGCCATTTTGGTGTTGGAGTTGTTGCTACCCATCTCTTTTGGGCCGCTGGCCCATTTGTGGCCCAGTGGTCACAAAATAGGTGCAGACAATCGGTGACTGTACTGCGGTCGCCGAGAGCACCGTCTACTACTGACAGATGGTCCCCAGTGGTCGTCGGAGATGTCAGTGGCCGACAATGCACCCCTCGGCCCCACCGGAGGGCTCACTTACTGCGTAGGTTGCTCTCGGGAGGAAGAAGATGCTTGATATGCTGGGGGATTTTGCAACACTAAATTTTGTGTTCATGCCCCTATTTACATGATTTGTGTATATATCCTCATTTACATAATTTGTGTATATACACTATGGATTTAGTTTATGACATTTAAGCACTCATAAATATTTTATATTGTAATAATAACTATATAAAAATAAATAAATATTTTTATATCAATATATACTTATTATATTTAAAGAAATATTTAAACGAAATGTTAGCGAGTACTTAGATAAACTCTTAACGAGTATTTAATCGAGCTCTTAAATGAGCTCTTAAACGAGCTGTTCACGAGTATAATCGAGTCGAGCTCATATGTGTTCAGACTCGACTCGTTTATGAATCGAACTTTTTTTTTTGTTCAAGTTTGGTTCGTTAATTAAATAAACGAGTCGGACCGAACTTTTATCGAGTCGAGTTTCGAACTACTCGTCAAACGTATCGACTCGTTTACACCCCTAACACCAGAGAGACAACAAGTATATCTCTGAAAAGATTGGTGTGGACAAAAAGAGGTAGGGAAGAATGACTTTTTTTTTTTTTTTTTTTGCAGAGAATTACGTCCATTTCAAAAACGTTATATTACAACGACAAATTACACAGATGAGATCGAATCAACCTGGCAAGCAAAAACAGAGAAAAATCACTGAAATTAAACCCTAATCCCTTTTCTTGTTACAAAAAACCCTAATTCCAGTTTCGCGCGCCCTAACGCTCTGGAGCTGGTTATTTAATTTAATATATGTCTCTTGGATGTAATCTAGTGTAGTTTAGAGTGGTTTGAATCTTCTATGATGATGCGCATGTGTGAGATACCATGCATTTAAAGAGGTCTCCTGTAAAACTAGTAAAAAAAAGGAGGAAAATGAACAAAATAATCAAACAGAAAATAAAAAATGTCAGGGGAAATCAAGCAGTAGATTTTTCCAATCTGATGTTCTTCCTTCGAACTTATCTTGGTTCATAAACCCATAAAAACAGTTATTTCTATAAGAGTAATACTTGCATACGTTTTGTGTATATATAACAGGTATGTGACATTTATAATTTGCTCACTATAGACAGATCCACATAATAGTGACATAAGTGATAAGACAAAAAATAAGATAGCTCGCTGCATATCAAGTGTCCTGATCAAGCAAATACTATATATATATATATACACACACACGGTTCACATATCTCCAGAATTTTCCTGTCTGTCTCGGCTTCAACTATGAAATTAACATCATAAGGTATCACAAAAACACACATATTTAACTTCTAGTTTGCAGTTGCAGACACCTGCAACGTGCTTGCAAGCCCAAGCAAAAGCGTACTACGTACTGATCAGACAAATGTAACAGAACTATAACTTTCTACGTGCAATTTTTGTTCTGATCACTTCAACTTGAAAGGTGGCCTCCCTCCCTCTGTACTCAAAACTGAAGACGCATACATCACCAACCTTCAGGTCGTTCCCATCGCAGAACCCCGCCCAATCACCATTGGCCATCCAACACCTCACTATTTTCCGAGAGTGATAGATGTTCACAGGCCACCGCCGAGCATTGGGATCTACGAGGACGACTTCCTTCACTGCGTATAAATTGACTAATGAAAGGAACGCCTTCGGTATGTTCTGTGTTTCCATAACAAATTAAAGAGTACGATCAGAAGATGCATGCCCAGAAGAGTACAATTTTGAGTTGTATAGATTAGACAAGGGAAGGAGAAGATATAGGTCATGCATCTTAATTAGTGATGTTTAGCCTAACGAAGCCCTCACCATGGTGCCCCACTTGCTGATGTTGCTCGGAACTATGGTGGACCTGAACTGTGCTGGGTTTGCTGGCATAGATGCGAGAGTAACCTTTGATGGAGACCCCTTCTGTTGGGGGGTTGCCGACCGCTTCAACTGCGCAGCTTGTTGCGGGCGGCTCTTGCTTCTGCTGCTGCCATCTGAATATCACAAGAACATCGATCCTCGATCATAAGATTTATAAACGTGAAATTGAGAAATCGCCTTCTAAATTCCATCTTGGTTGGTGTACTTCGCACCTCCACATGATCTATGTATTTGGACAAGCATCTCGTTCTTCTTCTTGAGCTCGAAGACGCAGACATCACCCTCTTTCAGCTCGTTGCCGATGCGGAAGTCTCGCCAACCAGCACTGAGTAGAAACCAGTACTCGTGTCCAGATCCAGGTTGTCTACTACAATGGAGAAGGTTTACATGCCATGCACGCCCGTCTGGGTCTCTGAGGACCATTTGATGGATGCTTGAAAGGTCATTTGATCTTGTAAGCTTTGCCGGAATTCTCTGCACATAAAAGCACGGGCATCAAATTATACGAGTCCGTCTATTAGCTTGTGACTTTAGTAGCTAGCATGGCCAGAGAACTTAATGGCTAGCTCCGGCAGCTTCTCTCTTCTTTTGATCAGCTGCTTCTTTTGAGTCACTGTACTATGGCACTTGATGGTACCTTTCCAAAGAAAAAGAAAGATTTTGATGGAGGGAGCTATAGAAGACAAGGGACAAATTAAGCACTCACCACGGCGTACTTAAGTTTAGGGCTTATAGTGATCTCGAAACGGGATTCCCTCTTACACATCTGCTTAGTCTCTTCCTTCGTCTTATGAACTGATTTTTCCACCTCTTTTCTGGCTGACACTTGTTCCTGATCCTTGTCCGATTCTTGTTCCATCCCCGAAGGAGTCCTTTGGCCACTTGAAGGTGGTGTCGCTGTTTCCCCCTTAAAACCTGATGAATTGAAGGGAGAAAATATAGACGATTACTGCGTGACCAGCTTAATTTTACATCAATTCATACGCGATCGATCGAACTTAGCCAAAAATACATGATAAGATGATCTGTTTGATGCTGAAACGTTGCGTCCATACTTACATTCAGACTCTTTCTCAGAGTTTTCCCCTTGGTCATGGACATGATCATCACCAGCAACCCCATTTGTGATGTTGTATTCTTTCTCGCATGTACTTTTATCGAAGATAGTAACAAGAAGAACTATGCCTCCTACATACTTGAACACCACGAGGTCTCCAATGCTCAACCTGTGAGCTGCTGCGAATCTCTCCCAACCTTCTGCAAAGTGCAAACCTTTGCTATCACCACCGATCCTGACATTCCAAGACTTGCCAAGAGGGCTTAAGAGTGTGACCAATCTCAAATTCTCTTCGATGAAGCATTTGGTGAGTCTCTGTGGTATAGGCTGCAATACATGCGGGAATCGTGTATCATGTCTGAATTAAAGGCCATATATATTGTTAAATCATCACAAGAAGCAAAGTCCTATGCACCAATTCCATCACAAAGGGTGATAAGCTAGAATTTGCTTGGGAGTAAAATATACAGTTGTATGCTTGGAAACCAAATCAGTGAAACAGGGACAGAAGTGCAAACCAATTTGGTGGAGCAGCCATAACCGAAGATCCTGAAGAACTTGAACTTCCAAGGGCAAACGTAGTGTTGGTTCTCGGCCATGATGTATGTTGGCGGAGATTGGACCCGTCGGAAAGAAACTTGAAAGAGTGGTTTTTCACCCGAGAAAAGATGGGAAGCTGCCAAAAGCAACCAAACATTTGCAGTGGCTTCGAGTCTTATAAAGAAAAGGCAGGAAGAAAGGGAGTGTTCTTATTTGAGCCTAGGTCACGGTACGAAGAAACCTGTACTTCAGCAGATGTAAGAAAAACGAAGAATTAAACAGCAGAGTTCGACGAAAAGTTTGAAAGGTGCGTGGTGAATTAGATACATAACTAGCTGCTGCATTTAAGAAAGAGCCCAACAAAACCGTAGAGAAATAACTACTACTGTTCTTGTGTTTCGTTTTCACCAACTTCTGCAAACGGGGAGGAGAGATCTAGAGAGAGAGAGAGAGAGACTAAGCTTTACCGTGGTTGCAAGAACTCTCTTAGCATGCCATAGTCCCAAGTGTGGAAGTGCAGACAGAACGTAACAGATAAGTGCACCTATGATAGAATGGCCATGGAAATGTGGAGCTGGAGGCGAGCGGGAGCCGCTTCTTGGGTCCTTCCGATCTGCAGACGCAAAGAAAACTTCGTCAAACTCAAATCTACTCGTCAAAGCAAACATTACACAATGGAAACAGCAACCAAAGGCGGCATCGTTTATGTTCCCACGACGGGACTAATATTTAGAGCCTTGCTTCTGGGTCCGATCGACATGGAAAGAAAAAGGAGAAAAGATTAAATCTTGTCTGATACCATGTGAAAATGGAGATGCCTTGGAGAAAGCTGTGGAACGAGGACCTGTGTTTTTGCAGTGGCGCCTTGTACTGATCGCAGAGGCCTCGGAGTCTTTCTTGCCGATCGTCGGGTGTGGGCCTCCACCTGCATAACCCAATATTATATATATATATATATAAAGTATGATTGTCAATAGATATCCGCTTTTCAATTTTTGTTGACCCGTTTTTTATTTTTTTTCGTTTTCAATTATTTTAACTTCTTCTTAATTTGTAAACAGAATTAATTAATTTGTCTCTCGTAATATTTATTATACCTAATATTGAGTTATGTAGGTGGGAGCGCAGCCTCCAATTGCATAACCCAATATTATATATATATAAGATTGTCAATAAATATTCGCTTTTCAATTTTTGTTGACCCGTTTTTGATTTTTTTTTCGTTTTCAATTCTTTTCCATTTTTTATTTTTATTTTTGATAAGATATAATTTTTATTTTATTTATAAAATATATATTTTTAAAATCTTATTTTTTAATATTAAAATTTTAAATTAAATTTTTAACTTCTTCTTAATTTGTAAACAGAATCTAATTAATTTGTCTCTCGTAATATTTATTATACCTAATATTGAGTTATGTAGGTGGGAGCGCAGCCTCCAATTGCATAACCCAATATTATATATATATATAAGATTGTCAATAAATATTCGCTTTTCAATTTTTGTTGACCCGTTTTTTATTTTTTTTTCGTTTTCAATCTTTTCCATTTTTTATTTTTATTTTTGATAAGATAAAATTTTTATTTTATTTATAAAATATATATTTTTAAAATCTTATTTCTTAATATTAAAATTTTAGATTAAATTTTTAACTTTTTCTTAATTTGTAAACGGAATCTAGTTAATTTATCTCTCTCGTAATATTTATTGTACTTATTATTATTAAATATATCTTTTTTATTATTATTCTTAATATTACATACATCTATCATTTGATCGTATTAAATATTTTCGATTACTTTTTATTTTTGATCTGTTTTTAATTTTTTATATAAAATAGATGTAAAAAATATTATTTTTAATTTCGACTCCGATCAGCAGCCATAATAAAAAACTTTGTGCGCCATTTTATCCAGTCGGATCACTTGTATTGGTGAGATATATATTGTGTTGGAGAAAATATATGGTGGTTTGAGGGTTTATTTATAATTATAGATGCCTTCTCCAACAAAACGTTCCTATATATACGTCGCTTTTTAAAAAGCAACGCGATCGGTCGTTTTGGTGAGGAAAAGTTTAGGTTTGGAATCGACTTTTAGCATCGTTTGGAAGTGGAGTCGGAAAAAATTTCAAAATTTAAAAATTTTGATAAAATTATGTCCCGTTGCCAAATTTTGATAAAAATTTTCGACTTTTAGCTTTGTAGCGGCACCGATCTCAAAACGAAGAGAGAGAGAGAGAGAGAACACGGATCACATGTATTGATGAGATATATATTTACGTAACCCAAGCTGCAGCCATATCTTGTGGACTCGTTCTGTCCAGTCGGCTCAGATTTACTGGTGAGAGATTCCTACATCATTAGCCATATCTTGTGTGCATCCGTACGTCTGTCCAGTCGGATCAAATCGCACCAAGGTCTTCCCGTTTATTCTCTAAACTTTTCAGATGAAGTTTCACGATAGTGAAAAATAAAAATTTATTATATTTATATATTATATTTTAAGTGTAATATAATTAGATAATAATTCATGTGATATCTCACACGAAGAATGATAAAGTGATAATTTAATTACTGAATGTCACGTAAATTTGTTACATAGTAAAATATAATATGTAAGTACAATAAATTTTTCTCATGATGAAATGTTTATTTTTTTTTGCAGCGGATCGTCCAATGATGTCAATTTTTGACGCAGAACTATGTATTAATTTTAAGAGAAAATGAGAAAAATATAATTATTAAGTACACTAAATTTTTCTCGCATTTACACGAGAGGTGGAATCCGAAACGGGAACCACAGTTCTTCTTTCCTTCTCATGTATGAGAAAGGATCAGATTTTTAAAGGAAAGCTATTGTTGATTGGGTTTTACATTTTACACTTACATTGTTTACTTCTCGTTAGACAGGTGCACTGTGATTTTTTTCTGGTTAACTAATAAAAAAAGTATAAATATAAAATGTAAATTTAAATACACTAAAATTTTCTCATATTAATTTGGTGGGTGCGATTGCGGCGTTCTATATCGGTGTATCTGCTTCCGATCAGATCACATAATGCTGAAGTAAAGCTGCAAACGTACGTACGTACGTCAGGAAGACGAGATTCCTTTCTTTCTCTTCTGTAAGATATCGGATATGGCAGACGGTGATGGGAAAAGCAGCGAGGTGGGATGAGCAGAGCAAGAAACCAGGCTCACATGCACGGTTTTCTCTTTTACGGAAGTAGATTTCCTAATGGCTAATATTGATATGAGAAATAAACGTTTCAGTTTTAATTGTTTTTGAAATAAAGATGGGGAAAATTGATCGATCTTACCAAAATAACCAATGAGATAATTTCAAATGTAATCGTATTATTTTTCTAGTAACCAAACAATCGCGTATATGTCCGACTATATTATACCGTATACTCTTGTACTTAATTTTATAATGATTTCATAGTTACTCGAGAATAGATAAAAGTTAACCAACTTTGAGAAAGACTAATTTATCCTCAAAATTTTAAATTTTTCAAAAGAAAAATGTCTTATATGTTCATTAAATAAATCATGAGATGCCAAAAGAGTAGAAAGCTCCATTTCCAGATATTGTTTCTCATATAAGACATGCTTCAGATCATGTTAAGCTGAAATTAATTAAGTTTTAAAATTATATTTGATATTTAAATAGATTGAGGGATTGAGTGATGTTATCTTCAAAATTTGAAAATAATCTCATTCTATTTTCAATCTATTTAAATATCAAACATAATTTAAGTAAGACCATATGATCGTTTTAAATTCCCAAGTTAATAACAAAAAAGCACGAACTTATTAAAAAAGAAGGGGGGGGAAATCAAACGCTGCTGTCCAACCCAATGTTCTTCCCTCCAAATTGATTTTTACTTCATAAACTTATAAAAATATGCATAATGCAATACGACACTAATACCAAGGCTATGGCAAGATTTGATCTCTAAGTGTGTGAGTCCTGAGTCTTTAGGCATCGTTTGGAACAGAGGTAGAAAAAATTTTAGAACCTCAAATCTTTGACAAGATGAATGACGTTTCCAAACATGCATCTCTCGTTCCGGTTTACGTGCATGTGTAGTGTGGTGGCGTTTTCCTGTTTGGGCCGGAGTCAAACGGGCCTCCACTGAAGAAGATGGGGAAGATGAACGCCGGTGCGGACGGAAGCCTGTAAGACCAGAACTGGATCAGGGGGGGCCAGTTGAAGATCCGGGGAGAACCCTCCAATGCCTAAGTCAGTACGAGACTTGAGAGGCTTGAAGGAAAGGGGGTTCTCGTGTGTGAATCGCACGAGGGCGAGTGTGAGTCTGTGAGACTGCGTACCTCTGCATGGAGGTTACCTGAGCCTTTTATGGGCGAAAAGTGCTGAAGAGAAGGGACGCTTCGTCTCTTGATCATGCCCGGAAAGGGCGTGCCAGTTGGCGGGGAGTTATGCGTTGAGGCGCCCGTTAAGGGGGCCTGCAGTTAATGCACCATACAATCGTGGGGTGCGCACGATGGAGTTGTTGTAACCGTCATCAGGAGACGGGGAGCTGCTTGGAGGCTCCTTGGCGACAGGTACCGAGCAGGTTGCCTGTTTGGTAGGCTAGACCTGCTGTTCGGTAGCCAGTGTCTAGCGCAGTGCATGCCAATGGGACCACGGTGCGCCTTGAGCAGGACCAGTTCGGTAGGCTGGGGCCTGGACCGAACAGAGTGAGAGGTGTCCGGAGACCACTCTCTGGATCCTGAGGTGTTCGGGCGTGGAGCCCGTGCGGTGCCCGGTGCTCGGGCATCTTGGCGATTGCGAGCTCGAGCAGGAGCCGCCTGATCTGCTCGGTAAGGACAAATCCTTTTCGAGCAGCCGGTGCAGTGTTCGAAAACTACCGCTGGGACCGTTGGGCGCTTACAGCTGAAGCATGTTCGGCAGCTGGTTGGCTGAAGCCGAGGACACGTGGCGCGAGGGCCATAGCCTTTTACGTTGCTGGGTCTTGATGGGCCTATGGGCTTAGGAGGCTAAAAATAGCCTCTACACTTGCCCCCCACCCTCTCAAGTCTGCTCGGATGTGATCGTGAGCACTTGAGAGGGAAGATGTCTTCATGCCTGCGGCGGAGCGACCGGTCGATCGCGATGAGGCGACGTCCTCCCGAGAAGCGCTTGTAAACGAGGTCGGAGGTCGCTTTGGAGGGCGTGGATGCCGAGCTGGTGGCAGGCAAGGTGGGTTCCGCTGGTGTCTAGAGGCTCGTGGGTTCCGCTGGTGTCTAGAGGCTCGTGGGTTCCACACAGGTCGAGTTGAAGAGCTCGTCAACCCGGGGTTGAACCAAACACCTCTGTCATAGGACGGGTACCGCGCTGGTCTTCTGAGCCGAGGAGCTTGTGACCAGGGGTTGTCCCGTTCGCCCAACTTCTTAACTAGTGTTGTCCTTTTTCCTTCTCTTTTCTAGTTGTGTTCTGTTTGAATCGGAATTCGTCGGTGTTTAGAGGCTCGTGGGTTCCGCGCAGGTCGAGCTGAAGAGCTCGTCAACCTGGGGTTGGACCGAACACCTCTGTCGTAGGACGGGTACCGCGCTGGTCTTCTGAGCTGAAGAGCTCGTGACCAGGGGTTGTACCGTTCGTCCTTTACATAAACTGATAGAACAACAAAGAGAAGTAGGACGCTAAGCAAGAATGCTTTTGTAAATAATAAGCCTTTTACATGTCAAGTTCTCGATATGGTTTTGCCACCGAAAGTAGGCAGCTTGTGGAAACCTCTTCCGAGAACTCAAATGACCTTATCAGGTCCTTCCCGTTTCGGGGTGAGTTTGCCTGGTTGGCTCGGGATGCGAAGTGCTTCTGTCCGGAACCGCTGGACGTAGTTCCAGAGTGCTTCGTCTTTCTTCTGCCGAACAGACAGAAGAGATGCCGCGGTGCGCAGCTGAGACCTTCCGACCAGGAAGTTGTCCGAGAAGGACTTTTTCAACTGGTGGAAGGAAGAGATGGAGCCTGCGGGGAGGGCTTCGAACCATACACGCGCAGCCTCCTTCAGCGTGGTCGGGAAAGATTGACATTTGGCCACGTCTGATGCTCCATGGAACACCATGTGCGACTCGAACCCATGGACGTGGTCCGCTGGATCAGTGGTGCCGTCGTAGGGAGCGATGGAAGGTAGAGGCAGTTTTGGGGAGACCCAGGCTTCCAGGATCTCCGCAGTGAACGGGGAGCAGAAGTCTAGGTCGTCGTCCCCCAAGAGTTTGCCTTCTGCCTTCTGGATCATCGCGTCAATGCGGCGCTCAAGGTCAGCGACGCGGCGGAGGCGTCTGACCAATTCCTGGTCGGCAGGAGTTGACCCTCACGCCTGGACGCATAGGCGTTGGAATCGACGTCGGAACGCGCGGGGGCCTGAACCGCCGCGACATGGCGGGGTGAGTTGGCCTGTCGCACTGGCGTTCGGCGTGCGAATGGGGGTGATTCTGCATGCTGCTTCTGTGGCGCTAGAGGGGCACGAGACCGTCGGTAAGATGACTCTGCTAGTTGCTCCTGTGGCGGGGAACCGTCAGGGCCGGTTGTCTGGCTAACTGGGCCTGGAGGCCCTGACAGATTCCTGTCAGATGTTGCATCTGCTGCGGGAGCTCTACTATCTCTAGGGCGGTCGCAGATACTGCAGTAGCAGGATTGTCGCCGGGTGTACCAGTGGGGGCGACGGCGACGTCGACAGGGGGGACTCTGACTTGCGAGTCCGCGCACGGCTGTCGAGACCTCGTCTCCCTGCTGCTGTAGTTCTGGTGAGAGGAACGTCCGCGAGCCATGGCTGATGTCGTTCCCACAGACGGTGCCAAACTGTGGTGGCGTTTTCCTATTTGGGCCGGAGCCAAACGGGCCTCCACTGAAGAAGATAGGGAAGATGAACACCGGTGCGGACGGAAGCCTGCAAGACCAGAACTGGATCAGGGGGGCCGGTTGAAGAACCGGGGAGAACCCTCCGATGCCTAAGTCAGTACGAGACTTGAGAGGCTTGAAGGAAAGGGGGTTCTCGTGTGTGAATCGCACGAGGGCGAGTGTGAGTCTGTGAGACTGCGTACCTCTGCATGGAGGTTACCTGAGCCTTTTATGGGCGAAAAATGCTGAAGAGAAGGGACGCTTCGTCTCTTGATCGTGCCCGGAAAGGGCGCGCCAGTTGGCGGGGAGTTATGCGTTGAGGCGCCCGTTAAGGGGGCCTGCAGTTAATGCACCATACGATCGTGGGGTGCGCACGATGGAGTTGTTGTAACCGTCATCAGGAGACGGAGAGCTGCTTGGAGGCTCCTTGGCGACAGGTACCGAGCAGGTTGCCTGTTTGGTAGGCTAGACCTGCTGTTCGGTAGCCAGTGTCTGGGCGTAGTGCATGCCAATGGGACCACGGTGCGCCTTGAGCAGGACCTGTTCGGTAGGCTGGGGCCTGGACCGAACAGAGTGAGAGGTGTCCAGAGACCACTCTCTGGATCCTGGAGGTGTTCGGGCGTGGAGCCGTGTGGTGCCCGGTGCTCGGGCATCTTGGCGATTGCGGGCTCGAGCAGGAGCCACCTGATCTGCTCGGTAAGGACAAATCCTTTTCGAGCAGCCAATGCGGTGTTCGGAAACTACCGCTGGGACCGTTGGGTGCTTACAGCTGAAGCGTGTTCGGCAGCTGGTTGGCTGAAGCCGAGGACACGTGGCGCGAGGGCCATAGCCATTTTACGTTGCTGGGTCTTGATGGGCCTATGGGCTTAGGAGGCTAAAAATAGCCTCTACATGTAGCATTTTTCTCTATTAAGAGAGAGATAGAGAGAACCGCGCTGGCGCAAAGAAGCGGGTTCACCTCTGCTTTCAAATTTTTTTGGAAAATACGGAGAGCAGGGTCGCGTTTTCAAAAATTTTCTCTTTTTTTTTTTTTACTTTTGCACACTAAAAAAAGCCTCGCGCTAGCGGCGAGATACGTCCATTACCAATTTTGTCGATTTTCACTTTTAAAAAATTGATAACAAACGGTGCCTTATAAGCCCTCTGTTGGAACTGCGACGACGGCGGTGGAAGAAGAGGGATGAGATGTAACGAAGGTGCACCAGGAGAGGCCTCCTGCAAGGTGGTGATATAATAATATGGAGGGGTGTCAAGTTTAAGGAAGAATTAAAGGGTGCCGGTCCGCTTGTTACAACAAAAGTGCCGCCTTTTCAGAAGAAAAGAAACAAAGAAAAGCCATCTAACTTTGCTGTGGGTGGAGCCTACGGCTTCTGTTTTTTGAGATGCTTGAAACAGTGTGCTATGGAGAGAAAGGTGGGCTGTGTAGTGTGTAGCACCTGGTTTTAACTTTGTAAACCGAAGGCTGCTATTTCTGGAGGCTCTGTGTTGGCAGGAGTTGGCTCTCTGTCTAGCGTCTACCGTGCCAAAATTATGTTGGAAAGGAACAATGAGAATAATAAGTTATATGCAGTTCGGGAAGTCCCTTTTGGGTTCTAACATTACATTGCATTCTAGGAAAGGAAGCCCATACTCGTACCTCATTACTATTAAGACTAATATGGTTGAAATGAACATATTTTAATTAATGTTAATGAGGTATTTATATGACAGGCCCACTAGACTTGGCCTTGAGAAACCTTGAACAGACAGTAGGGGGAAGGGTAGGGTATTGGGTGGATTTGGACTGCCCCAATCTAAATCCAGTCTAGTCCAATACTAAGATAACCCACACAAGTCCAACCCAAATTTAATAGATCAAAGTAAATAAAATTCATGTTGATCCATTGGGGCACGTTTCAACCCATCAAACCAATATGAAGATGAATTCACTATTTTAATTTAAGCATGTTTTAATTTAGAGGGAACTGTTGGTGTGGTGGTGACCCAATTCTTTATTTAAACATGTTTTTAATACTTCCGTTGATGTGGTAGTGACCGATTTTTTTATTTAAACATATTTTTAATGCATCTGTTGGTGTGGTGACTATTGATAGTATTATTTTTAAAAGAAATCTCCCTTAATCTAATGGGCCAATCCGAGTCCAACTCATCAAGTGATGAGTTTGACAAATAGACTTCAAAAAAGATCTATGAGCCATCATATTTTAACTCAAATTGAGTTTGAAGTGGACTGTCCATTAAACTTCAAATTAACTCAGTCCATTGACACCCCTAGAGAAGGGCATCTAAAAGAACTTAATTTAGTCTCATATCGGATGCCACAATTTCTTCCCACACCCCACACCCAACAACCTTCAAAAACGTCCAAGAGGCGCAAGTAAGGAGGAGAGGACACATGTCAACTAAGATACCGTCCAACTTCACACACTCTTTGCAGTTAATCTTTGTCAATGTTCCTATCTATTAACTGCTCTTCTAGGTCAGATCGACTTCGACCATAGATGGTTTCAGCTTGTTTCTCTAAGCTACTCCAACACTTGAGACCTAGACTCAGACCCGTCGAGGTCGGCACACCGAGTTATATATATATATATATATATATATATATATAATATATTGTATACACACGCACTTTGTAACGAGATGGGAGGACAAAAAATTGATGCACGATCTTACATATCAGATGGGATCCATCATTAAGTTTTTTGTCGAAAAAAAAAAAAGGAATCGTCGCACTTGGTCGGTTGGCAAAGCGAATCGGACTCTGTGGACAAGTCTTTGGGTCAAGCCCACTATGACTATTTAGCCAAAGTCTTATTGGGCCGATCCAGAGTCCAGGTGGACAGCCCGGTCCACAAAGCGCTTCCCTGCCACGACGTTTCAGTCGCAGCCGCCGCCGGCCGCCGACCCCCCGAAGCAGCTCTCTCTCTCTCTCTCTCTCTCTCTCTCTCTGTGTACGCCGCCGTCTGATGCGTCTCCTGCACGCGGCCTACAAGCCCGCAACCTCCTTCCTCGTCGCCGGCCGCAGGATCCTCGCCCTCAAGCTGACGCATTTCTCCACCATCGACTCCCTCGTCACTGCCGTCCGCCCCTTCCCGGACTACTCCCCGCGCAAGCCCACCATCCGCGACGAAGAGCTCGTCCGGGACGTAGCCGCGGCCCTCCGCCACCGCCGCGCGGAACCCCTCCCCCGCGTCCTCCGCCCCTTTGACGCCTGCATCCGACCCGACCACCTCGTCTGGGTCCTCCCTCGCATACGCTCCGACCCCGCTCTCGTCCTCTCCTTCTTCCGCTGGGCCCGGTCCCGGCGCCACCCCGTCACCGATGAGGCCCACGCCATCGTCGCTCACGTTACCGTCTCGGCTGGGCAGGACAAGGCTGCCATGGAGGTCGTGCGCGACGGGGTTGCCTCGCACAGGCATTTCGTCGAACAGGTTATTTACACGTACAAGGATTGGAGCTCCAACCCTGTTGTCTTCGACGTGCTCTTCCGCGCCCTGGCTCAGATGGACAGAGTCGGAGAAGCCCGGGCTCTCTTCTGGCGTTTGGTCAGCTATGGCATCGTTGTCTCCGTTGATTCACTGACTGAGCTGCTTGTACGTCTCCCGGCCGATGAGCTGCTTAATGCCTTTGCGGAATTCGCGGAATCGGGTGTCCGGTGGAATGTTGTATCATATAATGTCGTCATACATAGTCTTTGTAGAACTGGGAAACTAAAAGAAGCCCATGAGGTTTTGCTTGAGATGGAGTTGAAAGGGTGTGTGTGTCCGGATGTTGTCAGTTTTAGCACACTCATTGACGGGTACTGTAGAGAGGGGCAGTTGGAGAAGGCCTTGGTGCTGATGGAACAAATGATGGTGAAGGGCTTGAAGCCGAACACATTTACTTATAGCAGTATAATTACTCAACTTTGTAAGAATAGAGACGTTGTCGCTGCAGAGAGGGTGTTAATGGAGATTGTAGACTGTGGCTTATCTCCTGATGCAGTGATTTATACAGCTTTGATAGATGGGTTTTGCAAAGTAGGTAATTTGGAAAGAATGTATCAGTTGTTTGATGAAATGAAACAAAGGGGTTTTGCTCCTGATGTTGTGGCTTATACTGCTTTTATCAATGGGCTTTGCCAAAACAGGAAGATGGTTGAAGCAAAGATAGTGTTCCAGGAAATGTTGGGTATGGGGTTGAATCCTGATGAAGTCACTTACACTGCACTCATTGATGGCTACTGCAAGGATGGGAAGATGAAGGATGCTTTCCATCTTCACAACCAGATGGTTCAAATGGGCCTGACACCAAACATTGTAACTTATACAGCTCTTTGTGATGGCCTCTGTAAGCAGGGAGAGGTAGGAACTGCAAATGAACTTTTGCATGAGATGTGTGGGAAGGGGCTTGAGCTGAATATATATACATATAATTCACTAATCAATGGCCTCTGTAAGGTGGGGAACATTGAGCAGGCAGTTAGGATTGCCATGGAGCTTGAAGCTGCTGGGCTTTGCCCAGATACCTATACATACACGACCCTGATGGATGCTTATTGCAAATCTGGTAAGATGCATCGGGCCCATGATCTCCTTCAAGATATGCTGGATAGGGGTATTAAACCAAGTATTGTTACTTTTAATGTGCTGATGAATGGATTTTGTAGTTCAGGGATGCTAGAGGATGGCATGAGACTTTTGAATTGGATGGTGGACAGAGGTATCATGCCAAATACCACTACACACAATTCTCTTATGAAGCAATATTCCATTGAGAAGAATTTGAAAGCCACTATGGAAATTTACAGAGGAATGTGCTCAAGGGGAATAATGCCCAATGAAAACACCTACAACATTCTGATTAAGGGGCATTCAAAGGTCAGAAACATGAAGGAGGCAAGTTATTTTTACAAAGAAATGGTTGAGAAGGGATTTCATCTGAGACAGAGTTCTTATAATGCTTTTGTTAAAGGGTTACTTAAAAGGAAAAGGTTGACAGAGGCCAGTGAATTGTTCCAGGAAATGAGAGCAGGAGGTGTTGCTGTTGATAGAGAAATATACAACACTTTCATTGATTTAAGCTACAGCGAAGGGGACATGGAGTTGACACTAGAGCTTTGTGACGAAGCTATAGAAAAATCCCTCACTGGTGAAAATGAAATTGGGAAGTCACATGAACAGTGAAAGGTTTAGTGTGAGCTTCTACGCATAATAAAAGGGGAAAAAAGCAAAATCTTTGGAAAGAACAGACTGGATTTTTGGGATGAGGTGGCATGAATACTTGAAGGCAAGGAAACAAGGAAGATGGTTAACTTGCCTGTTGTTCAGTCCTTAACTAGATATGTGATATTTGGCAGAAACAGGGTTCCAAAACCAAATTGGTTATTGACTTTCAACCTGGTAAGTTGATATTTTGAGTTATCGTATTCAAACTCCTTGTGGTTTCAAAGTCATAGGTCCTAATTTTCTCCTGCACAGGTACTGGTTTTCCTGCAGCATGCTCCCTGGTTTTCTTGCGATGGTAAGTTTTTTATTCCCACTTCTCACCATGTGCTGTGCGTTAGAAACTCGTTAATTTGGTGATTGTTGACCCAACTTTTTGACAAAGTGAAAAACATTTTCTTGTTCTTGGCATCTACCTCCAAACTCATGAATGTTTCAAAACATGCTGCTTATTATCAGCTAGTCGTTAATATGCAAAGGTGGCTTACTATTGAAGTGGAGCTTTGATTTGACAGAATTTATTTGTTTAAATTTGTCCAGAAAGAATGTAATAACTCTTTCACAGGAAGTTTTAGAATGAGGATGGGTGGGAATACCCCGTTCTTGATGCATCGTTTGTCACCCGTTCAAGTAGAAACAATGCTTCCAGTGGGAGCATGTTTACAACCAAAAAAATTAGCCCTCCATGTACACCAGGAGGAGTCAAGGGTTCAACTCCCACCGGGAGCAGGTTTACAAGAAATTTTCTGAAGATGATGTGATAGGTTAGTTTTCCAACCAAAATACAAAGTAGAAACAAAACTTCTGTCCAGGTCTTTTCTTATTGCTTTGAGAATCAGGCTGTACACATCATAACATGATGGTCTTTATATGCTGCCGTATTTGATTCACATATGGCATAGTCCAACGTACATTTTTGAAACTATCTACCATTACCAGCTTGGTTCTTCTTATTATGCTATCTGAGAACATGAGCTATTTTGCTTACTTACAATATGCTGCAACTCATAAAAGTGTCTGCGAATATATGTTTTTCTTCTGACAGTGCATGTGACAAAGGCAAATCATCTTAAATAATGAAATTAATAATTATAAGACATAGGGAGAATTATCAATCAGTCTTTACTATTTGAGGACTTATTTTTAAGTCTCTGACTCCTTTAGAAAACCATATAGTTACATACTTATGTCTGTGACTATAAGTATGAAAGTCAGAGACTTAAAAATAGGTCTCCAAAAAATAGGGACTGATCGGTTTTGGACCTTTGCCCTTTGCGTTAATGGTCATTTCACGTTGAGATATTAGCACATTTGCAGATACATGTAAATGGATTGGGGCCTTAGTTCCTTGATAACTTTGTAAAAATTGAAATAATAAATCTGCCATCCTTTTGAGTATTTAGCATCGAGGTTACTGTTCATGTAAACGGCCAAACCCAAATCCCTGGTGTTCAAGATGCTTAGATTATGCTTGTCTGGGTTTCCATACGGGGAAGACACTTTGCTTTGACAATTGGGATGTTGGAGACTTTGGCTGTGCGTGGTTTTAAGTTAATTTGGGCTGGTCCTCCCAACTCCCTTTCACATTTCTAATCTATATTTCAGGTACAGTAGGGGATCCAGGGCTCTAAACTACGTTACTCCTTATGATCACAATGAGAACCATTATCCCTATTTCAATCCTATTTTCTCATTCTAGATGTATCATCCTCTGATGTATGAGTATCACTGATAATAGCAGGACGGATGCTGAACCTTCACTCCTATTGGAAGATTCTGATGCCAGGAAGCTGTTTGCAAGGACACTTTTTACAGGATTCCAGCATAACAGGTACTACAAGGAATTCATTGGCCTTTATTAATTCAATGTGATGCACTTAACAAACCACACAGTCACTTTGAGTTTCCTCACTTCAGCGTAATGTGTTTATTAAACAGAGGCCAACGCAGTCCAAGTGATTTGTTAGTAGAATCTAAGGAAATATTTACTCATACGTGGGATGAA
Organism: Colocasia esculenta; assembly: GCA_014218235.1. Lineage (NCBI taxonomy): Eukaryota > Viridiplantae > Streptophyta > Magnoliopsida > Alismatales > Araceae > Colocasia > Colocasia esculenta. The sequence continues at coordinate 176,377,078 of CM024760.1, forward strand.
GAAGCTAGAGGCCGTGGACAGATGGGGGCTCTCACTCAGTCTCCTCCCATGAGGCTTCAACTCGCAGGAGGATGAACATGGTTTTTCTCCAAAAACTTTAAATGTCTCCACAGTGGCATTGCAGGTGGAAGAGTCTCCACCTTTTTGGGTACCGAGGGATCAACTCGAGTAGCCACTCCGTGGATTCCACAGAAAGTCCAAGGGACACAAGTGTCGCTGTGAGCTCTATATGAGCAATCAGTCACTTAGCTCGGCAATATGTACAAAGTTTGCCTTCCCCCTCCTTGAGCAGCTGAGGCGGGATGTGGTGGCATCTATATGTCATAATGCTGTTCAAGAGCAAGTTAAGAACTTGAACACTATGAGGCGTTCGATCTCAGTGGGTCTATGCCATTGAAAATTTGAACATAGGGTATTTGATTTAACTGGCTCAACACCAAAATGGTATTTTTGCTGTGTGCTGTATCACCATGAGAAAGGGTTCATCATAAAGAAACCATGACATGCTTTGAGGACCCTTGTGCTCACATTTGGAGACACACTGAGCTTCCTGCAACAAAATGCTTGATGTCACACAGATGACCTAAGCTTTCTCCCAAACTTCAAACAAAAGGGTAGTATATCTGACAAGCAGATGATCTAAGCTTTTCCCAGTCTTCAAACAGAAAGGTTCTAGATCTCACAAAGTTGATTAGAAGTGACAATGCCAAACCTTTCATACAGGACCCTAGTTTTTCCTTTTTTCCCATCTCTCCTACCACAATCTTTTGAATACAAAAGGATTAGAGTGGGTCCAATTGATCTGGAACCAACAAAAGGTGAGGATTCCCCGTGACCCTCCCTTCAACTGCCAGAAATTTGCTTAGGATCCACTGCCTTCTTTTTTATTATGCTGATGTGAAACACATCATTCTTCACTTTTGATGCAAGCTTGAAGACACATTTGTCACCTACTTTCACAGTATTGGCGATACAAAACGCCTTCCAACCACAAGCAATTGTAGCCCTAGAGCTCATTCCTGCTTTCCAATGGAAGAGTTTCACAGGCCACAACCGCGCTTTCTTGTCGAGTAGTGTAACTTGGTGAGTGGAGGAGAGATCGAGCGAGGAAACAAATGCACTTGGGATGTGCTGTCACCATAATAAACTTTCTAAGATTTAGTAAGATGATTAAAACTAAGAAAATGGTGCAAAAGAAGCACAGCCAGGAGATGCCCTCCTGATGGAGGAGAAGCATGGGAGAGAGGTAGAGTTTGATTCAGCTCAGAATATTAGCATAGACCAGAAGCCTCACCAATTGACCTTTGCAGTAGTAACTTCGGGATATGGTGCAGGTAAACTGCTGCACTTGATGATGATATCTTTCTGATTTCCTCAATCCAGCAGCAGATTGCCGAGGTAACAATCTATCAGATTTCATATTGAAATCTAAAAGCATATATACAAGACAAGCAAATTAAGTTCAAAGCATCAACATTGTTACAAGAAGAGAAAAAGCTTAAAGCCACAATTAGTGTTACTACGCATATATGCTCAATTACCACTTGAAAGGTCCTTCATGGACTTCTGGTGTCTTCTCCTATGTATTTGGACATGGAGCTCAGCCTTCCCCTTAAGCTGAAACAAACATACATCACCATCTTGCAGATTGTTACCGATGCAGAAGTCGTGCCACCCAGCATATCCTGTAAAGCGGCGATGCGTCCGTCTGCTGCTAATCCTAAGAGGCCACAATTGTCCATTTGGATCTCTAAGCAACAACTGTTTAATGTGAGAAAGGCCATTTGATGCCATGAACTTAGTAGGAATTCCCTGCATTCACAACAGGTTTCAATAGCTTAATCATCCTATTGCAGAAATAACACTAGGACCTTTCCAAAAGCTAGGTAGCATGTGCAAGCTCTCCAAAACTGGTTTGGCTAACACAAAATGGAGAAAGTGGATGGTACTCACAATTGCGTATCTGCGATAAGGAAGTGAGAAATCTATAACAGCCTCAAAATGCGATTTCCTACCACTTCCATCCACCATATTTGGTGTCTTCACATCCCCATCATGTGCTTCTTCCATTTTCACCAAACCCTGTTGTTCAATGATGGGTTCCCCTGCTTTAGCAGCCTTTCCCTAGACAAAGGCACTCTCGGCTGCCCAAGACCTGATCAATCAAGAAGTCATACACTACATTCTACCATGAATATAGCAAAGATGAACCATACATAGCTGCATAACTTTCTAACAAAAGTATGGCATAGAAACTCCTTGATAACAAGGATCAACAGTGTCACCAGAAGGGAAAAATGCTGAAGCCAATGACAGTGTTATGAATATATGCCTAGTTACCCCTTGACACCATCATGGCCTTTTGATGCTTCCTCCTATGAATTTTGACATGGAGCTCGTTCTTCCCTTCAAGCTGAAACAAGCATACATCACCATTGCGCACATTGTTGCCGATGCAGAAGTCCCGCCAACCAGCACAGCCTGTTGAGCAGCATTGCTGCCCTCGTCTGTGGCTATTCTTACAGGCCACAAAAGTCCGTTCGGGTCTCGAAGGAACAACTGCTTAATCCTGTGAAGGCCATTTGATGCTATGAACTTAGCTGGAAGATCCTGCATCCACACAGTTTCTGAAATAGTTCAATCTTCTGACAAAGAAAAGGTAGCAGTTTTAAGCTTCCCAACTGGTTTTGTGTCAAGTGAAGGAGATGGTGGGTAGTACTCACAAATGCATGTCGGCGATAAGGAGTAGAGAAGTTTATGACGAGCTCAAAATGCAATATCCTAACACTTCCATTGGCTATATCTGGTGCCTTCTCATACGAACCATCTTCTGCGGATTGTTCCATTTTAACTGACCCATCTTGGGCATTGATATGTTCCATTGCATTAGCAACTCTGTTGCCATACAAAGGCATCGGCAGTTCCTCAAGACCTGATCAGTCATACACATCAGATAACTGTCACATTCATCAACACTTTATTCATAGATTGAGAAAACAGCAGAGTGTGTACAAGGTGGCAGTTGTCTAAAAAAAAATTATGGCCCAAACAAGCTAGATCTCCATGGATCATAATTAAGTATACCTTTCTCAGAAGTTTCCCCTTTTGTTGGGATCCTAGCATTTGCAACTTCAAGATTGCATTCTCCTTCCCCGATGCCGTTGTCGAAGATTGTGACATCAAAAAGCAGATCCCCATTATGCTTGAAGACTAACAAGTCACCTCTCCTTAGATTGTGAGCTTCTGCAAACCTTTGCCAACCATCTGCAAAATGGAAACCCTTGCCGTCCTCATGGACTTTGACATGCCAAGCTTTGCCGGTGGGGCTAAAGATAGTAGCCAATGTGCCTTTCTTTCCACTTGAGTACTTGACAAATTGTGGAGGCAGAAGCTGCCAGAGATGCATAAATAAATTACCAGTTCTCTTTTCAAAAAATTCGAAAGACTTGGCTAGATGATCATGCTCATGAGGTACCACGTTCATTTTGGATACTAGATGAAAGAAGAGGAATGAAAAATCAAAGAAAATATTACAAAAATCCTTTTTGTAAGGTGCTTAAGGGAAGCCAGCTCCTTAATCAAATGACCATGGGGCTTGTCACCCTGACAGACACCTAAAACCAACTCCATAATTTTATATACACAGTTCACAACCAGTGACATGAACAGATCAATATTGTGTTTAAGAGAGACACCAAGATCATACTCAGCTCACCAAGCTGGGCTCCTCACAAGGATTACATGAACTTATGTTGATCTCAAACTGCGATCCCTCTCTGCATGCCCATGCAAGCTTGGCATTATGCTTCTGAGCGTCCATGGAGCCGAGAATCTCAGAAAGTGATCGTTCACGTAAGGCATCCTCTGGCCTTGGGCGTCCACAAGGCTTCACCACAACGTTGCAATAGGAGCTAACATCCACCTTGTGCCCTCCCCGGCGGCGGCAGGGACGTAATCTTTCATGCACGTAGTTCGATCAAATATGGTGACGGTGAACACCATGTCGCCTTCATATGTGAACAGCAGCAGATACCCAACATCCAAGTCGTGGGCTTGAGAGAATTCTTGCCAACCTTCCCCAAAGTTCAAGAAGTTGTTGTCACTAAAG